>BSBK01001793.1:725000-1171677 GCA_027943335.1 Chamaecyparis obtusa | reverse complement strand
GGAACTGACATTTCAAATGATCACATTTTACGTACAGTTCCTTATATATGATGTACATATACCAAATTTGCATGAATAAAGATGCACTATGGTTTATATATTATAAGTTTGTAAATGACATCTAGTTGGTAAAAGGGAAACATGAGTTGGTTACTCATTGGTAATCAGTATACAAGGTTAACCGACAACAATTCAAACCGATGAAGAAAATCTATGTTAACCAAGAAAAAGACTTTATCGAGCTAACAACTGTCTCGTACCGAAAGTTAGGTCATGCATTTAATGCATCAAAGTTTGAGCGGGAATTTTGGAAAACCCTATATATAGGCGGAAACAGAGTTCATTGTTACATTGTGATTTCGAAGAAAGGAGATTTTACAGAGAAGAGTTCAAGCTAACAATTTTTAGAACAGATTCAAAGCAACTAGATCGAACTAATGACAATTCTTCGAGGAAAACTAGTAAGTTCATCCTCCTACCGAACATTGATTATCTATTTGCTTTCCGAAACCCTAGAAACAATTTATGGCATCATCTTCGACCGCAAGCAAATCATAGAATGTTGAGGAGGAAGTGGAACTAATTGTTAGGGCACACTTTGCCGAGGAGAAATTCAAATCACATCCTAAGTCGCAGCACAAATGGATGATATGGGCGCATTTTCTAGTATTCTTGATAAGGTTTTGTTAACAGAAGATGTTAGGGCTTACATTCACTGCAAGATCAGTGAAGTATGTGACTTTGAGACCATAGCAGCTTATCAGCAAGTTTGTGGACCAAATGGTAAGATCAAACTCGAGCATAAGAAGATTGAGGAATCAGGGTTACAGTGTTTCACATACTTCCCACAATCATTTCACAACGACTGGATACGAATCATGCTTAGCAGATTCCATGATGACAAATTCTGGCTAGACAAACCGATTGAGGTCACCAAAAAGATTATCAGTAGGGTTACTAGGTACCCTACAACCGACAAAGCCAAAGCATTTCGAAGTTCATCTCGTCCCGACGTAGAAAAGAACATTGGAGCTCAATGGGATGGTAGGGCACTAAAGATTTCAACTATAAAAGATCTAGTGGTAAGATTTGCAGCTCATGTCATCGAGTACAAGATATTTCAATCAAGCAGACCGAATAGTGTACCCTGTAGCGCCGTGGACATGGATTACAAAATTGTAAAGAAAGATCACTAGGTTGATCTTGCCGAGCTACTACTGCACCAACTGCATGACAATATGAAGACAATAAAAGCAAAGAAGTCCAATACATGTAAGTACGAATCACTGCTTGTCTGTACATTCCTCTATTTGCAAAAATATGTACTGGGTATTGGAAAAGTTAACTGGCAATCAGACAGACCGATAACTGCCCAAATCGGTGATATGATGAGAAGTCTAGGAGACAATGTGAACAAGGAGTTCCATGCATATTTCAAGGAATTTCAAACAAGAATGCAACAAAGAAGCAAAATTCCAAAAGAATTAGTAAGCAAATTTGAAGATGACATATGCTTTGTGGTAAGCACATACCACTCAATGATAAAGGCAGTAGAACCGAGAACAAAATGGCTAGCACCAATGGGTTATGAAATGAATCATGATTTCGCTCTGAAATCTATCAATGCATTGCTAGCATTACCGATTGACATCACTGCTAGTAGGTTTGGAGTGTATGAGGAAGCTAAGTCTAGAATCACAACAGACATTGAGATCGATAAAATGTCAAGAAGGGAAAAGAAAATGAAAAAGGATCTCTCAGTAAGATATGGAACTACATCTGACTCACATAAGGAGTTACCAGTTGATGAAGCAACCAAAGATCAGTTACAGCTGGCTGATAAACCCTATGACAACAAGGAGACCGAGTCAGACAAAGAAAAGGGTAACACACCGGTTCCTCCCACCAATGATGAAGAAGAAAATCAACTTCCCACAACTGATGAACAAGATACTCAGCTACCAACACTTGAAGGAATGAGGACACGTTCAACAACTACAACCCAATCAACCAAGTAGAAAGAAGAAGTAGAAAAAGTTGCAAAAAGGAGAGCAGTCACACCGACAAAGAAATACATCAAGAGAAAGAATAAGAAGGCAGCTGAACCATCGAAGAAAAAGAGGAAATACATAAGGAGTAAGGAAGACATAGAGGAGATTGACACTGAAAATGACCCTGATCAATTTCAGCTAGTTCGTAACAGGGACAGTACCATAGAAGAAATAATTGAAGATATTATCAAGAATGGAAATCTTAATGATCCAGGCATAGGCAAATTCAACAATATGTGAATTGAAAACAAGACAAAGATAGAACATGCTATTGTTCAAATGATGATCAAGTTCAAAAAAGTACCGATGGAATTTGCATGTCAATTGCCGAAGGAACTTGATGATAGAATAAGTGAAAGATGGGCTATTGCTTTAGACACAGAGAAAAGAAAAAGAGAACGCTCTCTAGGCCGTGCAACCACTCACTTTAGCTATGCTGAGGTAAGTGAATACATGACAAGGTATCAGCCTAGATTTTCAGTCAAGAATAGAGCTATGCAGATTATGGATGAGAATGTAGATGATATAGATGTCGTATGTGACTCCCTATGGACATCAATTTTGAAAGTAGAAGAGAAAGCTGAATAGGAAGCATTCCTGAAACTGTCTAAAAAGAGACACAGTTCAAAAGGTAAAAGTATTTTTATTGATGATAATAAAGGAAAGAAAATAGAAGACACCGATATATCAGTTACTGAGGTAATTGATATCACCGAGCAAAAGGAAGCAATCAAAGTTTCACAGGATGCACCAGATCAAGCTAAGATCCACTTGCAAAAGAAAATAGATGATGATGCACTCATTGAGGACATCACTAATGGTGATCTTGATGATAAGGATGATGAAGATGTAATAATTACACAATACAAAGATGAAGCATTAAACACTGACAATGTGTGTACATCTCTACCAGGTGAACTACCTATACTTGTAGAGGCCGTTGAAATAATTTCACAAGTACAACCCGACGTCCCTCATCCTAAGCCAACCAAAGATACAACCAAGATTCAAGCACCTGAGCAACCTGTCGATACAAATGAGCCTGTCAAACCAGAGGCACAGTCTATAGAATAGAAGGAACCTGAAGAAACCAAGTCAACCGAGGTGAACCAACCTGACACTACCACCGAGACTCCCACTTAATCTACCGAGGAGAAGAAGAAGGATGATATAGTGTCAACTAGCAAGGATACTTCGAGGAGTGAAGAAAAAGCTATTGTTGTAAGTGAAAAGAAGTCACCTCTAGCCCTGAAGAAGAAAAAGAAGAAAGCCAAAGGGCCGGTCACCATTGATGAAGTTATCGTTATACCCAAATGTGACCCAAGAACTCTAAGCCCCGAGGAACTAAGTCGGTATGGGGAGTTATGTTCGAGGAAAGCGGCACAAGAAAAATTGAGGCAAGAACAAAAATGTAAAGAAGTGTTAAATGATGTAAGGGATATTCTACAATAGATAGTACCAGAAACAAATATTGATGAGAATGCTCCCATTTTAGATCAACTTGCCAACCTCACTGACAGAATCAATGCCCTTGATACAGAAATAGACAAAAGAATAGAAGAACGGGTAGAGTCAAAGATTCAACACAAATTGGCAGAAAGGATTAGCACTGAAGTGGCACTAAACAAGGTGAAATTATCTGAGGTTATTACCGAGGTAAAATCTATCACCCAGGTAATCTGTCAACTGCTAATAAAGCTTTGTACTATAGACACCTTCACTATAGAAATAAGTGAAAAGATAAAAGGTTTAGAAGAAGAAATCAAGTTGAGTACACAAGAAGCTATCGTTGAGCCAACTTCTTTCTTAAAGCACATTAACCAAGTTCAGGAACTATGGCTGCTGATAGCAGACTTAAGGAAATAGGAAGAGCACATCACCGATCAGGTCACAGAGTTACAAAAAGAACTCACTCCTTACTTGAAGATTTTTGAAACACATACTGTCAAAGCCGAGAAACTTGTGGCAACACCAGAGATTTCAGTGTTGGAAAATATCTTTGACATGCATGCACAAGTCGGTCTTGAGAAAATTGCTCTTACCAACTTGAAAGAGGAATGGGAAAACCTCTTGGAGTTTGTGAAGAAAACCCATCAACACATTTTTTATAAGATGTAAGTATACATTACATATTTTTTTGGTATTTGGCATTATTATCAAAAAGGGGGAAAACATGTATATGCCAAATAATATATTTTTGATATGTATATTACATAATACCAAGAGCATGCACCGAGGGGGAGTACTTTTGTACTTAGAAGTTTTTGTAGTGGATATGTATATAGCAGAGATATAAGGGTTATATAGAAATAGTTTGTCTATATACATTATGAAGTTTTGATACTAATGCCAAATGGGGAGATTGTTAATCTCTATTGAGCATTTTAGGTTGTCATTAGTATCAAAGGACAGTAAACAGGACGGTCGGCTATTTACATTGAGACAGTCGGTAACTAGAAGTAAGACAGAGCAATCGGTAAAGCCTTATACCGAGCATCACATAGTTAACCGAGCACCAGCGACACCGACACTGATGGTCATCAAACACCGAGCATCGCAGTGTACACCGAGCAGATTATATAGTGTTCACCGATGATCACAGTAAATGGCATAGTAATCAGAAATGACACATTATTCTATGCAAATGGTTATAACAGATCGTAAAACGGTTTACCAAGATTGAGGAGCATTTATTGTAAAAGATATTCATTAAATGCAATGATTATCTTATTTGTATTAGTTGATCTAGGTTATTTTGCACCATAGATCTTAGGGTTATGATTTTCTTTTGTAACCTAATTTTTCTTTAAGCGGCAAAAATAGAACACTATATATTGTATATGTTCGCACCATTTTATGGAGTTGTTGAACTGATATATATGAATCACGGAGCACTTGAAGAAATTGCCTATCTTCAAGACAATCAGTTTACCGAGCAGAACAGAGTACAAAGGTTTTCAGATTGAGCAGAATTAGACAAGGCAACCGAGCAGATCAGAGTAGAGAACCATCACAGATAAGGTGATATTTTGATAAGAACTTATAGATTTGTATCAGACAATTAAGTTGTCAACTAGCAAATAACTTGCCTATTACTTGCTGACAATTGTGATAGAGTTTTGATAAATCTCTTAAACAGAGTAGACTTAACAGTCTTTGTATAAATCTCTTAACCAAGTACACACTTCATATAGTGTTGTTAAATCCTATAACTAGGTAGATCTAGCTGATCTAATATGTTACTCCTAACAGGGTAAGATCACTAGAAGTGATCAAAACTTGTAGCCTTAATAGGAAAACATTTCTATCTGTAGTAGTGAAGAATTTGTGGGTGTCATCCCCACCGCAATTTTGACCTTCTAACAAGGGTTTCTGCGTTACCAAAATACTTGTGTTATGTGATTGTCATATTGATTTCATATTGTTTACTTTCTTAAGTTAACTAGATGATTGATTTATGCAATTAGATTCAGTTATTTTGATCGGTTATCACAGTATTCAGTCATAGATCAGAAAGGTTTTGCAACTAAAGTTTTGAAGGCACTGATTCACCCCTCCCCTCTCAGTACCTATCTCTCCTAACTCCAACAATATATAGTAAGTAATATTAAATATAGATCTATAGACCCATAGGTCTATATTAATAAGGCATAAAGGAGGACCAAAAAATATATAGGTCTAAACATGAAAAATAAAAATAAAAAAATAAAAAGGGGGGGGGTTTATGAAATAAATAGACCTATAGGTCTATATATAGTAATAACATGAGTGTTATTAAATATAAACATATAGGTCTCTATGTAGAAAAAACTAAAAGGGAGAGGACCATCATATAAATATTTAATAAAGCATAAGAGAGGACCAAAAAATATATAAAGGACGAAACATAAAAAGGGGGGTTATTAAATATTGACATATAGGTCTATATTTAGTAATAACTTGAGTGTTAATAATTATAGGCAAAAAGGACACATATAGAAAAAACTAATAGATATATATATATATATATATATATATATATATATATATATATATATATATATATATATATATATATATATATATATATATATATATATTATATATATATATATATATATAGACACACACACACGGGGATAAATATATAAACACACACATGCACACACACATACATAAAACTATGCAACCATATGTGAAAGCCAATATCTATTTAGAAAAAAACTATAAGGGAGTGGACAGGCAAATATATATTAAAAAATTGACCTATAGGTCTATATTTAATAATGCAATGAGTGGACAAAAAATGCAAATAGGTCAAAACATAAGAATTAATAAAAACATATAGGCATATAGGTCTATATTTAGAAAAAACATGAGAATAAATAAATATAGATAAATAGGACACAAATAGAAAAAAACTAATATATATATATATATATATATATATATATATAGACAAGTAGGTCTATGTTTAGTAAAAACATGAGAATTAATAAAAATAGACAAATAGGACATAAATAGAAAAAAACTTATATATATATATATATATATATCTGTGTGTGTGTGTGTGTGTGTGTACGGATAAAAATATATACACACACTAACATTATCTATACAAACATATGTATATGCTAATATCTTAATGTCATCTAAATAAGTTTGAGTAGATAATGTGTGTATGTGTATATATAAATGTATAGATAAAAGAACGACACACACAAACAACACTAAGACAAAACCGGCAAAAAGAGCCAAAAAATAAAAAGGGGGGATGAAGCACAACAAGAACAACCAAAAAATGAGCCCAAAAAAATGAAGCAAGCAAAGGAAGGGGAACACAACAAAAACAAAGACCTAACAAGGAGCACCCGAAAGGGAGGGGGGGGGGGGGGCAAGAAGAAGTCAGGGGTGATGGAGGTTGTCAAGCGTGCCTAACAGAGGTTGCCAAGAAGGGTTAATGGACCATCCATCATCCCGATTGAGGTTAATAGGATGGTGGTTAATAACGATGACCTCTTTAAGTTTCCTCTTGAAGTAATTGTCCTCCTTGGAAATGATTTGAGTGCTCTCCAAACAGATGTGATGTTTGGTGGAAGAAGAGTGCTCAGCTAAAGTGGACTTATTGACTCTATCATGCTTTATATCAGCACTATGCTCACGGATTCTAGTGATGAAAGAGCGGCTTGTTTCCCCTATATAGGGAATGCCACAAGAACACATAATCTTATAAACTCCAGGGTCTAGGAGAGAGTCTTTGGAGTCCTTGAGCAGGGGGAAGCGATTACCTAACTTCGAAAGGGGTTTGAAGGCAACACGAAAGCCCTTTCTAGTTAGGATTTTTGCAATTTTTTGGGAGATGCCATCCACAAAAGGAAGGGAGGCGTACACGAGGGGCAGAGACTAGACGGGGATAGGAATGGTGCTGGAAAGAAAGGAGGCCTTGGCTTGGTTGATAGCCTTAGAAATTTTCTTATGAGAATACCCATTAAGTTTGAAGACTTGGCGAAGGTGGGTAAGCTCTTGGGTTTACATGGTCATCATCACAAATTCTGAAGGCCCTAAGACCTATTCTCACAAATGTATTCTCATGTTTTTTCTAAATATAGACCTATATGCCTATATGTTTTTATTAATTCTTATGTTTTGACCTATTTGCATTTTTTGGTCCACTCATTGCATTATTAAATATAGACCTATAGGTCAATTTTTTAATATATATTTGCTTGTCCACTCCCTTATAGTTTTTTCTAAATAGATATTGGCTTTCACATATGGTTGCATAGTTTTTTGTATGTGTGTGTGCATGTGTGTTTATATATATATATATATATATATATATATATATATATATATATATATATATATATATATATATATATATATATATATATATATATATATATATATATATATATATATTAGTTTTTTCTATATGTGTCCTTTTTGTCTATAATTATTAACACTCAAGTTATTACTAAATATAGACCTATATGTCAATATTTAATAACACCCCCTTTTTATGTTTCGTCCTTTATATATTTTTTGGTCCTCTCTTATGCTTTATTAAATATTTATATGACGGTCCTCTCCCTTTTAGTTTTTTCTACATAGAGACCTATATGCTTATATTTAATAACACTCATGTTATTACTATATATAGACCTATAGGTCTATTTATTTCATAAACCCCCAACCCCCCCCCCCCCCCCCCTCCTTTTTATTTTTTAATTTTAATTTTTCATGTTTAGACCTATATTTTTTTGGTCCTCTTTTATGCCTTATTAAATATAGACCTATAGGTCTATAGGTCTATAGGTCTATATATATATATATATATATATATATATATATATATATATATATATATATATATATATATATATATATATATATATATATATATATATATATATATCTTTTTGTTTTATTATTTCTTGTTTGTTTTGTCTTTTAAGGTTTTTTGTCCTTAACCCCTTTTTTGTCTTTAGTCTCTTTTAGTTTATTTTTTTACCTTCTCCTCTCTTGTGGCCATATATATATATATATATATATATGTATATGTATATGTATATGTATATGTATATGTATATGTATATGTATATGTATATGTATATGTATGTATGTATGTATGTATGTATGTATGTATGTATGTATGTATGTATGTATGAGCACTCCTTATCATTATTTCTCTTGTATTTATTAACTTTTTTACTTATTTTATCACACTCTATCCATACGCTTAACCACTTTTTTTTCTTTTTATTTAAAGCATTAGGGACTTTCTATATTTTTTCTTGTTGTTATGTTTCCTTTCTCCTCTCTGCCTAGTTTTCTGAGCCTTTTCCTCTCCTTATAACTCTTGAGATAGGCTGGGTATGCATCTTTATTTTTACATTCTTGCACTTTCTCTTCCTGATGATGGATCACGGAGTGTGATCCAAAATGTCGATGCTTAAAAATTGACACAATCAAAGCCAAAAACACACTTGAACATTTGAAATGGATTGTGGAAATCTGATACTATTAATCAACATTTTATTGTTGGCAAGTTAGAAGACAATCCACACTTCCATTAATATAGAGGAAATCATAAAATTGAATGACATGACATAAAATTAAACAAAACAAAAAACCACCTTGATCTTAGGAGTGCGCTCAATTTTCAATGAATCGAGCCAACAAGCTACACTACAACAACATAAATTGAATCAAAACATACAATTTATGTTAAGTTAGAGAATGACAATCTATATGATGAAAAATATCAAAAGATTTATTCAATTCCATCATGTAATATGGACATATACTCCAAGAGTGCCCCCTTTAGAACAAAGAAGACACTCTTATTTATAAATAAACTTGCTTTGAAATCAAGATGAATAGTAATTAACTCAAAATCACAAATCTCTCATAATACTTGGATAAGAAATTGAGGCTACAACAAATTGCCAATCATTAGGAAGTCAGCAATATCATTAAGAAGTATGATCACGAGCTCCATGATTCCTCTCTATCCAAGATACTTGAATGATTATCTAAAATCCTTGAATGATCAAATTTTCAATGGTTGAAAAGGAAATTAGAATTTGGAAGTGGTAAAAACCTGTATTATTATAGGATTTGTATTGTTCCTATAACACTATAAACCTCACACAATTTGTTATGACCAAGTACCATGTTCACCATCCAGAACAAATCCTCAAACAGAATTCCTGTAGCTACTGTTACCAGAATTCCTGTAGCAGAGTTGCTCATCCATGTTCTCAAAATTTACCAACTGGGTTCTTGAGAAATTTTGTGGGGTTGTTGGTAATAACGTTATACTTCTTACCACCAAAAATTGTAGTCATCAGATGCATGATCTTGAGAAATAGGTTAAATGGTTGTAGGTGACGTGGCTGATCACTCAAAAATAATATAACTTGGATTTGCTTGAGATTTTATGAATTTGTTCCTCTCACTGTAGTGCTTCTCTCCTCCAAATGTTGTGGTCATCTGATGCACGATTTGCAAGATATAAGAAATTTAATTTCTGCACTTAATTAAAAAAATAAGGGTTTTAAATTGGTGTTTCAATCCATCAAAAACATAACTGATAGAGGAACCTTTGTCATCAAGTCTTGGGGGAAACATTGTTGATTGGGCACAGAATGGATCTGTTGATTGCACTGTAGAAACTTTGAAGCAAATGCTTTTTATGGAAAAACTATAAGTTCACACAAATAAGCAAGAAGACAATTATGTTTCCCCCATCGATTAGTTAGCATAAGCAACTGCTTGTACATGTATGTACTTCAAAATAAAACAAGTGTCATGTAATCTTATCTTTAGTGTTGTAACTAATTATAATTATAATTTATATTTGAAATAATTAAGTTGATAGGCTTTTTATGAGCATAGCCTATTGACGGCAAAGTGTCAGCTCACTAGAAAAGTGTCAGCTCATCGGAAAATGAAGAAACGGAAAATGTCAGCTCACCAGAAAATGGAGAAAAATATATCACCAGATTTGAGAAATTTACATTGTCCTTTGTTTTTATTTTGTAATTTTAAGAGCCTATCTTATTGGGCCATGTAGGAATTTTAAAATTAATAAATTAATTAACTATTCCAGGTCACTCGACCTGAGAGCAGCATGGTGGCGAATCCATTTGCCCTCACTCCCTTTGTTTTACTTAAAAACAATTATATTTTAGAAGTGGTGGATACATTTCATTAAGCGGCACCGCAACCCTGTTTATCTGTTTCTCATGCCGTTAATTAAGCGATTTTTAACAGTCGCAACCCGATTTTGTTTGGAAGTGGTTGAGATCGTGGTGGAGGGAGTGGCTATTCCAATAAGTGTTGTTCCTTCAGAAAATCATGGAGATCATGAACATGGCCTCGCATTTTCTGATAAATAATTCTCAAAGGCTTACAATAAGCAACTTCTTTTTGGAATTAGGATTTTTCGTTACATTGATCTTCTGCAAGAATTGGTAAATTTTATGTAACTCTCATTATGTTTTTTTTGGAAATTTTGGGAAGATTTTTAGTATTTGATATTAGGGTTTTAAAATTACTGTCTCCGTACTTTCATTTGGGGTTTTTTACAACAACTTTTTGTTCCCCTAGCTTCACTTGGGGTTTCATTTAACAAATTTCTTAGAAAATTCCTTGTATATTTCAGTGTTTTGTTTTAAGCAGTTGTCTATTTCAAAAAATCTCAAGATTCCAAGTTTTTTTGAGCGTTTAAAATGAAAAATTGCAGCAGAAAGGTCTGATTTATTTGGTCTTTGTAAAGAGGGGTTTTGTGCTTATTTTAGTATGTTTTATCATTTATTTGTGAAAACAATCATGGGTTAATGTGTTTATGCTGTGTGAAAAAAAAATAATAAAAATGACAAAGATGGGATTGGATTTGGTTTTCAGTTCTCAATTGTTACAGTACTGATTACATTTGGCTTTTCATTGTTAGTTGTTGAATCATAGTTCAATGATTCAGACTTAGCAAAAACCCAGCAGGCCAAATTTTGAGTTGGACTTTAGACTCGTTAAAAACCTGGCATTTTTAAAAAAAAATACATTATTTCATAAAATAGAATTAAATAACATGCTAAACAGTTCTAAAAGCATAGAAAACGAATTCTATTCTTGCATAGCTATGAAATGTTGCTGAAATATTGTTTAGATCAGTGGCAATGCAAAAACCTAGCAAAAAGTGAACAACGTAGTGCTCAATTCACCTCCAAGGTTCAGTGTCCCAGTGGTTGAGAACTAGATTTTTAATGCAATTTTGTTCAGCATTGGCATATAATTATGAAAACTGTATGCGACTGCCATATTAGCAGGGTGATTTATATGACCCATTTTATGCAAGAAGTATCCATACCTCATGGTCTTCAGAAATACTCTTAGAAATGTGGTAGCCCATGATTTGATACGTGAATTGTTTATATCTTGAAATAGTCCCTTTTTCGATATGTGGTTTGCATTTTGAGAATATGAGATGATGAACATACAAACATTCATGGTATTATATAATGCCGTACACCTCAAAAATCATTATGCGTATAACGGACTCAATTAAACCAAGTATTAACTATCCGCTCTGGCCTTATTAAACGCCCACTCATCTTCCTCACTTGTGACTTCGCACTCTTATTTGACTAAATAACAATTAGGCTCTAAGCCTAATTCTAATGAGATCAATGGCTCGCCTAGGTCAAAATCTTCGTGTGAAGAATTTGGTGTTCTTGGCCTTAAATTTGATGATCATAGGTGTTAAAGCCCAGATAATCAGAGGAAGCAATGGATATTTGAGGGATTCTACAAATGGAAGAAGCTTTGACATACAAAATTATGGCATAGTGGGTGATGGAGCACATGATGATACTGAGGTCCTCTTTCATTTATTTTCTTGTTTACTAATATTAGATCTTATTTACTTCCACTTTAATAATTGTTTCTATCTTCACTAACTGATATTCTAATGCTTTCCAGGCGTTTACTCGTGCATGGAATGAAGCTTGTAAAGCGTCGTCAACAACTTTGCATGTGCCAGGTGGCAAGACTTTTCTGGTTAACAATCTAAATTTGTAGGGACCCTGTCAGCCTGGCTTCACTTTTTAGGTCTAAAATTTGAATAGGGATTGTAATAATACTTGAAGTTCATTTTGTGGAAAAACTAATATTTTTGAATTTGTGCAGGTTGATGGAACGATTGTTGCATCAGAAGATTCAAGCAGGTGGAAGAACAAATATGTGTGGTTGTTGTTCGAGCATCTTCAACAATTTACTTTCATAGGGAAGGGCAGTATTGATGGAAAAGGAAATAATTGGTGGAGAAAACATAAAAAAGACCAACGGTTGGTAACCTATTAGAATGGTGAACTTCTCTCTGGTGTTTTGATAGAGAATATTGATTTAGGCGCAGGCAAATGTGGGGAGTGGCTGAGTGGGGGAGTGAATTCATCCCGAGAAAGGGCTACGATGATGCCAAGGAGTACATTTGGCCATGTGTAGACAAGCAGTTTGTGCTCATCATGGGGTATTTTTCATTCCATGATGCTAAATTGATGGCCATGTACAAGAAGATCTACAAAGGACCATTTTTTACAATATTTTGTTGGATGATAATGAACAAGCAATCTAATGACTTAATTCATAATGAAACATTAAACAAGAATGATGAAAAATTACGGATAGGTAAAATTAGAACTTGAGCTTTGTGATTTCTAGCGAAAGTTTTAGCGAATATTGTTTGAAAGTTGGTGAAACCGGTTGAAAGTGGCATGTCAGACCACGGTCTGCCGGCAGATGTTGCTGGTGTCACCACGAACTCCATTATCCAAGGCAATAAAAAAGTGGAAAGTGCTAAAGGTAACATCGACAATGACCTGGCGAACAAGGACTCCTCCAGGTGTGATCTGTCCTCTCCCCTTAACCTTAAAATCAATATACCATTTAATTTCTTGGTTGGCTCTGTACCGATAAACATTAATTCATCTGCACCCAAACCCAATGTTGTGCTTAATACTGGTAGCAATGCTACTAGAGCTAATGTTAACACTGGTGGCAAGCCGAGATCCTTCCTGGAGGCAGTTGCAAACTCGACTCTTGTGATTGTCTCTGGTTCTTGCTTCACCACGCCCTCACACGATGAAAACCTAGCAAACGGTAAGCATTATGGGGATACTTCTGCATTTCATGTTACTCCTAACCCCGAAATGTTAACTGAGATAATAAAAGAAAAGGAAAGGTTAAGGAACACTACCATTTTCTTCTCTGCAGTTGAAATTGACAAGGTTCCTGCCAGAAAATTCTTAGATGATTGGTTTTATAACTATTGGAATTTGAAACTTGGCTATCAAATCTCTTTTTGTAGGCAAATACAGAAAGGTTTGTTTGTTGTTTTCTTTAATAATAATGAATCTCAGCTCCCTGTGCTTAAAAAAGAATACTGGACTGTAGGAAACACCACATTCCGAGCTCTGGCATGGAATGCTGAGGCTAACCTAGATGAGATTGTTGCCCTCTCGGCCCCCAGATGGGTCCTTATTAAGCATATTCCTCCCTTTTTATGGTGATTTATCCCTCAACTTGTCGAACCCCTTGGTAAATTCCTGTGCATGGACGACTCTGCCCGACTGGTCCCCCATCTTGATGCTAGGGTTCTTATTGCTTTAAAACCTGGCCATGATTTACCTAAAGAACTCACCATTATCATTGCCAATGAGAAGGTTTCTTGCCCTGTCAAAACCCTGGGAGGGTTAAACGCGTGTTTCTTATGCAGAAAAGAAGGTCATCTCAGGAAAGATTGCCCTATTATCAAAAATAAAATTCCAAAAAACCCTAATCCTTTGAATACCCCTACCTCTACCCAGTTGATTCCTTCCTCCTTTGCTAAAACCAACCCTTCACCTCCTCGCAATCTTTTCCCTCCTCTCTGCTGACACCATCCTTTCAAAATGCATCTATTACTAGCATCGTGGATGATGATGGTTTTCAAGTTGTTACCAAAAAGAGAAAAAATTGATCGAATAAAAATAATTACAAATGTGCCAGTCTTCCCCCCTCCTCCAGCTATTAATTCGATTGTTAAGGCGCAGGAATCTGCTAAGTCTTCCGCCCCCACCTCTTCCGCTTCAAAAACCCCTTCCAATCCGAAACTCCCTATTAAAAATTTCCAAGAAATCTCTGATGAATTTATTTTTGAAGTCATACCAGTGATCCCATCATCTGCTAATAACCAGCCTTCGATGCTAGATATTTCCTCTCCCTCTCTGTTTGATAGTGAGGATATCCTCACTTCAAAAAGGAAAGGGAGACCTCTTGGTTCTAAAAACAAAAACAAGAACAATAAAAATCAGAACCACAGAGTCTCTGGCAATGTCTCTCCTATGGAGGATATTGTGGATCCTGAAGCGTCTAACTCTAAAATTATGTCTCAATGAAGTGTGTTTCATGGAATATTAGAGGACTTGAATGTCTCGATAGAAAGTTTGTGGTTAAAATTTTTCTCAGCTCTAGTAATAATATTGACCTGATCATGTTGCAAGAAATTAAATCTACTAGATTCAATTTGGAATCCAATCTTAACTTTATTTGGAAAGATGCTGTTAAATTCTCCACTAATCACCCTCAGGGAAGAGGAGGTGTGGCTATCTTAGTCAGCCCTAAATGGGGTCCTAGGATTAAGAGCTTTGGTTTCTCTCCCTGCAACAGAGCTATTTGGTTGATTTTTAATTATAATGATTTTGAGTTTGATATATGTTCTATTTATGCTGCCAACGACTATACTGAAAGGATTATGTTTTGGTCTTGGCTCAGTTCGCTTCCAGATATCCCTTGGATGTTTGGAGGTGATTTTAATATGATTGAAGACCAAAAAGATAAAATGGGTGGTCTTCCATTTTCCTGGAAAGATCAGGAAAGATTTTCTTGGAATAATTTTAAAACTGCTAAATCTCTCTTTGATCCGTAAAGTGGGAACAAGAACAACAACCCTGGGCTCTGGTATACTTGGTGCAATTTTCAGAAAGGACAATCTAGAATCTACTCTAGGTTGGATCGTTTCTACCTCAATAGCAATTTCTTCTCTGTGCTTCCAGAAAACATAATAACTTGGTGATTGTCTCCCCTACCACTCTCTTGGATCACCATCCTATATCTATCTCGATTAACTTCGGTTGTTCCCCTATCCTCAACAATCATGTTAACCATAAATTCATCCTTAATACTAGTCTTCTGGAAGATGAAGATATCCTTACTGCTATTTCTATTATAAGACTCATTAACGAATCTCATTATCCCTCTTTATCTTATATTAGTAGATGGAACTTGGATATTTCTGCTTGGCAGAATTTACTTAGGACTGTTGGTCAGAAAAAGGCCAAGGACTATAGATATAAGGAGTCTTGGCTTAACAGTAACCTTTATAATGCTAAAGTGGCTATCCAAAACAATTTTGATGACCCTCACCTTTTTCATCAACTTGCTCATGCTAAGAATGCTCTTAGGAAGCATCAACATCATAAAGCTCCGGGAACTAGAATTCAATCAAGAGCTCATTGGTTACAATTTGGGGACAGAGGTAGTAAATTTTTCTTCAATCTTATTAAACAAAAGTAGGCTAAGGAGACTATTGATAAGCTACCTATTAACAACCAGTTGATTACAGATCTTGACATTATTAAGAAAGAGTTTGCCTGATTTTATGAGGATCTCTTCACTTACGAGGACTCTCAGGATGCTAGGGCTCTTAGAGATCAATGTAGGAATCTTATCCCCAAGAGGATCTCAGATTATGATGCCTCCTTCCTTGAGCAACCTATAACTCTTGAGGAAATTGAAAAGTCCATCAACTCTCTTAATAATGATAAAGCCCCTGGCCTTGATGGTCTGCCTGTGGAGTTCTACAAAGCTAACAACAAATGGATTTGTAAAGTTTTACTTAACATATACAATGAATCCATTGATACTGGAACTCTGGGTAGAGATATTAATTCTGGAATTATCAAACTCATCCCCAAGGAGGGTGATAAATCCCTTATTAAGAATTGGAGACCCATAACTTTGTTAAATGTTTCTTATAAAATCCTCGCTAAGATTATGTCTCGTAGGTTGGAAACCATTCTTCCTAAATTTGTTTGCCCTACCCAAACTGGCTTTGTTAAAGGTAGATATATCTTAGAGAGTCTAATCACTAGTTGGGAGACTCTTAATTGGGCTAAGCATACTAATCAAAATGTTTCTATGTTTTTGCTAGACTTTGAAAAGGCTTATGATAGAGTTGAGTGGAATTTTATCAATATGATGCTTGATGCTTTTGGGTTCCCCTCTTTCTTTTGTGACATTGTTAAAATGCTTCTCAAAGATGCTTATGCTCAAGTTGATATTAACGGATCTCTTTCAGCCCCTTTCCCATTGGGAAGATCGATTAGACAAGGCTGCCTGCTTGCCCCAGCCCTTTTTGTTATTGCCTCTAAAGCTCTCTTCTATATTCTTAGGGACAACACTTTATCCCTTGCGGTTAAAGGTATCACCCTTCTTGATAGTAAGGAAATTATCAATTGCCAGTTTGCTGATGACACTTCTCTTTATCATGAAGCCTCTAAAACTAATTTTGAAGCCATGATCAATAAACTAAACTTTTTTTGTAAAATATCCGGAGCTCGGTTATCTCATTCTAAATCTATTTATCTTGGATGGAAAGACCAACCTCCTGATTGGTTTGATAAGTTTGGCTTCCAATGGGGTGGCCCCTCTAAAGTTGTTAAATATTTGGGTATCCCCTTATCTGTTGAGCCCTCTTTAAAAAAGATGTGGAGCTGGATCAAGGATAAGATCCATAATAAACTTAACAAATGGCACAATAGGTCTCTGTCTCTTGCTGGTAGAATCCAAGTGTGTTAGAAAATTCTCTCTTCATACAACATATACTATGCCTCTACCTGGATGTTTAATGATTACCAAGTGCTGGAAATACAGAAAGCCATCAGAAAATATCTTTGGTTCGATGGAAAAGGGAATAACAAGATTCACTCTGTCAAGTGGAATTGGTGTCATGTTGACAAGCTCCTTGGGGGCCTGGGGCTTAAAGACCTAAAGCTAAGTGGTCTTGCTTTGGCCTCTAAATGGATCTTTCATGCCTTGGAGGGAGATGATCCCTGGAAAGTCCTGATTCGTAACAATATTGAGAGAGGATATCCTAAAAATGCCAAATTCTAGAAGAATCTTCCCCTCACTGATCTCATTTGTGGTGATTTTCCTATCATTGTTCAAGGCTCTGTGGTATTTAAGTCCATTTGGAAAGCCTGGAAGCATGTTAGGCAATTCATAAATAACAAAAAATTCTTTGATGATAAGACCCTCCATGGTGAAAAATCCATTTGGTGGAACCTTAAGCTAGGTAATAAACCCATTGCTCTTACCCAAGGGTGCTTTGCTAAGATTTGGGCCAACTATGGGATCAAACAATTTATTGATATCTTTGAAAAGGACAAACTTATCCAGTGGGATGAATTAAAAAATAAATTTAACCTTCCTGACTCTCACAAGAAGACTTATAATATGATCACCAAGGCTAGTAAGGATATCCCTACTTTATGTCATGTTGATTCCAACAGTTATTTGAAAATTAAATGGCCTGGTGGAATCATCATCTCCAAACTTAAAGCTAAGAATATTTACACTGTTATCAATTACAATGAAGAGATTATCAGTCATATTAATAATACTTGGTATACTGATTTGGATGTTCCCTCCTAGAATAAGCTTTTTGATTATCTTTGGAAAAGTTCTATTGATCCTAAAATTAAATGTTTTAAATGGTTGCTTATTCTCAACAAGCTTCCTATTAAAAACACTTTCTATATATATATATATATATACATTCATATACATATATATGCACAAGTATTTACTTAATGATATATATATATTTATATGTTTATGTTAATATATAGGTATATATATAAATAAATACCTGCTCATATATACGAATGGTATATATTCATATATAAAGGTCTCTATATATATGCATATATATAATTTATTTATTTGGAAATTGCCTGGCCGGTCTTACTCTTTTGTCTTGCCTAGACCTGGTGCAGTAGGTGGAGAGTTGATTTCTTAGGCCAAATAAGCTTGGGCTATGGGTTATTTATAGCAATAGGGAGCTTATCTTCATCTGGTATGCAGTGATTAGTGCTAAGCGACATTTAAAGCTAAAGGGAGTATCCTTTCACCCTTTCTTGTGATTTATAGTTTAGACTTTAATATAGCACGGTTCTGCTAATTATTTCTAATTAAGGTTTCAAGTTAAGGGCTGCAGCTTATTTTCTCTAATAATGTAGTTGGTTTAAGGATGTTCAGATCCTCTGCTTCAAGGTTTCTATATCAGTTAGAATTTGGATTAGAATTGTCTGAGCAGTACAATAATTTAACTCATATTGAGATAGTAGGGGAGCTTAATTGTATGAACTATGATCTATGAATTTCTGGTAAATTATTCTAGGTACATAGAGTCAGGTAACCCATGCTATCCTCCGTTGGTAAATAAACAAGATCTTTAACAATTATTTTAATCTAGTTTGAAACACTAACCATGTAAGAGGATAGGGTTTTGGATCCTTCTATTTCTTTTGCAGATCGAATCACCCAAGGACAACAATATCACTTCTCTCTCAAAGGATTTGAATTGGATCTACAAATTAATACCCATATATTTGGATATGGAATTCAATCTTATAATTAAAATCACAAGTAAAAATTGTAAATATCTAAGCATATATGTACCCCCGACAAGTTCGAGCTGTGGGTATGCCCACTGAAAACTATGTAATTTTTTCAAAATCTCGATGTATATTGAGTCATGGGAATGCCCATGAAACTATGTATTAGTATCCGGAGTTAAGTCCCAAGCATGGCTGAAGGTTTTCTCTACCCTGCTCTTTCCTACCAGCGCCTGCACTGAGCAGGGTTCTGTATGTAAAATCTTTTTATTATTAATAAAATTATAGGGCTTTAGCCTTTTACCGATTAAAAAAAAAACAAAAAAACACTTTCTCTGATATTAATTATTGCAGCATTTGCAGAACCCCGGAAACAGGAAGACATATTTTCTTTGAATGCAGTTTTGCTAAAGAGGTTTGGTTAATGTTTGGTGTATCTATCCCTTCTACCTTCAATATTTTTGAAATTATTACTGGCTTTATTTTTAATGCAAAAAAAGATGTTAACATGTTTTGGGACATTCTCTCAGCTAACATTTTGTGGCAAATTTGGAAGTGTAGAAATGAAGAAAGGTTTCAAAATATCCCTAGGTTGCTTACTGAGTCTTTTCGAAGTCTCACTTATTTTAAAATCTTTTCGCAGGTTCAAATTACCATGAAAATTAACAAGTCTAAGTTCAAAAGGCTACTTAAAGACGGTCATGCCATGTTCTTTGCTAATGAGGTGAAGAATGGGTACTTCTGGAGGCTGCACTTGGATAATATTCACACTTTCAATCAAACTGTCAAGCTCATCAACAAGGAAATCAAGAGGACCCCTCATAGCACTACTAGTGAGATGAGCTGCATGCTGAAACAAATTCAAGATCAGAAGAACTTGGTTTGGATGGAAGACTCTATGGGTTGGACAGCGTGGGTGGACACTATTGAAGATGTGCTCCACTAGTTGCTATTTTCTGCTCCATTTCTTTCTTATCTTCTCAGGTTATATGTATATCTTCTTTTTTGGTGTGAGGCTTGTCCTCTGATGCTCTAATACTCTCCGATTTTTGTTGTATATTTGAAATCCTTATTCTTAATATAAAAAAAATATATTTTGTTGGATTTAATTTTTTATATTTAACAAAGTAATAAATAATTAGAGTTAGATTATTTTATATCTTTGATTTGAACAATTTCTATGAATAAGAACTACTAAAAAATTAATATAATTTCAAAAGAAAGTATAATCTTCAACAAATCTTATGATATATTTGGTTTTTAAATAAAATATTCAATCCAATTCAATATTTTAAAGTCTAAAAATATTAATCTTTCTAGATAAAATATTATAACTTACGTGAAACTATAAGAAATATAATTAGACAAAAATTTAAACATATATTACAAATAATAATTCAAATAATGATATTTATAAAAATTAATTAGTTTTGAAATTCATGCAAAAATGATAACTTTTCTTGAAAAAATTATATTTAGGAAAAACCCTATTAAAAAATAATCCATATATCTTTTATAGAAATCTAATACTTCAAATAATAATATATTTAAAAAAAATCTAATAATTTTATAAATTTTCTAAGAACAATGATATGTTTAATTTTTTATATTGGAGGAGGAGGAGGAAGAGGAGCAAGAGAAGGAGGATGAAGAGGATTAAAAGGAGGAGGAAGAAGAAGAGAAGAAGAGGAAGATGAAGATGAAGATGAAGAAAATGAGCAGGAAGAGGAGGAGGAGGAGGAGGAGGAGGCGGGGGAGGAGGAGAAAGAGAAGAACAAGGTGAAGAAGGAGAAGAAGCAAGAGGAGGAGGAGGAGGAAAAAAAGATGAAGGAGAAAGGGAAGAAGACAAAGAAGGAAAAGGAGGGGGAGGGGGTGGAAAATGAGAAGGAGGAGGACAAGGATGAGGATGAAGATGAAAATAAGGAGGATAAGAAGGAGAACAAAAAAAGAAGAAGAAGAAGCATGAGGAGGAGGAGAAGGGGAAGAAGAAGAAGGAGAAGAAGAAAAATATGAAGAAGGGGAAAGGGAAGAAGAAGGAAAAGGAGGAGGAGGGAGGAGGAGGACGAGGAGGAGAAGAAGAAGGAAAATGAGGATGAGGATGAGGATGCAAATATGGGGGATAAGGAGGAGAAAAAAAAACAAGAAGATGCATGAGAAGGAGGAGGCGGAGAAGAAAGAGAAGATGAGAAGAAAGACAAGAAGGAGGAGGAGGAGAAGGAGAAGGAGAATGAGAAGCGAGAGGTGGAGGAGGAGGAGGAGAGGAGGAAAAAAGAGAACATAGTGCAACAGAGGAGGAGGAGGAGGAGGAGGAGGAAGAAGAATAAATCCAAACAAATATGATATCTAGTGAAGGAATTGTTGGAGTATTACATCAATCAAAACTCAAAAAATACAGATAAATTGAATAATTACATATGCCACTATCGGCGTGACCATTGCACCTCACCTCGTTGGTGCAAGTGCTAGTATTTTTAAAATAGAATAAAATGTAGAATATAACAAATTGTTTCAAATTTATGATATTTAGAGTCAGAAATTTTAAAATATTAATTAGGTTGTATTAATAATGGTTATTATTTGAATAATAGTAAACATTGTCTTTGTTGAAATAAAGTAACATTATTTTTTAAGCATATTAATAGATGCATTGTATTATAAAATAGCTAATATATATTTGGAAAAAAAACTACAATAATTATAATTTATATGTTGTATATTAAATTTAATAAAAAATCATATTGGAATTAAAATATAATTATATATTATAAATATAATTTATATAATTTTATAATTTTATAATCTATAATAAAAATGTCTAAAATAATTTAAAATAAATATTTTTTATAATAGTTTTATTTTTAATATAATAAAAAATTTATTTAGATCAATCTCATTCGTTCAAAATAAAGATATTTTCCATAAAAAATAAAGCAATGTGAAAGCGAAATAGAATTCCAAAAATTTTGTGTATAAGAGTTCAAATGGAATATTGAATATCCTAATTTCTAATTAGTCAATTAACATTGTTTTAATGACTAGTTAAACCAACAAATTCAAAAATCATTGTAATAGTACTTGCTAAGCCTATAGACAAGTACTAATAATAGTGGTTGCATTTGAAATGGCATCAATGAAGAAATTTCCTCTATATTTATAACAACTCTTTATGAATTTAGAACCCACCACTTCTTAATTTGTTATAAGTTATAACCATGATGTTTTAGACAAATTATGTCTATTCCCTAGGTAGGTAGCTGTGACCATCTCTCACCATCCTTTCCTTGGAGAGAAAAGAGGCTTTGAATAGATCTACTAAGTGTTGTTTTCTAATGCCCTATAAAGGCATATTAAATTTGAAGTTTTTTTTAGTGCATACTAGTGCTCATAAAATTACTATATATAAGTTTTGAAAATTATGTAATGAAGAAATCGCTAGTGTAACATAAACAGTAAACAGAAAGACCTGTAAGTAAGATAAAATAAAATAAAATAAAATCTCTTTCAAAGGTTGTGTAGATCATTAACGAGTATAGGAGTAGTAGTGTTTGGCATAATAGTTGGTTATTGTTGTAGAGCTTGTGGTAGTTGTTGGAAGCTAGCAATGAGGTTAGACTATGATTGGTTTCCCCTTCATGGTGGCTACCATCATTATGTGGTGCCTATTCATTAGGGATTTGGGATTGATACATATGGTAGTTGTTGCCACCATCCTCTTTGAGTTGTTCAATTGAGTGGCATTGAGTTATTGAGTTTTATCAAGCATGAAGGATCATATAGTTAATAAGGTATAGTAAAAACATACAGAATTTGAAAATGAAATAGAAATGGAACATTATAAGCCAAGGATTCTTGAAGTATAGAAAACTTGTGCATCTTCATTGTTTGACACCTTGACTTCTTCCTTGGCGTGCATGTCTTCTACAATGCTAACCACATGTTTGCACTCACAATAAATTTTGTTTTGCCGAAAATGGGAGCCATACTTCACTATTGTTGCCTCACTTCATGTTTCTTTCTATCAAGTTGAATTGTCATGTGATCTATTATATCCAGCTTCATGTTCTTAAGAAGATTGCTAAGCTCCACTTTGAAAATTCTTGCAATTGTCTTTGCGGAGGACAATGCTATGTGGCTGTGAGTTGTTTTTCATAGTGAAATGTGAGTAATTTTCACAAATTTTATGAATATCTTGAATGACATCTGAGAAATATCTCCACTATCAATACATCCAGAGCAAATAGACATTGCTCATTAACTCCGTCAAGAATACAAGTATGAGTGAGTTAGCAGATATCTTGTTTTACAAGCATTTTTATTGACAAAACATGAAACTTCCTATGAGATCCTTTATCAGTTTCTCCTTTTTCTGAGTCATTCTCTATACGTCATCCTCATATCCCTACTTCTACAATCTAGCAATAATTTTTCTTTGTGATCCTTAAAAGTTTAATCTATTACTGTATCTCTATCTTTTTCTTTATGGTCCTTTAATCTATTATTGTGTCTCTACCTAATCCCATGAACCACCTTAAGCCAAGGTCCTTAAGGGTTGTTGGATTGTTAAAGACATCAAATTCAAACAAGAATATGCCTAGGGATTTTATAATAAGACCATGAAATTTTGGTAAAGAAAAGTTGCAATATTTTCCATGTCAATTTTTGTTTTAACCTGTTTAGAAATTAGAACTCAAAAGTGAAGGGCTTAGTTGGATTATATGTTATGGCCTACTCTAAAATGACACTAAAACAAACAATTAAAAATAATTAGAATAATTTTTTCACACATTGAACATGCTTGTATATGATTAAACAAATGATTAAAAATAATTGGAATAGCTTTTTCACACATTGAACTTGCTTGTATGATTAAACAAATCACCAAACTGTATTGTGAGGAAAAAATAAAAAAGATTCAACATCATAAATTAATTTTGAAATAAAAGCCCAAAAGAGCATGGTATTAAATTATTTAAACAAATTATTATAGAGGAAACATTTATGAAGTTCACACTCTTGTCAGCCTGAATTTCAAATATCAACAATTATCCTTGCTTGTGTGGATGCTCTCCTCTGTAACAAAATATCAATTGTATCAACAATTTCAACAATTATCCTTGCTTGTGAGTGTAATACCCCAAAAATGGGCTATAAGTTCATTAACCTCCTATATCGACATATCAAATGAAATCGACATCGAAGTCCTAACCTAAGGCACATCTAAACATCATCGAATCCTAATTGATTATCTCAAATTTTGCATCGGGAAATATTCCTAGTAATATTCCTATTTATCCTAATTGTCTTTAATTTAATGATTATTTGGCAATAAATCCTATTTATCCTAAAGTTTGATTAATTGAATATTCTAAATATTTAATTAATTAGATTTAATACTGCCACTTAATTATTTAATTAGATTTAATTATATTTATTCCTAAATGGTATTATTTCATTTTGACAATAAATCAAATATCCTATGACTAATTGATTAAATTCTTATTTAATTAATTAATGTCAATCGTCAAATTTAATATTATCATTTTTGAATAAAAGTTTGATTTAATAATTGATTAACCCATAAATCAATTGTTTTATTTTTAAAATCAGTTAAGTTGAGGATAAATCACTTTATTTATTTATTTAATTCATATTAACTATGCACATCCAAAAAGTAGTTGAACTTTAAATCAGAAAATCAATTCAAGTTGTTTTAAAAATAAACTCAACTCTCTTTTGAGTTAAAAGCTGATCTCAACTTCTGATTTAAATCAAAAAGCTCTTTTTGCATGATTTTGTGTGAGTTAACTATCTTTAATTCCTTGTTGACTCAAAAATCAACCAGAGTGATTTATGGTTTTTTCCATGCATCCCCAAAGCCCTGGATTTCTATAAAATCAAGGCTCAACTCTTCACAAATCATCTCACAAGTTTGCATACTTACTTTGCCAAAATCAATCCATGAATTTGCATAGTCACGCTAGTGAATTGACATTTGAAGAATTGAAGCTTCTTTGCGAATCAACAAATTTTGTGAGATCAATCTTGTCATTTTAGTTTCATATTTAGCATATCATTGTTAGCTTATTTTACATATTAGTTTTTCATCTAGAATAAGATTCATATCAGTTTATCTCATCTTATTGCATAGAAAATCCAAAAATATAGATTAATTTGCATTCATCTCATATCTAGATTCTGTATTCAAATCCTTCGTTTAGGTGTCGTCAAGGTCACTGATCTTGGTCCAATCTGAGAATACATATTCGTACCTACTAGAAGGCAGTAAATCACCTGGTTAGATTAGTTTCCATTTCACTGCATGATTTTGATTTTAACTAACCTCTAATGTTTTACTAAAGTGTTGTGTCCACAGCTAGATACAAAATTCATACACACATTTCTGGCGCCCACCGTCGGGCCCTGAAATGGGTTTCCATTCAATTTCTATCATCTTCTTGTCATTTTCTGTTTCAAGCTACAATTTTTAATTTCTGTTCGTACAATTTTCGTACGAGTTTTGTTAGAAACTTGTACTAGGAAATACCTGTGTGTGTGAAAATTATACCTGATCTGTAGACACAACACTCAGTAAAACATTAGAGGTTAGCTATAATCAAAATCGTGCAAAATTGAAATCTAATCTAACCAAGCGATTTACTGCCTTCTAATAGGTGCGAGATTAATGTTCTCAGACTGTAATCGAGATCAGTGACCTAGACGACACCTAAATGAAGGATTTGAATGCAAAATATATATATGAAATTGAACGCAATTAATCTATATTTTTGATATTTTCTATGCAATAATAATTGTAAAAATTGATATGAAATCTATGCTAAATGAAATTGATATGCTATGCATGCTATTGAAAATTGATATGCTATGAATCTAACAATGATATGTAATATGAATGCAAAAATAAGATTGATCTCACAAAGATGTCGATTTGCAAGAGCTTTGATTCTTCAATTCTAATTCTCCAACGTGATTGTGCAAAATATGAGATGATTTGTGAAGAGCTAAAGCCTTAATTTATAGAAATCCAGAGCTTTGGAGGTGCATGGGAAAAGCCATAAATCACTCAAATAACTCAACTTGATTTTTGAGTTATTTTTAAATAAAAGATAATTAACTCACAAAAACATGCAAAAGCTAAGCTTTAACTCAAAATAGAGTTTAGCTTTAATTGATAATTGATAGTTGTCTGCTTTTATGATTGTGCATGTTTTATTTATGAATTAATTTAATAATAAAGTGATTTATTTCCAACTCAACTGATTTTTAAAATAAAATAATTAATTTATGGGTTAATTAACTATTTTACCAAACTTTTATTAAAAATTATATTATTAAATAATGACAACATGCTTTAATTAATTAAATAAGAATTTAATCAATTATTCATATGATATTAGATTTATTGTCAAAATTAAATAATACAATTAATAATAGATATAATTAAATTTAATTACACAATTAAGTGGCAAATATTAAATCTAATTAATTAAATATGCAAAATATTTAATTAATCAAATTTTAGGATAAATGTGATTTATTGCCAAATAATTATAAAATTAAAGATAATTATGATGATTAGGAATATTGCTAGGAATATTCCCTGATGCAGAATTTAAGATAATCAATTATGATTCGATGATGTTTAGATGTGCCTTAGGTTAGGACTTCGATGTCGATTTTGTTCGATATGTAGATGCAGGAGGTTAATGAACTTATAGCCCATTTTTGGGGTATTACATTTTGCCCCTCTTTGAATTACTGTGCGAAGCGCAGTGGTTCAAAGATAGTCTGTGTTTGATAAAGATATGAAACTGATTCAAAAGATAAACCGATCTCAAGATAGAAACCGATTGAAAGATATTGAGATAGGAGGTCCTGAATGACCAAAGATAATGTTCACTGTAGCAGCAAATGAACCTATGATTGCGAAAAAGTGTCAAAACACCTGATTCTGAACCTTAGGATTGATAAGAAGTGAGTGACCCGTTCTAGACTCGATTATCTTAGCAGAACTAGCAAGTATCACATCCAAACCCTTCAGTTGCCGAAGAACCAAGGAAAGAACACTATGATCTGATGGTTGCAAAAACTGATATAGTTTACGAGATTAGGAGAATACCAAATTGATATGGATCGATGAATCTGATATGCCCCAAGTGATGATAGATTTGCCCCGAGCGATGAGGACTTTTGATGAATCAGCGACTAGACGTGATTGTTGTCTTGATCACTGATGAAAGATATTGATAGATTTGATCGATAGAATTTAAGATTTACAGACTTTGAATGATGTGCAATACCATGCCCCCTTCGGGATTAAAATTGAAATCTGACAAGAAAAGTCAGCGTTATAGTTTAGAAGCATGTTAATTGATTTGAGAAGTGTGGTGAAACACATTCAAGAACACATTCTGCATCGTTGGAAGGTCCCAAAAGACCAAGTTTGACTAGGTTTGACCATGAGTTGACCATGGTTGACCAAGTTGAAATTTTGATAGTGTGATGTAAGATAATCAATTAAGTTGAATACTAGATTTATGTGATGATTGAAGGTTGATTATGCAAGCAATTAATAATATGAATGATCTCAGATTTGAATTTTGATCCCGAAAAAAGATTCTACTTGCTATTTCATTGGAGGAACCTTCGTGTGATATTCAACTCTTGTTAGACTTGAAGATGCGATTAGAAGAATCATTTAAGCATTGAAGTTCATTTAATCATTGTGAGATCATGCAAACATGCAAAATGCAATGAGACATGCAAAATGAAATGCAACCTAAGACCTAGGACCTAGTCACTGATCATATGTCGATTTGTTATCATCATTGAACTTTTAGGTAACCGGATAAATCAATACAATGCCCACTAGCCATGAAACCATAGACATATGAATATCGATTTGTATGCACAAGAATCAATACAACACCCACTGGTTATACAACCATGGACATATGAATATTGATTTATTTTCAGAATGTCGGATTAGATATAAGCATCAAAGCATAAGCGCTAGGATGACCTGAATATCATGTCCATTTTGATATAGCAATTTGTACAAGCATCAAAACATAAACGTTGTGATGACCTGAGTACGCCTTGCATTACAAACACATCAAACAGTCAAGAGATCATTCTAAATCCAATGTGAATTACCCGTAGTGACCCTTTATCGTTCACATCCTTAGGCAAGATTGTGTTCCACAGTAGGAGAAAGAACTTACTCAAAAAGATAATAGTTAGATCAAACTTCCTTGAATTGTCTGGGTATCAATGGTCGAGGTACGCATGGCCATCCAATTCGAGATAGAGGCTCTTACAGTCGGACACCATTTCAATCTAGAATTTCCAAAGTTATTAGATTTCACGTACGAGCAAAATATAAAGAAAAGATTATGCCCCCAGTCATCACTCTCTAAATCCTATAAAGGACATCATCGAAGAGCTCGAAGGGACACAATATGCAAAAATATCAATGCGAATCAGTAAGCATACAAGGAGATAAAAGCATGAAAAGCACAGATTGTTTTCAGTTGAGTTTTGATGTTTGATTGTTGTAGATGCAAAATCCTTGCTGGAGACGAGACAGACAGACTGACTCAACAGGAAGCTTCAAAGGACTCTGACTGGATAGGAAATGTCTAAGATACATGGGAGACCATAGGATATGACATTGATTTCCCCCAAGTGTTAAACATTGATAGGATATAGACGCTTGAGCTGATTGGTGTACAGATCGACTTATTGAAACCAGGATATGCAGAAACAAACCAGGAGATATGTACAAACTAAAGCAAGACTGAAAGCTGGGAAAGACCAAGATTGTGCTGATAGATGGAGCATTTTGGAACAAGTGGCGCCTGTTTGCCAGGTTTTCACCATCTTGGTAGAGATTCTATTTTTGCTACCAAAGCGCCTGTTTCCAGGTTTTCACCAAGGCACTTTTTCTTTTTTTTTGTATTTTTCATTTTTTCAATTTTTTTGAACTTTTGATATTTTTTTTGATATTTTTTTTTTTGTGAATCATCAAAGCGCCTATTGCTAGGTTTTCACCAAGATGTTCATTTTTTTAGGACTTTTTCTGATTTTTAAGATTTTTTCAGGTATTTTACCATAGACTGAATGCCTTAGGCATAGAATTTCTTCAGATGGAGAACGTTGATTGGTTCTCAGAGCTGTTCTCCTTTAGTTGTTGAGAGTTGATAGGCACCAGAGCCAAAAGTAGCAGTGATAACAAAGGGACCCAGCCAGTTGGGTTCAAACTTCCCCTTGCGTTCTCGATGGGATTGATTTTTAGTATTTTCTCTCAACACTAGATCACCAACCTGAAATTCTCTATGTCTGACTTTCTTGTTGTAGCCTCTAGACATTCTTTTCTGATACACTCTGAGATGATCATACGCTACTTTTCTACACTCATCTAGTAGTTCCAGTTCTTGTAACCTAGACACTTTGTAGTCATCATTGGTGACAAGTCCATGCATTCTGATTCTGAGTGATGGGATTTCAACCTCAATAGGCAGTACCACTTTAGACCCATAAATGAAAGCAAAAGGTGTAGCCCCAGTAGGTGTTCTGATACTTGTTTTGACAATCATTTTGATACTTGTTCTGATACTGATTCTGATACTGATTCTGATAATTGTTCTAATACTGGTTCTGATACTGATTCTGATATTGATTTGGATAATTATTCTGATACTGGTTTTGATACTAATTCTGATACTGATTCTGATACTAATTCTGATAATTGTTCTGATACTGGTTCTGATACTGATTCTGATATTGATTCTGATAATTATTCTGATACTGGTTCTAATATTGATTCTGATACTGATTCTGATAATTGTTCTGATACTGGTTCTAATATTGATTCTGATACTGATTCTGATAATTGTTCTGATACGGGTTCTGATGCTTGTTCTGATAATTGTTCTGATAATTGTTTTGATACTGGTTCTGATACTTGTTCTGATAATTATTCTGATACTTGGTATACTTGATAGCATCTTTTTCCATTTGCAAACACCCAAGCAAGATCATATCGTGCAGTCTCAATGTCTAGCAAGGTGGAGAACAAGAGGAATTAGCAAGCTGGTGGAAGAGATGGAAGACAAGAGAATGAAGGAGAATGAAGGGAAGAAATCATCAAGGGAAAAATCCTCAAGAATACTTAGGCTAGGGAAAAATTATCATGTAAAGTGCATTTGGACAAGCAATTAAAGGCTAGCATAGGATAAGTCACAAAAGCGCAATGCCAGAGCAGGAAAGGATGCATTCTAAAGGAGTAGATATGTCAAGAGGCTTCATAGCACTGTGTTTTACTTTTTCTTTCTTTTTTCATTAGATCAAGACAAAAGGGGAAAAGGATAGTGATAGGTGAAAATGAATGGAGGAAGATGGATATGAAGGCTAAACATGGAAGGAATGAAAGCAAGATCACCGTAAGATAGCTCACAAAATAGCCAAATATTCGTGTATAGATCAACATTGTCAAGATCAAAGAGAGAAGATGGAATGGATGAAATATGTAGAAGAACTACGCATGATGTCTGATTGCCAAGTTTTCATCATGGTACTTATCCAAGGTGCCACAAGGAAGTGGTTTTCACCATAGGATGAATTTATTTCTCTTTACTTTTGCTACCAAGGTGCCTGTTTCCAGGTTTTCACCAAGGCACATTTTCAATTTTTTTTTTTTTAAATTTTTTTTTTTATAGAAGAAGGCAAGCTTTTTAGATAATGCTCCTTGAAAGGATAAACCATGATATGTCAAGGATTCAAAATGATATGCTCAAAGATGCTGATAGGGAAAGGAACATGGAAGAGAAAAATGGAGGATAGGGTTTTATGTAAAGAGAGTGAGGCTGGAAGATAGGAGGAATAGGCAAATGAGGAAAAAGGATAGAAGGTAGAAGGTTAATGAATGGAAGGATTGTGACAAGGTAGATGGAAAGGAAGGCAAGATCAATGTAAACACACACCCTGAAGGGTGGTGAGAGGGTGGAGGAAACATGAATGAAGGAATACGTGAAGGAATATGGCGAATGGATAGCAGAGGTTGAGGTTTGGGCGCATGAAATGGAAGAATATTTTTGGAAGGAGATGTAGTGGAAGCTTTTGGAAGCTTGAATGTCAATTTCACTTTTTGTTCAACACCAGACTCTTTCAAGAGAGACTTTGGAATCCATATAGTCATAGGATTTTTATTTCCTTTTGATGATTTAGAGATAATATCTTCAATGATGGATTTTGGAACCCATACTTGTCTTGTAATTTTTTTCTTAGATATCTCTTTTGACTTTATGCCTCCGTGTCGATTAGAGGAGACATGGTGATCTTCTTTTTTTGATGGATTCTTGCATTGCTTCTTTTTCTTGTATTGAACATTCAAGTTACTTCCAAAGGACTTGGGACTTGTGGAAGAAGGAGGATATGACTGGTTTAGATGGGTGGGTGGATGAAAAAGATTCAAGGGTATGAATCTATGTTGATCTTGAGGAAAGATGGGAGATGGAGGGATGTAAGGACCCAAGATGGATGGTGAATTAGGAGAGTTATGAGAGGAAAGTGAAGGGACATAAGGACCCAAGATGGAAGGAAGGCATGAAGTCCTTAGTAGTGGTGGAAGAGGTCCAAGGATGGAAGTGGAAGATGCAAAAGGATAATCAATAAGTTCATCAGCATCTATATGACAACCAAGGATATCAACATCTTTAGAGTGAGAATTAGAATTTTCAATAGAATCATGGACATCTTGAATATGAGCACCTTCTTTGATAGCATTGTTCAAAGCTTGCAAAGACTTAGGAAGAGTAGAAAGTGGAAGTGAACATGGAGTGGTAGAACAAGAAGATGAAAGACTTTGATCTTGACAAGGATCTTCGGATAGCATAAGCACATAATTTTTCTCTTGTTTTTCAATAGGCTTAACATTGGAAGGAACACCATTTTTACCAACCTTAATGGAAGTATCATCTTTGGAAAGCGCAAGCGTAGTAAGGTTATTTTGATTGTCAATAAGCTCAACAGTGTAAGTAGTAGCTTGATCTTGCTTAGGAGAAGACTTAAGACATGGTGGAATGCATGAAAAAGGGTCTATAGGATCAAAAGAACCTTGAGGCGGATAAGAGACATCATGAAAAAGAGTGGATGACATGGAGGGTTCTTGATCTTGATATTTCTTTATGTTCTTTTCTTTATCATTTTTAGAGTCCTCTTGACATGGAGCCACTTCTAAGGACAAGGAAGCATGTTGGGATTGTATGAATGACTTTGGAAGAGATGGTGGAGGACTAGCTGAAGTAGGGATTATAGCATATGAAGGCTTAGGCTCTTTAGATTTATCATTATTGAAAGTCTTTGCAGCCAAGTGAAGGTTAGCTTGAGTTTCTTTAAGAGGTAGCCCCGGGGGATAACTATAGGGAACCACATGAAAAGTATCAGGGCTTGTGTCAGATGAAGGTTCTGTGAAAGATTTGAAAGACTCGAAAGCTTTAGGAAATGTACGAGTATTGGAGGAAGTAGGGGATGGAAGGGAGCCATCACAAGACAAAGGTCCAACATTAACATGATCTTGCTTGAGAGTGTAATCTTTATTTTCAGCCTGAGATTTCTTAGAGGAGAGATCCTTATGGTATGCATGTTTATAATCAGCGTGGTAAACTTTCTCTTCCTCAAGTGAAATAGATGGATCATCTAGGTATTGTGCATAGAAATCATCAAAGTCTCTTTCATAATCAGAATCATATGGATCACCCTCACGATCTATCCAATGTGACGGCCCATTTGTAGTAAGCAGGAATGGACAATGAGGAGGACTCTTAGGAACAGAGGTGTCATAGGTATCATTACATTATCTGTCGTCATAGTCATCATAGTCTCCAAAGCTAGATGTGTCACTCTTCGTGGAAGAGGTATCATATTGCTCAAATTTTTTTCGGGGGCATGGTGACATGTACAAGTCTTTATCAAATGGAAAAGAGTATAGAGATTCCATGGAGAACTTTTTAGATTCCTTCTCTTTCTTGAGATTGTTAAGTTCAACTTGCATAGCATGCAGCTGTTTCCTCATAGCGGCGATCAAAATTTCTTCCTCATGTGTACTGATTCTTTGAGACATGTGTACGGATTCTCAATAGCTACTGATTTGTTCTTGACACAATGATATTTTTGACAAATTCTGGAACTAGGCTGAAAAAGCCAAGTATCTAGCAATTTTGACAATTTCTAACAACTCTCTCAAATTTTTCCAAACGACACTCTGCAGACTCGTACGACACTGGGTAGTCTATGAAACGACAGTTGACAAAACTCGCATGACAGTTGCTAACAGGTTTTTGACTTCTTGAATTTGCTGGTTTGAAAACTCGTACGACACTGTGTTCTCAATCATACGACAGATGGGCAATACTGAAATGACACTTGACAAAACTCGTACGACTTTTGACTTTCTGAAATGACTTTTGACTCTAGAAAAGATTTTACGTCAATTTTTGCAAAACTTAAGGTCTTCAGTTTTGGATTGTTTGCAAATTGTACTGTCCAGATTTTGAAGGTTATACTAGATTTGATCATTTTTAATAGCCAAGTAGATAAAAAAACACGTAGAATAGCAAGCAAGTGATTCCAAGCACATCTGAAAACAATGAACAAGGGAAAAAGCAACCTTGCGCATGAACAATCAAGTGACCAAATTGTGCTAATCCCTGAGAGTACTAATTGTGTATGTTCTGAAAAGTTTTGCAATAACACACATATACCTTGAAAGTGAAAAATTGGCCTCTCTAGGGTTTTTTAGTAATGGTTTGACTCTGCAACTTTTATGATTCAAAGGGGTGAACTCCAATCCTGGCGCACCAGGGTTTTGACATAGTCCGAGAACTTAATCTTCAAGAGCTTCTAGGGAGATCTGACAACCCAACAATGAACCATACCCATGGAGATTTCTTCCACAAGGACATTTATATAGCGGCTGTCACTACCATGGTGAAAATGGCTATTACTGCTTGAGGTTCCGTCAACGCAATTTGCCCTATGAAGGGATTGTCCACTACGGTTAACCCTCTCTAAAGATGACTCACAATAGTATACCACAAGGGGACTTGGCTCCAGATTCAAGATTTTGACACCTCTTCACTTTTAACCCAAACAAAGCAAGCAGATTAATTCGACACGCTAAGACAAAGTTTTATTCCACCAAGGTCTGTGATATCAACTCCACGTGATCTATCAACCTCTCCGGGGAGAGAATGTATCAATCAATAAGAGAAGATGCACTAACCAATTTTGATTCACCAAAGCTTGTGATATCAACCCCACGTGATCTATCAACCTCTCCGGAGAGAGAATGTGTCGATCAATAAGAGAAGATGCACTAACCAAGATGAATGTGAAACACACTAAGTATCCTCCCTACCTACAAGGATTCCATCGTCAAGGAAGGATTTCACTAGGAATCCAATCTCTCAAGAATCACGAATAGTGTTCATAGGGCCTAATTACTATGTGAGCACAAATATATTCCCGAAAGTAAATCTACCAAAAGTACCCAAAAAGTAGAAAGAGGAACACTTAACGCTTAAAGCGAATATGAGATGAGTCCACAAGGTGGAACACTTAACACCTCACACAAGCTGAAAACGAGTCCCCAGCTTAGAAAATAAGTGAGTTCCTAAAAGCACAAAAGGGTTGCCAAGTGGAACACTTAACGCTTCTGTCCTGTTGACCCCTCCCTTTTATGGTGCTGAGATTGCAACCATAGGGCAGAAATGAGGGGCCGGCGGATTAGCGAGTCCAATAACCCAAGATAGCAATCAAGATCAATCACAAGTATTCTAAGACTACTTAATGAATCCTTAAAGGTTCACAACCTAGTATCAATTATGCAAGTGTGTAGAAATAGATCAAAAACATGAAAAGATGCACACAAGCTTGACACATAAGAGATTTATTTTAAGTCCCAAATCAAAATATTATTAGATGAAGGAGAATACCTAGGATCTTTGCAACGCGCTTAGTAGATTTTACTTAATTTTTAGCAATTTTTGTTGAGCTTTTCCATGCAAGCAAGTGACGAACTCTCCAACAAGCAAACAAGCAAACAAGCAAACAAGATATGCAAAATATATTCAACTTATGAAAACCATAGGGTTAGCTCTAAAAATCAATTATTATCAGTAATAATAACCAGCAATCAACTCAAATGACAACTCATATCATTCATTGAACCATGTAAAAAAATAAGTGCATACCCATCAAAAAACTTTATTTTTTTTGCTGCATTTGACCTAGTCAACAAGATCTAATTTTTTTGATATGATTTTGGCTAGAAAAATAAAAATTCAGAATAGAGACCCATGCTAAAAAATAGAGAGCTTTCCAAAAATATAAAAATTTTAGAAAAATCTCTTCATTTGTGCCCTAGAGACCCATTTTATCAAAATAGACTAGTTTTTGTAAATTGACTATTTGAGCTATGATATCATATCCAAATTTAAAACACAAAGAATGGACCCCCTGTAGAATTTAAAGAGCTTTCCGAAAATATAAAAATTTTCAAAAAATATGCTGATTTGCGTCAGATATTAATTTTTTCTGGAATTTCAAGAAAAAATTATTAAAAATTTAAAACGTCTCAGAAAATTTTAAATTTTTTACTGTAGCTTCCGTGACATGTCACCAACCTACAAAAAAAATTTCAAACCAAAATTCCAAGCCATTTGGGAGATAAAATTAAATCTTTGAAACTTTGGGGTTTTAGCTCCCAAAAAAATCAAAACCAGCATGCAAAGGTGGATTGCCCCACGGTGGGCGCCAGAAATGTGTGTGTGAAAATTATACCTGATCTGTAGACACAACACTCAGTAAAATATTAGAAGTTAGCTATAATCAAAATCGTGCAAAATTAAAATCTAATCTAACCAAGCGATTTACTGCCTTCTAATAGGTGCGAGATTAATGTTCTCAGACTGTAATCGAGATCAGTGACCTAGACGACACCTAAATGAAGGATTTGAATGCAAAAGATGGATATGAAATTGAACGCAATTAATCTATATTTTTGATATTTTCTATGCAATAATAATTGTAAAAATTGATATGAAATCTATGCTAAATGAAATTGATATGCTATGAATGCTATTGAAAATTGATATGCTATGAATCTAACAATGATATGTAATATGAATGCAAAAATAAGATTGATCTCACAAAGATGTCAATTTGCAAGAGCTTTGATTCTTCAATTCCAATTCTCCAGCGTGATTGTGCAAAATATGAGATGATTTGTGAAGAGCTAAAGCCTTAATTTATAGAAATCCAGAGCTTTGGAGGTGCATGGAAAAAGCCATAAATCACTCAAATAACTCAACTTGATTTTTGAGTTATTTTTAAATAAAAGATAATTAACTCACAAAAACATGCAAAAGCTAAGCTTTAACTCAAAATAGAGTTTAGCTTTAATTGATAATTGATAGTTGTCTGCTTTTATGATTGTGCATGTTTTATTTATGAATTAATTTAATAATAAAGTGATTTATTTCTAACTCAACTGATTTTTGAAATAAAATAATTAATTTATGGGTTAATTAACTATTTTACCAAACTTTTATTAAAAATTATATTATTAAATAATGACAACATGCTTTAATTAATTAAATAAGAATTTAATCAGTTATTCATATGATATTAGATTTATTGTCAAAATTAAATAATACAATTAATAATAGATATAATTAAATTTAATTACACAATTAAGTGGCAAATATTAAATCTAATTAATTAAATATGCAAAATATTTAATTAATCAAATTTTAGGATAAATGTGATTTATTGCCAAATAATTATAAAATTAAAGATAATTATGATGATTAGGAATATTGCTAGGAATATTCCCTGATGCAGAATTTAAGATAATCAATTATGATTCGATGATGTTTAGATGTGCCTTAGGTTAGGACTTCGATGTCGATTTTGTTCGATATGTAGATGCAGGAGGTTAATGAACTTATAGCCCATTTTTGGGGTATTACAATACCCACTGTCATATGATAGTTTATTTGATTGAGGATCGTACCTTCAGAAACACAGTGTCATTTAGAAGCTCTTTTGTCATATGATCTGATACCTAGTGTTGTACGAGTTTTTGAAAAGTCATCTAGGAGGTGACCCACTGTCGTACAACTTTCATGCCAGGTTTCAATTGTCATTTCACTTTTTCAGCCAGTTTTCTAGATTTGTTTTCCCGATTTGGACTAACAACTAACATTAACAATTGAAATTTGCTGTTTCTGATTGATTTCTGCTAATTTTGATGAGGAAAAAGTGTGATAATTGCTAAAAATGGGTAAGAATCTACTAAGCGCATTGCAAGGAATTCAGGTAATCTTCTTAGCTGATAATGTTTCAATTTGGATTAAAAAGAACTTTTGCATGTCAAGCTTGTGTGACCTTTATTGCTTTCATATCACAAATTTTATTTTGGGCTATAAAAATGAACATAGATTTGCTTTTCAGCATCTTTGTTACACATAGTAAATAGGTCCTATGAATACTATTCGTGGTTCTTGAGAGAGTGGGTTTCCAGTGAAACCCTTCTCAATGAAGGAACCCTTGTAGGTAGGGAGGTTACTAAGAGTGTCTCACGTTCTACTAGATTTGTGCATCTTCAGCTTCTGATTGATACATTCTCTCTTCGGAGAGGTTGATAGATCATAAGTGGTTGACTTCATAGATCTTTGTGAGATAATCTTGGTCTTAGCATGTCAAATTAATCTGTCTGCTTTGTTTGGGTTAAAAGTGAAAAGGCTAGAGGACTATGCTCTACTCCCTTTTTGGGTAGTATGAGAAACTCAGATCCTTGAATCTGGAACTAGTCTCCATGTGGTATATTTTGTGAGTCACCTTTAGAGAGGGTTAACTATAATGGACATTCCCTTAATTGGGTCAACCACGTTGACAGAACCTCAAGTGGTAATAGCCATTTTTGTTGTGGTAGCAACAGCCGCTATATAAATGTCTTTGTGGAGGAAATCTTCACAGGTGTGGTCTCTTGCTGGGTTGTTAGATCTCCCTAGCAGCTCTTGATTGATTAAATTCTCAGACTGTGTCAAAACCCCAGTGCGCTTGGATTGGAGTTCACCCTCTTGAGATCACAAAAGTTGCAGTTAGACCATTACTAAAAACCCTAGTGGGGCCAAAATTTCATTTTCTAAGAATATGTGCGTTATTGCAAAATTTTTTGGAACATACACTGTTAGCACTCCTAGGGATTAGCACAATTTAGTCACTTGATTGTTCATGTGCAGGGTTTCTTTGTCCCCTATTCATTGTTTTCAAACATGCTTGAAATCACTTGCTTGCTATTTTGCATGCCTATTTATCTATCTGGTTACTAAGAACGAATCAATCTGATACAATCTTCAAATCTGGACAGATAATTTTGTGAACAATTTGAAACTGAAAACCTCAAAAATTGCAAAATTTGATGTCAACCACCTTTTTGGAGTCAAAAATCATCTTGTCAAGTCAGAAAGTCATATGACTTTTGGTTATTGTCATTTCAAAACCCCCAGATTATCATATGGTAGCTGGTATATTGTTGTACGAGTTTAGTTGCCAGTCAATTAAAAAAAGTCAAAAACCCTGCTATCAACTATCGTGCAAGTTTTGCAATAGTCGTACGAGTTTTTCAAGTGTCATTTTATGCTATACCCACTGTCGTACGAGCCTGTAGAAAGTCATTTGAGAAATTTTGAAAAACTGCCAGAAAGTTCTTAGAACTGTTAGAGACCCAACTTTTTCGGCCTATTTCCAGAGTCTGTCAAGAAATCACTGTGTCAAGAACAGAGCAGAAATTACTGAGAATCCAATCATTTTCCTAGAGTGGCCTTTTGAATCCGATTTAGCCTTCTATTTTATCGATTTGAGTCTTTTTCATCTTGTGTCAAAACCTTGTCATAACTATCAATCTTCAATCCATCATTAAAATGGCTAAGTGTTGTGAACTCCTGTCCGCTATCTTTTGAGAATCTACCCATACATCTAGAGCATAGTCTCCTTCATTTATGTCTAATCTAAGCTTCAATCAATCAAACCTTGACAAGGTTGCATCATTTGATCTTCTTGAATCAGATCTTTCTTCAGTTGTCTTCATCATATTCTTTTGTTTCATTTAAGGTTAATGGTGGAAACTAGAGCTTCCTCTCACAAGAAATCTAGAGAAATATCCCATACCATACCTTTGAATACTCTCTAGGCTCCAACTCTTGAGCAACTCTACAATTCTGGTCTTTACGAAGATGACGGTCTTGGCAATTTTTTATTGAAAACTGGTTACATTCCTCCTTCATCAACTCACGGAGGTAATCAACAAACACCTCCTCAATCTATCCTAGGGAGAACTCCTACCATATCTCAAGAAGGGACAAACTTTGGCTCTCAAAGAGCTCAATCTCAACATGGTGCAGATCAGGAACCCACACCTAAAGAAATTGCTCGGTATCAAAACGACGATGACTTCAAAAGAATGATGAAGCATTTCTTGAAAGAAGATATAGAAGCATACTTTTTACAATTAGCTCATCAAGGAGCCAAACTTCCTCCCAACTTTAATGTTGAAGATATCATTACGCATGAGGAAGAAACTCCTATTTCAGCTATGATGAAACAAATGCACGCCATGCAAGTCAAACTTAATAAACTTGAGAAAGAAAAGGAACCCAAGGAGTTCTCCATGGAGGCCCTATGTCCTTTTCCATTTGACAAAGACTTGTACATGCCACCATTCCCTAAAATGGTGGAAATGATGAAATATGATAAGTATGATGGACACTCAGATCCTCAAGATCATGTCAGAGAGTTCTATACACAATCTATGGAGTTCATGCACGAACCAACTTATCTGATGCGTCTCTTTCCTCGATCTTTGGGAGGAGCAACCATTCATTGGTTCTCTAGATTGCCTTCTATCAAAAATTTTGAGGCGTTGATCAAATTATTCTATCAACAATACTCCTACAACATTCAACATCCAGTCACCATGATTGATATCTGCAATCTCAAACAATATCCAGGAGAACCATTCCTAACATTTCTCAAGAGATGGAGGAAGAAATTCTCTCTATATGCTAGGCCTATTCTAGAAACTGAGAAACTGGAAATCTTCATCAATAATCTTGTCCTAGAGATCAACTACCCTTTACAAATGCAAGATCATACATCTTTTGATAAGATGGTAGACAATGCAATCAAAATTGAAAAGGTACTTGTGAAAAAAGGAGACATCACACTTCAAAAGGACAAGTACAAATCACGATCCAGTTCTAAAGATAAGAACAAAAATTGGAACAAGAATAAAGGCATCATCACAGAAGGTGTTGTTGATACTATTCATGCCCCATCAAAGGCACCAACTTTCAATCTAACTATTGGCACCCAAGCCATCAAAGCTTCAGAACAAAAGGTGTCCGAACCATCTCAAAAGAAGCCAGAATACAAATCTTGGTCCGCTGATAATAAATGAAAGTTCACTCCTCTTGGGGAATCTTTAGAATCATCTATGAGAACTCTGCTAGCTAATAACATCATTTTTTTTCCTGAGATCTGACAATATGATCCTAACCCTAAACCAAAATGGTGGAGAGAGAATGAATTTTATGATTTCCATTGGGGTAAAGGCCACAAAACTAATAACTGCTTACGCTTGAAACATACTATTCAAGATCTGATTGATAAGGGAGACATCACGATTGACAATCATAAGAGCAATAATGATCATACAGCTTTCATAGAACCATTTCTGAAACATGGTCAAGAAGTTTCATCTTCTTAGCCTAATATGGGGGCAAAGGTCAATTATGCTTACCCTGGGAATAATGTTGTTATTAATATGGTTGAACCTTGTCTCTCTGAGCATTGCAATGTCATCACAATTGTGCAAAGAGATAGAGATCATACTTATCATACTTATCTCACCTAAGTCTTATGGACAATCTTTAAAACAGTCCAAACCAGACTCTAAAGAACCTCTTGAGGCATATAAAAAGAATTTTGTAGCAGAGAAAGTCTCCAAGCAAGAATTTGAAGAAGATGAAGTTGTGCTTACATGGCTATACAAAGATGAACCTGAATCTCAAGTTGTTCCAACTAGTGACTCTACAGTATCCAAAATCCCTTCTAAGGCACATGGTCCAGGAGATAAACTGATAGCTAAGATGGGATATTCAGGTAAAGGACCTCTAGGAGTCAAAGGAGAAGGTCTTATAACACCTATTTCACATACTAGTAGGGCAAACAAAGATACTGTTGGCTTAGGCTTTAAAAAGAAACCCTTCCACCTCAAAGGCAATTTTTCCCATGTCATAGAGCAGATTGCACTAGGAGAACCCCTTCTTAAGAAGGAAGAAACTGAGCCATCAGATAGTGATTCAAACAGCTCAGAACTTATTCCTTATGAGCATTTGCCAAAGGAAATCAAAGATCTTCTTGATGTTGAAGATGATCCAATCAAAAGAATTAATGTAGTAGAAACACAAGAACCTACTATCAATCAAGAGATAGTTGCAACACAAGAACCAGTTAATCTCGAAGACAATCAAATAGACAAAGAGGAAGGTGGTAGTTATTATGAGATAGATTCTCATGAGTATGAATTCAAATCAGAATATGAGGGTAACCCTTCTTGGGGTATTCATCTTGACTTTACTCATGTTCTTAGATTTCCTAGAGGCATAGATGAAGAATCTAATGACTATGAATGGGGAGCCATTCTAGAAGAAGATGAGCTTATTATAGAGAAACATGTTGATGTTATTCACCAATATGCACCTAAACCCAACGTAAGTCTAGAGCGAAATGATGAACTTATTGAGTCTGATCCACCGATGGTTGAAGTGGACTATCACAATGACATTGAGCCTATTCAAGAATTGAATGTCTAAAGTTGTAATATCACCTTTGAACTTGAGTGTCGGGTTAGGACCAATGATGATAGATCCATATCCGTAAACACTATCTCCCAATCTTTCCCCATTTTGACTATCCAACATCCTGAACTTCTTGATCAAACCTCCACAAATCTGAGCCATGGTATTTATACCTTCCCAAATGACTATGCCCTTGCTTGCTACCTCAATGTAGTTGAGCCTATGAGGACTTCCATCAGTGAATCAAGCGTTAGCATGACGAAGTCAGACATCAAGTATCTTAGTTAGAAAAATAAGAATAAGAATAAAAAGAAAAGGAGTTCTGAGGGTGAAAACCACTTTGTGGTAGTCTCAAAACCTACAAAAGTAAAAATAAAAGACATATCCGAAGGTGAAAACCTCTTTGAGGCACCTAAGGATGAGATATTTGATGTCCTTCTGAGTCATTTACAAGATAGATCTCCAGTTCTAATTGAGCCCACTCAATCCATCAACTTGGGAACAACAGAGGAACCACAGTTGATCCATGTAGCACAATACTTATCAGAAGAAGAGAAGCAAAAATTTACTACATTCCTAATAGAAAAGAAGATCAACTTTGCATAGAAATATTCAGATATGCCAGGGTTGGATCCTAATCTTATAATGCCTCATTTATCTACAGCTCCAAATGTCAAACCTGTTAAGCAAAAATTGGGAAAGATGCATCCTCATGTTGCACTCTTGGTAAAAGATGAATTAGAGAAGCTCCTAAAAGCTAGATTCATCTGAGTTATTGATTATGCAGATTGGATCTCTAATATTGTACCTATTTCAAAACTAGATAAATCAATCAGAGTGTGCACATACTTTAGAGATGTAAATAGAGCATGCCCTAAGGATGATTTTCCACTACCTAACATTGATATGATAGTGGACATGACTGCGGGTTTTGAGATGTATTCTTAATGGATGGTTTTTCTAGATATAATCAAATAAAAATTGCTCCAGAGGATCAAGAGAAAACTGCTTTCACATGTGCATGGGCACCTTCTGTTGGAATGTCATGCCATTTGGGCTTAAAAATGCTGGTGCTACATATCAAAGAGCCATGATATCTATTTTTCATGACATGATGCATAGGACTATGGAGGATTATGTTGATGATACTTTAGAAAAATCTATGATTAGAACTGAACATCTAAATGACTTGAGCAAGATACTAGACAAAATGGAAAAATTTAGTCGTAGACTAAATCCTAAGAAGTGTGCTTTTGGTGTCACTTCTGGAAAGCTCTTAGGATACATAGTTTCAAAGAAGGGCATTGAAGTTGATCCAGCTAAAGTAAAGGCTATCATGGAGATGCAACCTCCCAAAAACATCAGTCAAATGAGGATATTGCAAGGGAGAGTACAATCTATCAGAAGATTCATATCACAGCTAGTAGACATTTCACAACCTTTTACAAAAACATTACATAAAGGTGTGACCTTTGCGTGGAATGAAGAATGTGAGAACAACTTTAACCATATCAAGAAGCATTTATCAAATCCTCCTATCTTAATGCCTCCCATTCCAGGGAAGCCTTTGATCTTATATGTCTCTGCTATAGATACATCACTGGGGGCATTGCTTGCACAACATGATGAGAATAAAAAGGAAAGAGCTATATACTATATTAGTAGAACATTGGTTGCATATGAAAAGAACTATTCAATGATTGAGAAAACTTGTCTAGTTGTGATCTTTGCATCACAGAAACTGAGACATTGTATGTTAGCTCATACCACCCATTTGGTAGCTAAGATTGATTGACTCAAGTACCTACTAAGAAAAGCTACCCTCACAGGTAGATTAGCTAAATGGGTCATGCTCTTAAGTGAATTTGACATTGAATATGTTGAAAGAAAAGCTATAAAAGGACAGGTTATTGCTGATCAATTAGCAGATGCACCTATGATTGATGATACACCAATGCAAATGGAATTTCCAGATTCCTCTATCATGACTCTTTCTTCTAGAGAATGGCAATTGTTCTTTGATGGCTCCTATACATAGAATAGATTAGGAGCAGGCATATTGTTCATAAATCCTCAAGGATACTCAATCCCCAAAGCATTCAGATTAAATTTCCCTTGCACAAATAATATTGTAGAATACAAAGCCCTTTTGAATGGTATGAAAATAGTAATTGAATGGAGAGTAATAGAATTACACATTCATGGAGACTCACAACTTGTTATTCATCAAGTTAATGATGTGTACCAAACTCAAGATGAAAAGCTCATTCCTTATAAGAGAATGGTTGATGATTTAAAGAAGTATTTCATATCTATCACATTTGAGCAAATTCTTAGAACAAAGAACAAGGATGCCGATGCAATGGCAACATTATCTACTTTATTACAACAGCTTGAACATGAGCTATGCTACGAGTTCCTAGTGGAAGCACTATCTTATCCTACATATGATTCCCCCAAAACTTGCATGATCTACACTGTTGTTGGTCATGATTCATCTAGATACAAAAACCTATTCTCCTATCTCCGAGACCAAATCATCCCTGATACCTTCAATCACCATGAAAAGAGATACCTTATCCGTAATGCATCTCGATATGTTGTCATTGGTCATGATCTATACAAATGAGGTCTAGATGGTACCCTACTTAGATGTTTAGAATGGGAAGAGTCTCAACGCGTGTTAGAGGAAGTCCATGATGGTATTTGTGGGTCACACTCGAATGGCTTAACACTAGCTCGAAAACTTATTAGGGCTAGGTACTATTGGCTTGAAATGGAGAAAGAGTTTATCAAGTTTGCTAAGAATTGTCAAAAGTGCCAAGTGCATGGCAACTTAATTCATGCTCCAGGGAGAGATCTAATTCCCTTTACTACACAATGGCCTTTTCATCAATGGGCCTTTGATCTTATAGGAGCTATACATCCTCATTCTTCTAATGGACATACCCATATAATCACAGCTACATATTATTTTACAAAATGGGTAGAAGTAGTACCTTTGACACAAGCAACTGGAAAACAAATATCTATGTTCATATTGAACTATATCATATGCAGATATGGGATACCTCATTCCATAATCATAGATAATGGTGGATAATTCAAGAACAAAGATCTAGATGATTTATATGCTAAATTCAAGATTACACAACATTGGTCATCTATCTACTATCCTCAAGGGAATGGACAAGCAGAGGCTTCTAACAAGAATCTATTGAAAATCCTGCACTATATAGTTAATAAAACAGGAAGAGACTGGCATCTCATGATCAATCCAGCTCTCTAGGCCTATAGAACAAGTATCAGAACACCTACTGGGGCTACACCTTTCACTTTAGTTTATGGGTCTGAAGTGGTCTTGCCTATTGAGGTTGAAGTCCCATCACTAAGAATTAGAATGCATGGTCTAGTAACTGATGATGACTACAGAGTCTAGGTTGCAAGAACTTGAACTACTAGATGAGTGCAGACAAGCACCGTATGATCATCTCGGAGTATATCAAAAGAGAATGTCTAGAGGTTACAATAAGAAAGTCAAACACAAAGAATTTTAGGTTGGTGATCTAGTCTTGAGAGAGAATCCTAAAAATCAATTACATCAAGAACGCAAGGGAAAGTTTGAACCCAAATGGCTAGGTCCCTTTGTTATCACTACTACTTTTGGCTCTGGTGCCTATCAACTCTCAATGACTGAAGGAGAAAAGCTTTGAGAACCAATCAACGTTCTCCATCTAAAGAAATTCTATGCCTAAGGCATTCAGTCTATGGTAAAATGTCCTGAAAAAATCTTAAAAATCTGAAAAAGTCCTAAAAAAATGAACATCTTGGTGAAAACCTAGCAATGGGTGCCTTGATGATTCACAAAAAAATGGAAAAATATCAAAAATACAAAAAAAATAAAAAAGGAAAAATACAACAAAAATGAGAAAAAGAAAAAGTGCCTTGGTGAAAACCTGGAAATAGGCAGCTAGGTAGCAAAAATAGAATCTTTTCCAAGATGGTGAAAAATCGGCAAACGAGCGCCACTTGTTTCAAAATGCTCCATCTATCAGCGCAATCTTGGTCTTTCCCCAGCTTTCAGTCTTGCTTTAGTTTGTACATATCTCCTGGTTTGTTTCTACATTCCTATTTTCAATAAGTCGGTCTGTACACCAATCAAGCTCAAGCGTCTGTATCCTATCAATGCTTACCACTTGGGGGCAGTCAATGTCATATCCTATGGCCTCTGGTATACTTTAGATCTATCATATCCAGTTAGAGTCCTTTGCAGCTTCATTCAAGTCAGTTGGTCTGTCTTGTCTCCAGAAAGGATTTTGCATGTACAACAATGCAATCAAACACAAACTGAAAACAATCTATGCTTTTTACATGCTTTTATCTCCTTGTATGCTTATTGATTCACATTGAGATTTTTGCATCTTGTGTTCCCACGAGCTCTTCGATGATGTCCTTTATAGGATTTAGAGAGTGATGACTGGGGGCATAATCTTTTCTTTGTCTTTTGCTTGTATGTGAAAATCTAACAACTTTGGAAATTCTGGATTGAAATGGTGTCTGACTGTAAGAGCCTCTATCTCGATTTGGATGGCCATGCGTACCTCGACCATTGATACCCTAAAAATTCAAGGAAGTTTGATCTAACTATTATCTTTTTGAGTGAGTTCTTTCTCCTATTGTGAAACATGATCTTACCTAAGGATGTGAATGATAAAGGGTCACTACAAGTAATTCACATTGGATTTAGAATGATCTGTTGACTGTTTGATGTGTTTGTAATGCAAGGCATATTCTAGTCATCATGACGTCTATGTTTTGATGCTTATACAAATTGCTATATCAAAATGGACATGATATTTAGGTCATCCTGGCATGCCTTGGTGCTTATATCTAATCCAACGTTTCGAAAACAAAATCAATATTCATATATCCATGGTTTCCTAATCAGTGGATGTTGTATTGATTCCTGCGCACACAAATCGATATTCATATGTCTATGGTTTCATAACTAGTGGGCATTGTATTGATTTATTTGATTACCTAAAAATTCAATGATGACAACGACCGACACATGATCAGTGACTAGGTCCTAGGTCTTAGGTTGCATTTCATTCTACATGTTTCTTTGCATTTTGCATGATCTCACAATGGTTGGATAAACTTCAATGCTTAAACAATTCTTCAAATATCATCTTCAAATCTAACAAGAGCTGAATCTCACATGAAGGTTCCTCCAACAAAACAACAAGTAGAATCCTTTTTCAGGATCAAAATTGAAATCTGAGATCGTTTATATTATTCACTACTTGCATAATCGACCTTCGATCATCATAGAAATCCAGTATTCAACTTAATTGATTATCTTACATCAAACTATCAAAATTTCAACTTGGTCAAACCTAGTCAAACTTGGTCTTTTGGACCTCCAAATGATGCAGAACGCGTTCTCAGACGTGCACAACCACTTCTCAAATCAATTAACATGCTTCTAAACTATCAACGCTGACTTTTCTTGTCAGATTTCAATTTTTATCCTAAAGGGGGCATGGTATTGCACATCATTCAAAGTCTGTAATCTAAATTTGAAATCATATCTTTTCTCAGTAGTCAAGACAATAACCACGTCTAGTTGCTGATTTATCAAAAAGACCTTATCACTTGGGACAAATCAAACATCGCTTGGGGCATATCAGATTCATCGAGATCCATATCAATCTGGTATTCTCCCAATCTTGTAAACTATATCAGTCTTTTGTAACCATCGGTTCATTAGTGTTATTTCCTTGGTTCTTTGTAACTGAAGGGTTCAGATGTGATACCAATGTGATTCTTATCGACAATCGGGTCTGGAATCGGTCACTCACTTCTTTGCAATCATAAGGTTCAGAATCAGGCATTTTGACACTTTTTCACAATCATCGGTTCATTATTGTTATAGTTAACATTATCTTTGGTCATTCAGGACCTAATATCTTCCTATCAACTTCAATCAAGTTTTTGTTTCATATCAGTTTCAATTTCAAACATCCTTTTCAACATCATACACAGACTGTCTTTGAACCACTGCGCTTCACACAACAATTCAAAAAGGGGCAAAATGTAATACCCCCAAAAAGTGCTTTAAGTTCATTAACCTCCTATATCGACATATTAAACGAAATCAACATCGAAGTCCTAACCTAAGGCACATCTAAACATCATCGAATCCTAATTGATTATCTCAAATTCTGCATCAGGAAATATTCCTAGTAATATTCCTATTTATCCTATTTATCTTTAATTTAATGATTATTTGGCGATAAATCCTATTTATCCTAAAGTTTGATTAATTGAATATTCTAAATATTTAATTAATTAGATTTAATACTGCCACTTAATTATTTAATTAGATTTAATTATATTTATTCCTAAATGGTATTATTTCATTTTGACAATAAATCAAATATCCTATGACTAATTGATTAAATTCTTATTTAATTAATTAATGTCAACCATCAAATTTAATAATATAGTTTTTGAATAAAAGTTTGATTTAATAATTGATTAACCCATAAATCAATTGTTTTATTTTTAAAATCAGTTAAGTTGAGGATAAATCACTTTATTTATTTATTTAATTCATATTAATTATGCACATCCAAAAAGCAGTTGAACTTTAAATCAGAAAATCAATTCAAGTTGTTTTAAAAATAAACTCAACTCTCTTTTGAGTTAAAAGCTGATCTCAACTTCTGATTTAAATCAAAAAGCTATTTTTACATGATTTTGTGTGAGTTAACTATCTTTAATTCCTTGTTGACTCAAAAATTAACCTGAGTGATTTATGGCTTTTTCCATGCATCCCCAAAGCCCTGGATTTCTATAAAATCAAGGCTCAACTCTTCACAAATCATCTCACAAGTTTGCATACTTACTCTGCCAAAATCAATCCACGAATTTGCATAATCACGCTGGTGAATTGACATCTAAAGAATTGAAGCTTCTTTGCGAATCAACAACTTTTGTGAGATCAATCTTGTCATTTTAGTTTCATATTTAGCATATCATTGTTAGCTTATTTTACATATTAGTTTTTCATCTAGAATAAGATTCATATCAGTTTATCTCATCTTATTGCATAGAAAATCCAAAAATATAGATTAATTTGCATTCATCTCATATCTAAATTCTACATTCAAATCTTTCGTTTAGGTGTCGTCAAGGTCACTGATCTCGGTCCAATTTGAGAATACATACTCACACCTACTAGAAGGCAGTAAATCGTCTGGTTAGATTAGTTTTCATTTCACTGCACGATTTTGATTTTAACTAACCTCTAATGTTTTACTGAAGTGTTGTGTCCACAACTAGGTACAAAATTCACACACAGTGAGGATGCTCTCTTCTGATACAAAATGTCTTTAAAGTACATAAATTGACTTTTATAATTTTCATCATCAAAGTCAAGTAGCTTAATTTCCATTCTTTCAAGAAAAGGCGTGCTCCAAAGCATACAACTTATCACTGCAATTTCTCAGTGGTAAAGCTCATAAATCTCCACGCGTATTTTCTTGAGGTTAACATTTGGAGATGCAAGACACTGAGGTATAGGACCTCTTGCAAGCTCCTACATTGCAATGCCATGAATCAGTTACTTTTACCAAGATTTAGTTTCTCACACTATAAGCCAGGCTCTGATAAATTCCTTTAGGAAATCCTTCCATCTTTTATTTATATACATTCAAAATGCAGATCTTAAAACCTCAACTTTAAACTCAAAAATATTGTGCTAGAAGTTCCAAAGTTTGTGTGAATACCTCAAGGGAACCACCCGATAGAGAGAGTGACTGAAGATTTGGAAGCATGTGAATCAGGTTTAGTAGAGGAACATCCCTCTCCATTGCACTTTCGAAGGGCTCATCCATGTAGATTTTAAGTTCCTGCAAGGACTAGAAATTGCCTATCATGTCAAGAAATCTACTTGATGAGATAGTTCGTGGGGTATCAATGGATACTTTCCTCATACTACCTCCACAATGCATTTTGAGCTTCATGATGGCATAAGAAAGCTCATGGAACCTTACACCATTTACACTCATATCCTCAATTAGGTCCCCAAACAAAAATTTGAGCTTGGGGTAGTCAACAGATAGAGACAAGACAAAAACTATTGTCAAATGTTCAATGGTAGATGAAGAAATTACGACATTATCTAGTCCATAAGCTCCTGCTATTTCAAGTTTTTGTAGAAGGGGACAGAGCGAAATCAAGGAGACCAAAGATTCATCTGTCAATGTAACATCATTGAGGTGACAAGATGTGAGGTGGGGGAATCCCTTGAAATTGGTGGGGAACGCAGTGAGAACATAGCCGGTGAGACCAAGGGTGAGCAGGCGTGAACATGAAAATAGGGCAGGGGGCGTGAGTTCTTCGAAAGCATTGTGATACAGAGTGAGGTGTTGGACATTGCAGAGGGTAACATAGCTTACCCATTTGCACACAGTTTCAGAAGGAAAAATCCAGTCTATAGGGCCCCGGATGAAAAACCCCTCCAGATCTCCTGAGTGTAGAAGCAAGATGTTGGAAATAATATTCTCAACCCTTGACATTGTGAGGGGATCGAAATAGTCGCAATCAGGCCCTAGAAGATCATCTAGAGAGAAAGTGAGTGTGGGCATCTGAGTGTAGAGAAATCTCCACCTCTTGGAGAGAATAGAACATTTGATAGCATCTCTTATTGGCATTTTTGATAGTATGTAAGAAATAAGAGGATCAGGAAGCACATAGAATGCATCTTGTGCAGGCATGATTGCGTAATAAGATGCCTAGCATTTTTTTTAATTGACACTTGGTACCTATATAAGTTGCCAAGTGTATGAAGTCCGACGGTCCACTTCCCTTTTCCCTCCAATTGCTTATGGCTATTCAGATTCCTTTGTTGGATACAGAGTGGTCAATTGGAGTTATATTTATGCTTTTGCTGATGTGTATTGTAATTAAGTTTGTATAGTGATTAATAAAAGAATTCCCCTTTTAAGAGCGAAAAAAAATTTAATGCACCAGCCAATGTAACTATTGACATTGCTATTAGATTGTTGAAAGCGAGTTGATAGGAGAAACTATGGCTTCACATGATACATATTTAAATTATGTAGAATCCTCCCACGCGAGTCTTCGCACAAGTTGTGTGAAATGTCTTAGCCCAGGCATAGATTGAGCAGCTAAGGTGGCTCTACTATTCTAAGGTCGTCTACAAAATGTACTATTGATCAAATTTTATAAAACTGAAAACACAATAGATTTTTGTCAATTTTTTACCATATGTTCTTCATGATCTGTATATTTTGTGGTCGAAAGCCACAAAAAATTTGCTCAAAAATTATTGTGTTTTTGAATTTTTTTAAAAAAAAATTGACAATTTTTTTATATATCTTTGATGCTTTTCGTAGTGAGCTTAGGGGCTGCCATTTCTTCGTGTTAGGAGGATGGGCCAATTTGAAAGAGTATTTGTGTCTTTTCAGTGCACCATATTTAGTCACATATTTAGTGAATATTTTGGTTTTTCCTTTTTATAGGCATGAAACTGTCCAATTATGATAAATTCATCACAATTGTTCAATTTATATTTTTATAATAAATTCTAAAATGTTTTATGAGGTCTAATGAGCTTGAAAGTTTTATTTGGAAGTCTTAGAGGGCAACGTCTATCAAGCCGACTTAATGGCTATGATTAGACATTTATTTACATTTAATAATTAAATTAAAATTATTACACCATTTCGTGAGGTCTTGGGTAAGGATTTGCGAGATAGTGATTTTTCGCTATTTCGTGGGCCACATTGAAAAAGGTTGACAAGTAGCGAAATTTCTCCATTTCACGAAGGACCAAAAGAGAGACCCATGAATTGGAAAAAAGGTGTCAAAGATTAAAAGGATGGATATTAGTGAGAAGGTGGCCAATTTGATAGCTCAGAATGTACTGACAAGATACCGCACATATGCAATGTCTCAAGTTGATGATAAAAATTAAATGATCTTTTAATGAGATCGATTATAAAATAAGAAGAGTGATCTTTGCTAAGAACGTCAAACACTTTGAAGTTGGGCTAAGAGAAATTGGAGAAGCCGAGCATACTGAGCCAGCTTAGAAGGTGGAAGTTGATACCCTTAAAATAGTAAGTAGACATGTCCGAAGCTTGTGAAATTTTAAGTTCTAAAATGTCTCAAAAGAAAGAAGAAAATGTTAAGAAGAAGGTTGTTAAAGGGGAAGAAATGAAGAAAGAGAAACCTTCACATCACACATTGCTGAGTTTATTGCCAGGATCTTCTAACATGGGCACAAAAAATATGCTTTTGATGAGTGGAAAGAGTGTAGAGACTCAACAATTCCAATCTCAGGTAGATCTCTATTTTGGATCTTTTATGCAAACATAAACAAGAAAGAACCTAGGTCTAACCCATGGAAACTAGACTTAGGAAAGATGATTGTGGCAAATGTGTGTGTGTGGATGTTGAGTTGATAAATTTATTAGTTGAACATTATGAACTAGAAACTAGGGTAGTGAGGAAAAATGATGGAATGCCTCTAGTCGTCATTACAAGGTCATGTATTGAAGAATGTTTTGGCCTAAGAAAATAAGCACTATTAAAATTGATAGAGAACAGTTTGTTATAGACTATGAAAGGATGGTTAAGAGTGCAAGATATACTGAAATCTCATACTTCACGGGGAGAGGTATTAATAACCAGATGGTATGAGGTGATAATAAGGGTCCTCACCCAACAAACAAATTCATGGGTTTTTTCAAGAACACATACTATGCATGGGAAAAATTATGTGGAGAAGATGAAAAATCTAGAATGCCATTGGATTTTATGTATATGTCGATGAGGATTTAAAATCCAAATTTCTATCTGGGGTTTAATTTTGCAAATGAGATAGAAAGGTCAATGCATACACAATTAATCAAATGGAGAGTACAATCAAATCATTCAAGAATTACTATTTGCTTTGTCATCTGATACTATATCAAAATGTTGGTCATTTTATGAATTCAATGAAGTTGACAACTTGTGATGGGGAAGGACACAAATTGCTTGTGCAGTTATGGTGCAGGGCTTGGGACTGACACAATAGAGATTGTGACTACATCACATTTCATGACATCTTTGTGGTATGGATTTTTAGATTATTAGGACAACCAATAACAAGAGTGCTAGAGAAGATTAAGGCCATGCTGAGACCCAAGGAATTCTTTCCTGACAAAGAGTATATTATCACAACTTTACAGACTGGATCTCTAAACCTAATCACACACTATTCAAAATATATGGATGCAAGCAAAACCCTCATAAATTGCCTAGGTTTGTGTCAGATTGAGTTGGGTTCTTAGTGTTCATTTGGAAAATACTTTGGTTTGAGAAGGATGTCATGCAATAGAGGAGAAAAGGAACATTTATGCCTCATATTTTGAAGTTTTCTAGTCTTACCATTGGCTCTAGTATGTTGAGTGAAGTTCGGGAGAATATAAAAAATAGTTTTAGATTGGATAGTGGTTTGGCTAGATGTTATGACCCAGAGGGTCACATAAAATATTTTGTGGCAAAATATGAACATTAGTTCAATATAGATAAGGATATTAAGAGAAATTCTGATGAAATCAACACAATTATTTAGAGGGTTAAAAAATGGGGCATACTAATGAAGATAGAAGGTGAAAGATTAAGCAAGGGTATACCCAAATTTCATGATGAAGTGAATCTCGAAGCTATGAGGATTGAAAAATGTATTGAGGATTTTGAAAAATTGTGTAGAGAAAATGCACAATTGGATAAAGGGAAAGAGAAGGAGATTGAGAAGCCCATCTCTTCCCCAAAGAAGAAAAGAAGGAAATTGATAATAAATGAGTCTGATTTTGACTCTCCTCCCGCAGTTCCTCAAGAAGCAGTTTCGGCACCATAGGAAGAAAATGTTGTCCTTTTGGTTTCATGTGAGGAATCAAATGATGAGACCAATTCTAAAGAAGTGGTTCATATATTAAAAATCCTAAAAGAGGATTCAAAAGTTAGGGCAACATCTCCACCCCCTATGTTTCAAGATGATGTGCATGGATTTGAGGCACATACCCTTGATGGTGAAAAACAAATTGACATAGATGATGAAAGGGAAGCCATTTCTATAAGATTCTTGGAGGAGGAAGATTTAATCAATACATAGGAATTTAGAGATTTTTGGATTAGATATATAAGATGAAGGATTTTGAAGAAAAGAAGAAGCAAAGACTTGAAGGTATTGATGAATCCTAGTATGGAGCCATTGTGAAAAAAATAATTGATGAGTTGAGTTTAGATGAAATCACATGTATTGCACAAGAAGTTAAGGAAATTGTAAAGAATATAAATATGTTAATTGTGCCCAGATTAACATTGAAAGAATTGTTCTTATTAGACCAAGTGAGAAAGCAGGAAGATACTACATTTGTATCTGAACCTGAAACTATGGAGAAGATTGAAGGATCATGGTTTAACCCTAAGACATATCCAACCAAAATTAATGTCCGTAGTTTAAATGAACAAGTAAATATTTTAAGAGTTTAAATGAACAAGTAATTAATGTCACTAAGAATGGTTTAAGAGTTAGATTTTGATTTCACACAAGTGTGTTTCATTATTGCAAGTGTATTTCCTTTATGAAAATATGTTCAGTGCTTTAATTTTCTTAAAATTAGTTTGTTTGCAAGTGTTTAAGGTAGATATATACTATAATCCAGCACATATAGTGTATGCATTTCACAAGTTTTTGAAATCTGGTTGATAATTAAGATGTAACCAAATTTATGCATATAAATTGGCTAACACATGTAACATGACAATTAGGATAGTGCACGTTGTTGGTTCCCAAAACCACAGATTGGAAATCCAAGAGCTTTGTTGATTCTCTAGTAGGATTACTCAATCAACTTTGGCCAACAAATGAGAACGATGTCCTGACCCAATTCTTCTGCACTTTAGGCTTCGTTGAACCTAGGCCATAGACCTTCACCTCAAACCCTAATCAATTGGTCAAAGGCTTTTCTATAAATAATTTAAACTTTATATGATTTCCCAAAGTGGCAATTGGTCCTTGAGATTAATCAAAATGAACTGTATGAATGTTGTGAATTAAATGCTTTTGTAAGAAAATATCATTTTTATGAATTATGAATATGACTAATGGAACAATGAACTTTGTAGTTTGATGAATATTCCCTGAATTATGAAACAATCTTTAGACCAGTCCTTTATCCCAAATTGGGCAGATAGAGTCAATCCTTGATTATACCCTCATGTACAACTCTGTGAGACAGCGAATTATACACCATCCACTACTTGAATGATAGAAAAAGATTCTAGCAAAAATGACATTTGTCTAATTGAATTTAATTTCACAGAGAAAACCAATTAGACAAAGTTACACAAAGAACACTTCATATGCAATCTTTGATGATCCAAGGTTAAAATTATAACTCGATCTTTCACCAAATATCTAAGTGGTAGTAATATATTTAAAATCAACAATCACAGAGGACTAGTATTATCAAAGGTAAATGAACTTACAATCTTCAATTTGGACAAAAGAGGGTCTTTGTATTAATTTCAAAAAATAGGTACAATTGATTTGTGCTTCAATTGCATTGTCCTATATAATCATATTCAAAAAGTAATGCCTCCATCTAAATCTATATATCTATATCTATCATATATTTTTCTCTAGAGAATGGTCTTGGTATTCTTCTTATACAAAATGAAAGGATGCATACAAGCTTCAAATCATCACATTATTTCCTAACTAATAATTAAAATGCAATCGAATCACCATTAGTTACAATAAAATAAAACATAAACTAATCTAAAAGAACCAAATCCTCCTCACCTCCTTTCTCGATCTCTTATGGCGTCACCTCTAGAATCTTCATATAATCATCAAGCCATCGAGAAATCCGCGTGTGAGAAGGCCATTTGAACTATTCAATCTCAGAGAGGACTAAGAGAAGTTCTAACCATCTTTTCCCTATAGCAACCCAGACCTCTGTTTGGAATTTGACAAATTTTCTTTCTAAAACAATAATCTTATCAAGTAATACATGAAAATCATTGATGGACTAAAGACTCTTTCTTTCATTAAGTGGGTCAATATTTTCTATGGTAACTCCATAAACTATCTCCTCCATTCTTCTAAACCCTTTATATTTCCTGCATCATCAACAATACTTGGAGTTGACCAATATTTGGAGGTTGTTAGTGCCGATAATTTTTTCTCTACTTTACCCTCCTCCTGCTCCATATAACTTAAATTGCTAGATATTGTATTCAACATCTGTGCTATTATTCTTATTTGGGATAGAGCATCTAGATCTCTCTGAGTGACCTCATGTAAATTGTTTAATTCAAATTGGGAAGGCTTCCATTTCCTCACCAACTCTGTGAACACAGGCTTGTTTTTCTTTAAAATATCAATCATATGAGACATATTGTTATAGCCAATGTGTACTTCATCACATTTATCCAAGATGGATTTAATCCTAAAGGATAGAATTTCTTCCAGATTTCTATACACACAATCCTTGTGAAAATTTTCAAGATTTTCCCTCTCTAGTTGTTCTTCCGCTATCATTGTCTTTGGAACACTTTTATGTACAACTATGAAACTTCTACTGCTAGGGGATTTAAATTTAAGGATTTCTTATTTCATATCGTGCATCTACAAATACAACTTTGTATGTATTTGTAGAGAAGGCAGAGAAGGATTTAATGTGGGAAAGCATTGCATGATCTCTATTTTTTTTAATATTTAGTGACCATTGGAATACTAACTGCCCTGGTGTGTGTCTCTATAAGTCACGGACTGTTATTAAGTTGCAACCATCATTTTTTTTAATATTGAAGAACTTCTATCACCCTTCTTGTCTTTGATTTCACAAATGTTCATCCTTCCCTTGATTTACACTTCCGAATTTCAACGACCAATTTCAACAATGCTAAATTTTCTATGTTGTTAAAACCCTGCAAGAATTTAGAATCCACCAGATTCAATTCAGAAGAATCATTCAGTAATTGTTACCATGAGTTAATAGTCTTAGTTGAGATTATGACGAGTTGGAAGAATAGTTGTGTAAACTTTGAGGAACAAAATGTACAATAGTTGATTGAGTGATTTTGATTCAGTCCCATGCCAATATTGTGATTGACGTGGTGTGAGTGTTGTGATTATTTTGTGAGAGTAATAATAGTGGAATTTTGACGCAAATACCTTCATAAACATATATTCCGTTTTACACATCAACTTGAGCAGAGGATGTAACCTCGCCTTCCAAATTTGTTCTAGAATTGTCCTAGAATTACAATTGCAACAAATTAGAATAAGGGTTACATCTTACCAAGAAAATTTTTGTAAGAAAGATTGTCACCACCAACTAATACAACAGATTTTAAAACCAAACCTGAATAACAACTCTATATGAATTCTTAGAAGTTGACATGGCAGATCATTAACAACCAAGATGATCTGTGTAGCTCAATGTGGTATAGAAGTAGTAGTGTTTGGCATAATAGTTGCCTATTGTTGTAGAGCTTGTGGTAGTTGTTGGAAGCTAGCAATGAGGTTAGATTATGATTGGTTTCCCTTCATTGTGGCTGCCATCATTACATGGTGCTTATTCATTATGGATTTGAGACTGATATTGTGGTTGTTGCCACCATCCTCTTTTGAGTTGTTCAATTGAGTGGCATTAAGTTTTGCCAAGCATAAGGGGTCATATAATTAGTAATGTATAGTAAAAACATACAGAATTTAAAAATGAAATAAAAAAATGACCAAACTATATTGTCAGAAAAAAACTCCATCAACTTACACTAATTTAGAAATAAAAGCCCAAAAGAACATGGTATCAAATTCTTTAAACAAATTATTGCTGAATAAACAGTTATGAAGTTCACAGTCTTGTCAGCCTGAATTTCAAATATCAATAATATCAACAATTATCCTTGCTTGTGAGGATGCTCTCCTCTGATACAAAATGTCTTTAAAGTACATAAATTGACTTTTATAATTTCCATCCTCAAATTCAAATAACGTAATTTCCATTCTTTCAAGAAAAGGCGTGCTCCGAAGCATGCAACTTATCACTGCAATTGCTTTGTGGTCAAATTCAGTAATCTCTACGCATATTTTCTTGAGGTTAACATGTGGAGACGCAAGACACTGAGGTATAGGACCTCTTGCCAGCTCCTGCATTGCAATGCCATGAATAAGTTACTTTACCAAGATTTAGTTTCTCACACTATAAACCAGGTTCTACTAAATTCCTTTAGGAAAGCCTTTCATCTTTTATTTATATACATTCAAAATGCAGATCTTAAAACCTCAACTTTAAACTTAAAAATACTGTGCTAGAAGTTCCAAAGTTTGTGTGAATACCTGAAGGAAATCATCCAATAGAGAGAGCGACTGAAGATTCGGAAGCCTGTGAAGCAGGTTCAGTAGAGAAACATCCTTCCCTGTTTCTCTTTCCAAGGGCACATCCGTGCAGATTTTAAGTTCCTGCAAGGACTGGAAATTGCCTAATATGTCAAGAAATCTACTTGGTGACATAGGTCGTGGGGTATCAATGGATAGTTTCCTCATACTACCTCCACAATGCATTTTGAGCCTCATGAGGGCATAAGAAAGCTCATGGAACCTTACACCATTTACACTCAGATCCTCAATCAGGTCCCCAGACATAAATTTGAGCTTGGGGCAGTCAACAGATAGAGACGATACTTCATCTATTGTCAAATGTTCAATAGTAGATGAAGAAATTACGACATTATCTAGTCCACGAGCTCCTGCTATTTCAAGTTTTTGCAGAAGGGGACAGAGCGAAATCAAGGAGACCAAAGATTCATCTGTCAATCGAACATCCTGGAGGTCACAAGATGTGCGGTGGGGGAATCCCACGAAATTGGTGGGGAAAGCATTGAGAACGTAGCCGGTGAGACCAAGGGTGAGCAGGCGTGAACATGAAAACAGGACAGGGGGCGGGAGTTCTTCGAAAGCATTGTGATACAGAGTGAGGTGTTGGACATTACACAGGGCAGCATATCTTACCCATTTGCAAACAGTTTCAGAAGAAAAAAACCACTTTTTACTATCTAAATAGGGGCCTCGGATGAAAAACCCCTCCAGATCTCCTGAGTGTAGAAGCAAGACGTTGGAAATGATATTCTCAACCCTTGACATTGTGAGCGGATCGAAATAGTGGCAATCAGGTCCTAGAAGATCATCTGAAGAGAAAGTGAGTGTGGGCATCTGAGTGTAGAGAAATCTCCACCTCTTGGAGAGAACAGAACATTTGACAGCATCTCTTATTGGGATTTTTGATAGTATGTAAGAAATAAGAGAATCAGGAAGCATGTAGAATGCATCCTGGACAGGCATGATTGCGTAATCAGATGCCTGGTATTTTGTTTAATTGCCACTTGGTACATATAGTTGCCCAAGCTGTTGGGTGTATGAAGTCCAACGGTCCACTTCCTTTTTACCCTCAATTGCTTATGGCTGTTCAGCTTCCTTTGTTGGATACAGAGTGATCAATTGGAGTTATATTTATGCCTTTGCTGCTGTGTATTGTAATTAACTTTGTACAGTGATTAATAAAACAATTCCCCTTTTCAAGAGCGGAAAAGAATTTAACGCACCAGCCAATGTAACTGTTGACATGGCTATTAGATCGTTGAAAGTGAGTTGCTAGGAGAAACTATGGCTTGACATGATACTATTTATGTAGAGTCCTCCCACGCGAGTCTTCGCGCAAGCTGTGTGAAATGTCTTCGCTCAGGCATATATATTTTTTTTTCAAGCCTTCTACAAAATGTACTGATCAAATTTCATAAAACTGAAAACATAAATAGATTTTTGTCAAATTTTTATTATATGTTTTTCATGATCTGCATATTTTGTGGTTGCAAACAATATTGCAAAAATATTGTTATGTTTTTACAAATGTAAAATTTTTTTTTTGACAATTGTTTTTTTTTTTTGTCTTTGATGCTCTTAACCACAGCCATTTCTTCCTGTTAGAAGGATAGGTCCAATTTGAAAGAGTATTTGTGTCTTTGTAATGCACGATATTTGGTCATATTTAGTGAATGTTTTGATTTTGCCTTTTTAAAGGCATTATGCTAAATTCATCATAATTGTTCAATTTATATTTTTATAATAAATTCTAAAATATTTTATAAGGTCTAATGAGCTTGAATGTTTTATTTGGAAGTTTTAGAGGGCAGCATCTATCAAGCCCACTTAATGGCTGTGATTAGACATTTATTTACATTTAATAATTAAATTAAAATTATTATGCACTTGTCTTATGGGTTTTAAATGATTAATAAATAACAATATTAGACATTCTATCATACTCCATGATCCATCATGAAGATGAGAGAGATTAAGAATGCAAAATGATGATGGATCATAGAGTATGATAAAAAACATTGATGTTAAAAATTTACGCACAATCTTGTCTAGAAACATAACAACTACATTTCATGGATTGTGGAAATTTGCTCTAGTTAATTATTAAGTCACTTTTCTAATTTAGCTAAGAAGTCTAGGCATGTCTATAGTACTAATACTAGCATTTGTACCAATGAGGTGCAATGGTAACACAAATAGCAACAAATATTATATGGTGATTGACTAGTAGAGTTTTAAACAAGAACAAAATAACTGGAATCTAAACGTGTTACAAAGAATATTATGATATTAATGTGAATTAGTGTCATTAGAATCATTGTTTAAGAAAGTCTTGTTTAAACAAATATTTACATAATCTAAAAAAATTATTTGATAAACTTAGATACACATGTATATTTTCATTATTTGTATTACATTTTTTTATATATAACGATATTTGTGAATTATTCTCAAAGTTTTTTATATTTAAGAAAATTTCTATAGTTTTAATTGCTTCTTATAAGTCAAATAAATTTAATATTTTATTATTGTACTTTATCCTTGTACTATTAATAAACTAAAAAGAAATTTTAAATGTAGTTATTTATCCATCACTTTAACAAAAGAAAGTATAAAAATAGTTTGAAGATATTTATTTATCTTCTCAAAAAATTAACAATTTATTTTTATCTTATTTTTCAAAATTATAAAATTTAAAAAAATAATAATTGACTTGTACATTTTATAAATGTCAAATTTTAAATTTTATGTCATTTGGAATTTTATTATTATGTTTGCTTATCATGTAAAAATTTGTAAATTGTAAGTTAATTACTAATTAAAAAATGATATATTGATATTATAAGTTTGAATACTATTTTTTTGGTGGGAGAGTTTTCACTAAGTTCAACTCTTTTATTTTTAACTTAATATATTTTGCAATTTTCAAACTATGATTATATTTACTTATAATAATTTATAAGATTTTTTTCACTTAAAGTATTATATATACTATTTAATATAATTAACTATAATTTTTTTATTTCATATTAAATAATAAAAAAATGTTAATATAAATGTCAAATACCTGTAGGTTTCCTTTAACTTGAGAATGTGTGATGATACTTTTGAAGAGAAAGAAATGAAAATGACCTCCGAAATTAAGGCATTGAACCATGGTGCATACTTTTGTTTATTCAAATTTACTTACTCTAATGCATATGCTGACCATACATTTACCCACTTTTCCATTTTTTGTTAGCGCCTTTTAATTCTCCATTGTTTTACTTACAAATGTATACATGACTTTATATCTTAGGTTCATTCTTGACTTTATAATATAGTTTAAGGCTTATTTATTGATAGTGGCAAAATCAAAGAGTTTCAAAGCTGATGTTTATTTTAATTTTCTTTAGGTAAATAAGAATGAACTAGTAGTACCAAGCAACCATTAATCCCTAAATTATCTATATAAGTTTGATGAGTTTGAATGTGAATGATAGTAGTAATATTGTACATAGTTTGTACCATTCATTAGAGAGTTTGTCTTCTTCTTCTTCTTCTTTTTTTCCATTAGAAGTTAGTTTCCAATCTTGATTAAAAGGCTCAAACAAGCTACTTGAGAGATTGCGCCAACACATGACGCACGGTAGGTTTGGTATCATCTATTAGTTGGGGTTTCTAGATGTTTTGACAAATCCTATTTATCACAACCTTCCCATGTTTTGATCCCCTTTTGAACTCATTAAAATAATAATAATACCAAATGCATTCGACCTAAAAAATAGTCATATAGAGAAACATAATTCATTTGCACAACTTAATCAATAAATCCTAGCAAACATGTGTGAACATAAAATTACCAACTTATTACCAAACTTGGGAATTAAAATTTTTTTGTTCTCAAGACAAAGCAACTTCATTTTAACCAGAGAGAACACATATCCATAGTCAAAGAAAATCTGATAAGAATTTCATTTCTAATGAAGAGAATGACAATATAAAATTTTAAACAGACAAAAATTGACTTATACATTTACAGTAAGACCTATGTGTAGGTCAACCTTGTCAAATAATAAAATAAAAGTATGCTTGCTTAGTTCTTCAAATCAACAAGAATCTCAATAATAGTCGCATCAATGACATCTTGATATTATGTTGTGGACGCTCTTGCAGCCATCAAAACTACTATATCCTTATCAACTTCTGTTGCAAATGCCTACCAAAAAATGATGTGCAATTTGATCTTTTTGTAATAGCACCCTGTCAAAAGGAGAAAAGACACAAGTGTTTAGTCCAATTAATTTAAAACTAAAAATAGAGTAGCAAGTCATACATATAAGTCTTCATTTTACAATGATGACAATGTTTTAATATAAAAATGCAAAAAAGAATAGGTTGTAACAATATGTCAGGTGACTTGTTCAAAATGGTGATGTGAACTAATGGCTATAGTGACAAAAAGAATAGTGGACATTGCTATTGGAATCCCGCCAAGTAGAAGCACTAATAGATTATCAATTCCATTCTATATGGGTGACGTTGAATTGGATATTGAACTATAATTTCAATTATCATGCCTAATGCAATAGAACAGGTGCAAAAATTTCCAATTATAGCCAAAACCTGAAAAACACATGGAAGAAAGGGTATGCCCTACATAAGATCACATGCACAAAAAATAAAATTGTAATTTGAATATAAATAACGTTTGAACAAAAAATTCTCTTGGAACAAAGTGTTCACCTTTTGAAAATATCACACTTTATTTTTAAGTGTCTACAAGATAAACAACTTTACCAAATAAAGGTGTTAACAACAGTAGGTATAACCCACTAGTAAATTTTACCTTAAATTTCGATGAGAATTAGTCAAATTTTCTACAACAATTGGTCAAATAGGCGACTAAAACTATCGTCAATCTTTTTTCATCGAATTTTCTACATGGTAAATAATAGTCACAATTTCGACCCCATAAGTGGTCGAATTATCGACTGCAACAATCCCTTGGAATTGGAAGAATAAGATGCCGATCAATTGGTGTGACGGTCGAAATTGAGACCATTTTGTCGTCGAATTATCCACCCCAATTCATTGAATGTATAGCATCCTGGTCGAATTTAGTCCATTTTGTCATCGAATTATCCACCCAAATTCATCGAATGGACCGTCGAACGTATAGCGTCCTGGTCGAATTTAGTACTGTGTAAAGGATGAAATTTTGACCAATACTAACTTTTGTTTATAAAAAAATGTGACACCATTTTCAATATATTCCTACTTTTAGTTGAATATATTGCTTGTCTATAATTAGTATGCATATATGAATCTATGAAGCTTTGATTTAGCTATTTTCTTCTATTTAGCACAATTAGATTGAACAAAGCATTTTCATTGTACTGTATATTCACAGCCTCAAGAAAAATCAAATTGACTAAGAAAGCTTCGTTTACCTACAGATTTGTGTGCTCGTTTGAGTTTGATACGCAGATCTGTGTATCAAACTCAGACAAGCACACAAATCTGTAAGTAAATGTTGATTAAATATTTTATTTTTAATAGTAGTTTAAAAGACTATTTAAATGTTTTGACGGATTGATAAGAACAAAATTGGTATTTAGATATAAATTATTGAGATTCTCTTTGTTTCGATAATAGTTTAACATTCTCTACTTAACAGGGCCAACCACGTGAAGGTGGAAGCTCATCTAGCCCCTCCTAGGGTCATCTTATGACCCTTTACGACACTTTAAGACCTTTAAGATGTATTCTTAGGGATCTTAAAGGGTCATAAGGGGTCCTGGGACACAACAGATGAGAAACATAAATGTAGGCATCATGGTCACAATGTTTTGGAAACACAACATAATTGAGTGGTATACCCAGATGATGCAACACAACCACTACTCCTGTAGTTCTAAGTTGACACTGCGGGATCCAAAAACCAAAGATAAGGAATCTATATATGGTTTTTGAATCCACAGTGTCAACTTAGAATTGCAGGATAGTGGTTGTGTTGCATTTTTTGGGTATAGCATTCAATTATGTTGTGTCTCCAAACAATTGGGACCATGAGCATTTATGTTTCTCAGCTGTTGTGATACCTACATTTATGTTTTGTAGCTGTCATGTTTATTTGCATGTTCTTTGTGTTTGGCTTCTCTCCCTCGCATCAAAAATAAGATTTTTCCCACTCTGAATTGAGAATGCATGTGCAACACAAGCAGAATATGCACGGATAGCAGGTGGAGTTGAAAAACACAACACGTTTACATTTTTACGATGGTCTATAACTTAAAATATGCAATTAAAGACCTCTATAAAAAATGCAACCCTGTTGTGTTTTTCAACTCCACCTGATATCCTATGTATATGAATTGAGATTGCATATTGAACTAGGCTTCTCTTTCTGCATTTCTTGAAACCAAGAGACTATCACAGTTAACATCTAAATGGTGCGTCTCATCATCACAACTAATCCACCTTAAACAACTGAATATGTTTTCTTGTATTAAATATTCATTAATCAAAATTTGAATAGAAAATGTATACCTTGAGTACTACAATTCACATTAGAATCGATGCCTCCATTGTGCTCGGCCGGTGTAGTATCAATATCCGTAGGCTACATTCCAATGTAAATAATAGATTTAGATGACGATATCGCAGAAATGCCTAATTCACAGTCCATCGTTTGTTCTCTTAAACACTAAATTAGGGATTTCTGCGATATCCTCATCTGTATCTACAACTATTGCCTCTGTTGTTGCAGGTGCTTTTCCCCTATTTGATATTTATCTTTAGGTGTCCACACTCATTTTGTTGGTTGTTGCCAGCTTCTCTTTGAGCTTCTCTTTGTTTCGAGAATAGTTTAACATTCTCTGAGAAACATAATTGTAGGCATCATGGTCACATTTTTTTGGAGACAATGTAATTGAGTGGTATACCCAGATGATGGAGAGAAACTTCTTCACCTCCGGATCCAAGTTGTTATCCATCCCGCAGTGTCAACTTGGAATCGGAGGTGCAAAAATTGCTCTCCGTGTAGGTATACAACTCAATTATGTTGTCTCCAAAAAAATGTGACCATGATGCCTACAATTATGTTTCGAGAATAGTTTAATTAACATTCTCTACTTAGAAGGGCCAACCAAGTGAAGGTGGAAGCTCATCTGGCCCCTCCTAGGAGCCTCTTATGACCCTTTACGACATTTTAAGATGTCTAAGATGTATTCTTAGAGGTCGTAAATGGTCATAAAGGGTCATAAGGGGTCCTAGGACACAATAGCTGAGAAACATAAATGTAGGCATCATGGTCGCAATGTTTTGGAAACACAACATAATTGAGTGGTATACCCAGATGATGCAATGCAACCACTACTCTTGTAGTTCTAAGTTGACACTGCGGGATCCAAAAACCAAAGATAAGGAATCTATATATGGTTTTTGGATCCACAGTGTCAACTTAGAACTGCAGGAGTAGTGGTTGTGTTGCATTTTCTGGGTATAGCATTCAATTATGTTGTGTCTCCAAACAATTGGGACCATGATGCCTACATTTATGTTTCTTAGCTGTTGTGATACCTACATTTATGTTTTGTAGCTGTCATGTTTATTTGCATGTTCTTTGTGTTTGGCTTCTCTCCCTCGCATCAAAAATAAGATTTTTCCCACTCTGAATCGAGAATGCGCATGCAACACAAGCAGAATATGCACGGATAGCAGGTGGAGTTGAAAAAACACAACACGTTTACATTTTAGCGATGGTCTATAACTTAAGATACGCAATTAAAGACCTCTATAAAAAATGAAACCCTATTGTGTTTTTCAACTCCACCTGATATTCGTGCATATTATGTGAGATTGCATATTGAACTAGGCTTCTCCTTCTGCATTGCCTGAACCCAAGAGACTGTCATAGTTAACATCTAAATGGCACGTCTCATCATCACAACTAATCCACCTTAAACAATTGAATATGTTTTCTTGTATTAAATATTCATTAATCAAAATTCGAATAGAAAATGTATACCTTGAGTACTACAATTCACATTAGAATCGATACCTCATTGTGCTCGGCCGATGCAGTATCAATATCCGTAGGCTGCATTCCAATGTAAATAATAGATTTAGATGACAATATCATAGAAATGCCTAATTCACAGTCCATCATTTGTTCTCTTAAACACTAAATTAGGGATTTCTACAATATCCTCATCTATATCTACAGCTATTGCCTCTGTTGTTGTAGGTGATTTTCCCCTATTTGATATTTATCTTCAGGTGTCCACACTCGTTCTGTTGGTTATTGCTAGCTTCTCTTTGTTTCGAGAATAGTTTAACATTCTCTGAGAAACATAATTGTAGGCATCATGGTCACATTTTTTTGGAGATAATGTAATTGAGTGGTATACCTAGACGATGGAGAGCAACTTCTGCACCTCCAGTTCCAAGTTGTTCTCCATCCCACAGTGTCAACTTGGAATAGTTTCATCCCCGATGTGACCATGATGCCTACAATTATGTTTCAAGAATAGTTTAATTAACATTCTCTACTTAACAGGGCCAACCATGTGAAGGTGGAAGCTCATCTGTCCCCTCCTAGGAGCCTCTTATGACCCTTTACGACATTTTAAGACCTCTAAGATGTATTCTTAGAGGTGGTAAATTGTCGTAAAGGGTCATAAGGGGTCCTGGGACACAACAGCTGAGAAACATAATTGTAGGCATCATGATCACATTTTTTTGGAGACAACGTAATTGAGTGGTATACCCAGATGATGAAGATCAACTTCTGCTCCTCCAGTTCCAAGTTGACAATGCGGGATCCCAAGACCATAGATAAGGAATAAATTGAGAGAGCGGAGGAGGGCCATAATGACAAAAATAATACAAGACAAACCTCAAGTTAAATGAGGCAACTGCAAACATTTTAATAGAATTTTATTAAAATGTTTACAGTTGCCTCATTTAACTTGAGGTTTGTCCTGTATTATTTTCTTCATTATGGCCCTCCTCCACTCTCTAAATTTATTCCTTATCTATGGTCTTTGGATCCCGCAGTGTCAACTTGGAATCAGAGGAGCAGAAGTTGCTCTCCATTGTCTGGGTATACAACTCAATTATGTTGTCTCCAAAAAATTGTGACCATGATGCCTACAATTATGTTTCTCAGCTATTGTGAAATCTACATTTATGTTTCTTAGTTGTCATGTTTATGTGTATGTTTTTTATGTGTTTGGGAAGACATCTTTCTAGCCTGAGCCTAGATCCTTCGGCAATTAGCTTAATAATAATGTAGATGACAAATGAGCAATTAGCTTCCCAAGAAAAATCCCATAAATGAACTATATGTACCCCAATTCCTGTGCCCTCTGTGCGTACCCAAATGATATATTTGAAACAACAAGGGTAAGGCTAAATTTACCTTTGTTGTTTCAAATATATCATTTAGGTTTGTGTAGAAGGCACAGGAATTGGGGTACACACAGTTCATTTACAAGATTTTTCTTGGGAAGCTAATTGCTCAGCTCTCATTTGCTTCATTTATTATCAAGCTAATTGTCGAAGGATCCAAGCCCAGGCTAGAAAGATGTCTTCCCATTCTATTTACGCCATATTCCTTGTTCTTGTCAAACTTCCTTGGTACGGTAGGCCTGCTCTCTGCAGTACTCTTCTTCAGCGAGACTTGATACCATGTTGCGCTCAAACTTCAGCGAGACTTCATACCACGCAGCGTTCATAGATTACGTTCAATGCGTTATTTACACTTGTATTGGTGGGAAAACTCTTGAAAACACGCAAAAGAGATTGCATTCAACCATGTTGTTTACATGACACATGTAGTTTACCTCCAGCCTAAATCAGCGTTGCGTACAAATCTGTGGACTCAAGCTTGAAAATGATAGTCAATCCATAGTCAAGGTCAAGGAACAAATGGAACAACCAAGAAAACACTATATGTTAAATCATGTGAATGATAGAAAATTGGGGCTCACCTGAGCCATAAACATGAAGAATTATTCTAAAAAAAGATGTAAACCATATATATGCGCACTTGAGGAAAAGAGAAGTTATGTCATATCAATATTAAAATATTAGTTACAATATGAAAATACTAAACTAACTAATTCCTGAGTTCATCTTTGCATATGGTCGCAACAAATTAGATATGTGATTACAATACAGAGAAGGCATCGTAAAAATATAATTTTAGAATTTGCCCTAGCTTGACACGTTTTGCACTCAAATCCTTTATCACAGATAAGTGGAGATGTGCGGATAGATGCAGATGAGTTGTCATCGACCCAACTAAAGTATCCATAGCCATCATTTCCCTGTGATACCCAGTCTACATTAGTTCTTATATTATAATGAATAGTATTTACATTAGAAACTTTAAATATATACACATTAGCAACCTTTTTTCGATTAGGGCAGGACCAAAATTGTCATCCAGGGTTGTTCAATGTTCGTGAAGTCTTCAACACACACTTCCGACCACCACATTGATAGTTTGGCACATTGACAAGAGTCATCGAACCTATATCAATAATGCACCGCACCATCATTACTACATTTATTATTTTTATATGATTATTTTTACAGTCCAAATACACCAAGGAGTACCATCATAAATATTAACCATTTACAATAATGAAAAGTAAACCTAAATCAAATAGCTCATTTTTTTATCAGCATGTGTAGTTTGTGTGTATATGAAAAATGAAAGAAATATGAAGCTGAAATAAAATAGTGAACAAAATAGTATTCCACATAGAGTGAATGAAATATACCATCAAAAGAAGGTGACAAAATCCTGTCTTGAAGCACAGACATAGGAAATAAAAAAGGGACAAAAGACAAGAAATAAGAAAAATCATTACGACTATAGAAAAATCATTTAAACTATAATAAAAAAAAGAAACACTCTTTGTCAACAATTTCCAAAATCATTAGGACTATAAATGGATAGTTATGATATTGCTTTTCCATTACAACAATTGAGCATTCATCATTTGGTACTTCTTGGTGTATTCTATTTAATTATTTTAGTTGTCGTGTTTATGTGCATGTTCTTTATGTGTTTGGCTTCTCTCCCTCGCAAGGGATACGTTGATAGGTAATTGATTTGAAAGCATAATGATTTGACAATCTTTTTTTAGGATAGGCGTAATCATCCCACCAACCTTAATTAGCAACATTGGTGTCCTATCATTGCACAAGTGCAAGACGGTAAGGGTCTATTCAAGGAGGGATGAAAAAAAGGTCATTTTAACCTTGCAAGGCAAGAGGAGAGACAGTCCAAATAATTCTATGGTCACTATCCCAAACAACAGACAAATGATGAAATTGCTAACATGTTTTCTTTTCATGTTTCTAACAAGTTTGTTGCGATGAGGCTAGTGTGGTCACAATTGAAATTGTGAGTTTCTCTTGGAATTGAATAGCAGACTTTATCTATTGTGCAAAAAAACATATGTAGGATTATTATGGTCACAAAGTAATTGTCTTAGCATCAACATTTCACTTCTAATATAATATTATTAGGAATTTCTTACCATTGATTGTCAAATTGATGGAACTATGAGGTTATGCTTTGTTAATACTTTACCACTGTAGCGAATTTGGGTATTGTTTTCGAATATTTGAATGATTTTAATGGGAACTTTGAACCAGAGATATATGTTTCCTAAAGAGTGATACTTCAACTTCCATGAAGGACTTAGAAAAAGGATGAGGGGCTCTTAATTTTTATAATCAATTTATATAATTCTTTAAGTACTTTTTTTAGGCTCTTTGTGAATGATCTATAAATACTCTACACTAAGGGTGGGGATGGTTTTTAATCTTCATTATATTCCATAAATACTGTTCAGTAAGGAGGAGTGTAGCTTCTAATTTCTTTCATTCTTCTATATAATAGACTCTTCATTAAATGTAAGGGTGACTTTTAATCTTCACTATTGATCTATATTATTATTTAAGTACTACCCTTAAATAAATGTAAGAATGCCTTTTGTCTTCACCATTGATCTCTATTTTGAGTATTCTTCACTAAGTTATATGATTTAGTTACCGGGTTGTGAGTTTGTAGATCTTTATCTCTGCAATGTAGAAGCCGAGAATAGGAGTTACGAGAGTGGAGAATCGGTGAAGAGAGAGATCAATGGGAATGCGATGATCAATGTAATACATATGATGAATGAAAATAACAGTCTAGTTTTACATTTGATTCTTCTCTGTGATTGTTCAGTGTTTCTTGAATGTTTCATTTTTATTATTTACAACTCATTTTGTTTGGTTTGCTCTTTCGGTTCGACAGTCTAACACCCATATTGTTGTCATGATCAAACATGTCTTTATTATGAATATGCTGTGATGGAATTCGATAACAAAGAAAAAATATTTATTTTAAATGTTTTATGTTGCTTTTGGATGTAAATCAAGTCTTAGTATCGAGTTTATTGAAGAAGTTTATCAACTTGTGGAAACCGTTTCTGTGTGACGAAGAATGCAATTTAAATCTGGTCATTAATTGAGTTGAGAATGGCTTCCAATAATCATTGCACAATTATTACGTTGGTTTGGAGTAATTTTATTTCATTTTAAATAAGTTATGGAAGTTTTATTTCGTTGGTTTGGAGTCTTATTCCTTTTGGTTTGGAGTAATTTTGAATCCAATCTTGATCTTGATGATCCAATCTTCATTTAATCATTCAAATAATTTAATAAAACTGCCATAACTTATTTAAAATGAAATAAAATTACTCCAAACCAAAAGGAATAAGGGTGGTGGTATTCAAAACACAATGAGAATTGTTAATTTCAGAGATCTAGGCACTCTAGCCTATCAACAACCTCAAATGTTTAAAAGATCTGACTTGTCAAGGCCTCCACAATACTACACAATGATGGATTAGGTTTCCTAGGCTTCAAACCACTTAGACTTAAGGAATTCTAAGACTCTATTTTAATTCCCATGCTTCCAATACACAAAGTTCTTTCAAACTGTTCCAAAGGCTTAATACGCTGCCAATAACCCTGCAACAGACTTAGGATGGTAATAACTTTGTCTTCCCTCAAAACACTTGACAAGATGAAAAAATTTCTAGACGCCCTTTTCAGAGTTCTATAACACACCAAAAGCTTTTATAGGGGTACTTTGGACCAACACACCTAACCATGACTGAACCCCTTGTTTTCAACGCATGAAAATGACCAATTTTTCAAAGCAACTAGTCTCCTCACATTCCCTTATCCCACCAAACCTTCAACAGAGTTATAAAATGACTCAAAATGGTTAAATCCACAAGCAATTAGACTCACGGGCCTTGCAACACCAAAATCCCCAAATCTTGACTCCAAACCCTGGTTTGCTAGGGCTTCCCCAATCTCCTGTTACAACTCACTCCTGCATCAAATTAGTGATCAAATCACCATTCATTCAACATGAAATTTTTTTTTCAAACATAAAAACCCTTCCTTATTCGGATAGATCATCCACTGCTACACATTGCATCCAATTTCATTGTATTTTCTCACTGTTCTTTAACTGTGATCACCTTTACTCCACACAACTCTGCATATGCATGGTTAATGATCTAATAATACAGGTTAGAATTAACATTCCATGGTTAGAATTAATAGTCCTCAAGCATGAGTTGGAGAGGACTACATCAAAACCAAAAACATTAATTTGTTGATTATTATATAAGCTCCTCAAGCATGAGTTGGATGATGTAGCCTATGTAGATATAAGAACTAATGTATCCACATCATCCAACTCATGCTTGAGGAACTTATATTATTTACTATCTCATAATAGTAAGATTGGTACCTATCCTAGTAGGTCATTATGAGACAGTAAATACGATCTACATCCAATCTTGGTCCACAAGCATGAGTTGGATGATGTGGATTATGTAGATATAAGAACTAATGTATCCACATCATCAACTCATGCTTGAGGAGCTTATATTATTTACTGTCTCATAATAGTAAGATTGGTACCTATCCTAGTAATTCATTATGAGACAGTAAATACGATCTACATCCAATCTTGGTCCATGTTATATCTCCAAATAATCCACATCATGATATTACAATAAATAGCTAGCCTTACAATGCTAGGCATCTCCTTTATATAATCCTTCTCCTAGAAACATAATGGATGTGTAATCCCTATAAAGGCCTAATTATCATCTAATATAACTGATTACAATAGTTATCCACATGACCCAACATGTCTTCTCATGGAATTTGATCATCGCAACTTACATAAGACATGGTTTTCCCATCACGTTGACACAAATTCTTGAAATAAACAACGAAAACTCGAGGTAAACAACAGAAACTTGAAATAAGCCCAAACTAATGCACACCAGAATAATGGTGTTAATTCAACCATGAACAAACAGTATTAAACAACACTGTCAAAGTTCTTCAGTCTCTGAACATTTATGTCTACTGGGAAATTCTTCTAACTGGTAGTTTCCTTGAATGGGATTTGTAAGTTTTCAAAATGTCACTGTTGTTTTACTTTACAAGTAACAATAGTTTGCTAATTTCTCACTTCTGTCTGGTTTTACAACCTTGTTCTATTCTTTGGCTATGATTTTGTAAACTAACAATACACTTCCACTATCAATCATAAATCACTCTTGAGACTTATAATCTTTCAGTTTAGTCTACCACAACACCAATACTCTTAGGAAGAAGCTTCAACCAAGACCACCAGGTTATTACAATCAATTGTTTGACTAGACTTCCCTACAACCCGAACACTCAACAAACATCAGAATACTGCTAATCCCCTGTAACTACATTCCATCATTCAATCGGTATTGGGTTTGAGTATAGAATCTATTGTCTCCAAAGATCATACACTAAAACTTTTGATGACTTTCACCACTTGTTTCCAGCGATGTTGACTGTCACAGAGATGTTTTAACCTAGGTGACCAAGCTAGATTAATGTCGATCTGGAATGGTCAAACGTTGGGTGCTCACAGTGGTTGCAATCATGAGGAGTCTTCCATGAATTTGAGGTACTCAACTAAACTTGTGATTCAGTCCCAAACCTCTGGTTATTCACTTCACTTTGCTATTTAAACAAGTGTCGTGCCCTAGCTAGGGCATCGGCCTTGAAGCAACTTAACAGCCTTTGCATTTCTAAGCATTGGTTGCGTAAATAAACTTTCCCCTAATTTTCCCTTTCATCCAACGGCATAGGAATTCCATGGTGAAGTTGCAAATCGGGGTCACGAACTCATGACAGCGCCAAACCAATGGAACTGAGTTCGGTCTAACAGGAGATCATGTGGCTTTTGGAAATTTAAAATATGATACAAACTTAATAAAAATTACATAGTAGAGTTCTTTACAATGGTGCATAGCATTCACTTTACATTGTGCAAAATTTCATTTCTTTCCACACTTCTATAACAGTACAATACACCATGTTGCATGAAATTTGAATTTCTTCTAAATGGTTAATTTTTCTGTGCTGAATAGTTAACTTGTCTGTTCAATTTGTACATAGATTCCTAAATCCTAGTCGCAGCCTTCATAATTCTCGGTCATAGCATTTACAAACCCTAGTCAAACCATAGTCACCACTAAATATACTCATTGATTCAATCGCCTACCAGCATATTACAAACAGAGATGACTAGAAGAAAATGACAATCCACGTAATGAACAATAGGAAACATGGAAGATACCTCAAACTCCATGAAAGATAAATGATAAAATGTGCTATTAACCTCGGGTGTAGGGTCTGCACGATTTGGAATAAGCTTCGTTCCTACTAGCTTAGAAGATGGAAATCCTAATTCGCGCGCTGCAACCGTAAAAATGAAATGAGATTTGAAATGTTTTTTTTAAAGTTATATGCCCGTGTTGGTCAAAATTTTGACCGACATGGTATTGGTCAAAATTGAGACCAACACGGGCATGGATTAAAAAAAAAACAAATTTTTCCTTCTATAACCCCACCAACCTAAACCTTTTTAATTAATGGTCGATAATTTTCGTAGAAAAATGATGTCAAATGTACTAGTGACCAGAGCTTCAATTGCACATTTCTCTCAAGTTGATCCTGAATAAACTCCATTGCCAAGATTCTTGGTTTATCCAAGAGGATCTAGACGACTTAAAAAACTTCATTGTTTCAGAATCCAAAGAAACCATCACCATTGGAAAGAGCTCGCTAACATGATCTTAGCACAAATTAAATAGTGTCAAAAGAAGATTGTATGCGCGATTTATGCTCGGTCAAAGTTTTGGTCAAATATAGAACTGCAAGAATTTTAGTAATAAAATTGATCACCTTAAAATCAAATGAAAGTGGTCTCAAATCGAAGAGCTTGTCGAGAGCTTTCTAATGTATTTTGAACACACCAAATCCAAGTCTGTATGCAAATGTTATGATCAGTCAAAGTTGTAGATTAATCAAGATAATTGATGACATCAGCATGCGGGTGCGTCATTAGCTGGGATTGACATGTGGCATCGTACAATGACATGGAGTTCACATGTGGCATGTTGATGAGGCAGCCTAGTCAATAGTTGTAGATGATGTGGATGATTCATAGAGTTACACGTGTCACTTAGTTGTCAACAACAATGAACAAGGAACTGACACATGGTAGGCTTGGTCATTGACGGCGTGGATGATGTGGCATCCTTCAATGGTTGCATGTAGCAAAATAATTTTGTGGGATTTGAACTCTCTACCTCCAATTTAATTGCTCCACCAATGCACAATACAAACCTTGCTTTATAATTAGAAGCGGTCCCGCTTTGTTTTGTTATTTAAATGGTTCAACTTATTAAGAAAAATGTGGTCGGAGAGGGTCGAACCATCGACCCTAGAAAACATTTGGTCACTGTTGTGCTATGAAATGAGGCAATTATTTATTTAAAGTATGTTCATAGGCTGATTTCTAACAAATAAACCCCTTATTTGAATAAGGTCAAATACAAGGGGCCAAAAGGGGTTGGTAAATGAGTTTTTAAGAGGTTAATTTGTTAGAGGGGGGTTATTTTTAATTATGGCGGTTTAACCCCATATAGAAAATGTTTATGTATAAAAGGGGGCATAGGTTTTTAATTTTGCAATCAAGTGAGGTGAAGGTAAACCATAGAGGGAATTGTAGAGGTGATTTTTGACAAGAATTTCTCTTGAAGATAATTAATCATATAGGCACAAAGACGTTGTCATTTGTAATATTCTCCTTTGTAATTGGGTTATGAGGCAAAATTGAATCCTAACCTAAGTACGAGAGTATGAGGGTGTCTTTAGGTGCAAATAGAGATTGAGAGAGATTCTGGTGTAGGACTCAAGTTTGGATGATGTAGAGAAGCCATAATTGGTTGGCATCATTAATAAAGTGATCCTGAATTAAGAAGAGGACCCGAAGATGTAGTCCTCATTGGATGAACTCCATTATCAAATTGGTTGTTGTCTCTTAGAATGTTCCCTTTATGTTCTCTGATTCAAATCGATATTTTATTATCTCTTGAATGTTATCAGTTATTAGATGATTAAATTGTGTAAAGGAGCATAAAATCAAAACTATAATACATAACCATACATTACTGTTGGATTGGGAAAATTTAAATATATAATTAGGAGTTAAGTGTAAATTATTTTGTAAACTTCTAAGATTAGATGAAGTGGTATCAGAGTAGTTCAATAGGGAAAATTGGTGAATGTTAACTAGGTTAGGATTAAAGCGAGGAGAAGGTACACTTGAAGAATTTAATCTAGAGATTAGATTGAGGGAAGCCACTCGAAGATCAAATATGGCACAACGAGAAGAAGGAAAGACTTTGGCTCCCAGTTTTAAAATCTTCTATTTTGAAGAAGTATTTTGCAAAATGTTCTTGGACATGAAGATAATGATTGAAGATTTGTACAAAGACCAACAAAGGAAAAAGAAAGACAAGGACATAAAGAAGAAGGAAGTTGAATCCTCTTTGAAGGATGAAAAAGGTAAAGGAGTAGGAGGTGGTTGTGACCCTCTTGAACCTCCTGAACCTCCATCACCATCTTCATCTTATTCATCATCTTCATCTTCTTTGTCTACTTCTTCTAAAAAGAAATAACTTGTGCAAACACCTTTGTTAAAATTGGATGTTAAATTTGAGTTACCTATATATAATGGTGAATTGGATGTAGAAAAATTGGGTAACTAGCTTAAGCAGATTGAAGTGTATTGTAGGGTTAAACAAATCTTGGATAATTCTTCCAAAATCCAATTAGCTACTTTTCAAATAGGGGGCATTGCATTGGTTTGGTGGGAGAGTAAGATTCAAGATGATCTTGCTACGCATGGTAAAATCATTTCATCCCGATATTAATTTACATCTGCTTTAAATAAATAGTTTTATCCTTTTGGTTATATCCAACAAGCTACATTATGGATTGACAAAATCTAAGCTACAACAGATTTTAAAACCAAATCTGATAACAACTCTTTATGAATTCTTAGAAGTTGACATGACAGATCATTAACAACCAAGACGATCTGTGTAGCTCTATGTGGTATAGGAGTAGTAGTGTTTGGCATAATAGTTGGCTATTGTTGTAGAGCTAGTGATAGTTGAAAGCTAGCAATGAGGTTAGACTATGATTGGTTTCGCCTTCATTGTGGCTGTCATCATTACATGGTGCCTATTCATTATGGATTTGGGGCAGATATGGTGGTTGTTGCCACCATTCTCTTTGAGTTGTTCAATTAAGTGGCATTGAGTTTTGCTAAGCATGAGGGGTCATATAGTTAGTAATGTATAGTAGAATTTGAAAATGAAATAAAAAAATCACCAAACTGTATTGCCAGAAAAAAAAAACTTCAACTTAAACTATTTTAGAAATAAAAGCCCAAAAGAGCATGGTATCAAATTCTTTAAACAAATTATTATAGAAGAAACAGTTATGAAGTTCACAGTCTTGCCAGCCTGAATTTCAAATATCAACAATATCAACAATTATCCTTGCTTGTGAGGATGCTCTCCTCTGATACAAAATGTTTTTAAAGTACATAAATCGACTTTTAAAATTTTCATCCTCAAATTTAGGTAGCCTAATTTCCATTCTTTCAAGAAAAGGCGTGCTCCAAAGCATACAACTTATCGCTGCAATTTCTTTGTGGTCAAACTCATAAATTTCTACGTGTATTTTCTTGAGGTTAACATGTGGAGACGCAAGACACTGAGGTATAGGACCTCTTGCCAGCTCCTGCATTTCAATGCCATGAATAAGTTACTTTACCATGATTTAGTTTCTCACACTATAAACTGGGTTCTACTATTTATATACATTCAAAATGCAGATCTTAAAACCTCAACTTTAAACTTAAAAATACTGTGCTAGAAGTTCCAAAGTTTGTGTGAATACCTGAAGGAAATCACCCAATAGAGAGAGCGACTGAAGATTTGGAAGCCTGTGAAGTAGGTTCAGGAGAGGAACATCCATCTCTGTTTCTCTTTCAAAGGACTCATCCGTGCAGATTTTAAATTCCTGCAAGGACTGGAAATTGCCTAATATGTCAAGAAATCTACTTGGTGAGATAGGTCGTGGGGTATCAATGGATAGTTTCCTCATACTACCTCCACAATGCATTTTGAGCTTCATGAGGGCATAAGAAAGCTCTTGGAACCTTACACCATTTACACTCATATCCTCAATCAGGTCCCCAGACAGAAATTTGAGGTTGGGGCAGTCAACAGATAGAGAGGAGACTTCATCTATTGTCAAATGTTCAATGGTAGATGAAGAAATTACGACATTATCTAGTCCATAAGCTCCTGCTATTTCAAGTTTTTGCAGAAGGGGACAAAGCGAAATCAAGGAGACCAAAGATTCATCTGTCAATCGAACATCCAGGAGGTCACAAGATGTGAGACGGGGGAATCCCTTGAAATTGGTGGGGAAAGCAGTGAGAACGTAGCCGGTGAGATCAAGGGTGAGCAGGCGTGAACATGAAAATAGGGCAGGGGGCGTGAGTTCTTCGAAAGCATTGTGATACAGAGTGAGGTGTTGGACATTACAGAGGGCAGCATATCTTACCCATTTGCACACAGTTTCAGAAGGAAAATTCCATTTTTTACTAGGGCCCCGGATGAAAAACCCCTCCAGATCTCCTGAGTGTAGAAGCAAGATGTTGGAAATAATATTCTCAACCCTTGACATTGTGAGCTGATTGAAATAGTGGCAATCATGAGTTTGTAGAAGATCATCTGGAGAGAAAGTGAGTGTGGGCATCTGGGTGTAGAGAAATCTCCACCTCTTGGAGAGAATAGAAGATCTGACAGCATCTCTTATTGGGATTTTTGATAGTATGTGAGAAATAAGAGAATCAGGAAGCATGTACAATGCGTCCTGTGCAGACATGATTGCGTAATAAGATGCCTGGTATTTTGTTTAATTGCCACTTGGTACATATAGTTGCCCAAGCTGTTGGGTGTACGAAGTCCAACAGTTCACTTCCCTTTTCCCTCCAATAGCTTATGGCTGTTCAGCTTCCTTTGTTGGATACAGAGTGGTCAATTGGAGTTAATTTTATGCCTTCGCTGCTGTGTATTGTAATTAACTCTGTACAGTGATTAAGAAAAGAATTCCCCTTTTCAAGAGCGGAAAAGAATTTAACGCACCAGCCAATGAAACTGTTGACATGGCTATTAGATCGTTGAAAGTGAGTTGAAACTATGGCTTGACATGATACATATTTAAAATATGGATTATGTAGAGTCCTCCCATGCGAGTCCCAAGCTGTGTGAAATGTCTTAGCCGAGGCATAAATTTTTCCAAGCATTTTACAAAATGTACTTTTGATTAAATTTAAAAAATGGAAAATATAATAGATTTTTGTTAAATTTTTACCATCTGTTTTTCATGATTGCATATTTTGTGGTCAAAAATCACAAAAGATTTGAAAAAAATTGCTGTGTTTTCACAAATCTAAAAAAAACAAAATTTGACATTTTTTTTTTCTTTGATGCTTTTTGTAGCGAGCTTAGGGGCTGTTATTTCTTCCTGTTAGGAGGATGGGGCCAATTTGAAAAGGTATTTGTGTCTTTTCAGTGCAGGATATTTGGTCATATATTTAGTGAATGTTTTGGTTTTGCCTTTTTAAAGGCATGAAATGGTCCAATTATAATAAATTCATCACAATTGTTCAATTTATATTTTTATAATAAATTCTAAAATGTTTTATGAGGTCTGATGAGTTTGAATGTTTTACTTGGTAAGTCTTAGAGGGCAGCCTCTATCGAGCGACCTAATGGTTGTGATTAGACATTTATTTACATTTAATAATTAAATTAAAATTATTATGCAATTGTCTTATGAGTTTTAAATGATTAACAAATAACAATATTAGACATTCTATCATACTCCATGATCCATTATCAGGATGAGAGAGTTTAAGAATGCAAAATGATGATGGCTCATGGAGTATGATCTGAAACATTGATGCTAAAAATTTACACACAATCTTGTCTAGAAACATAACAACTACATTTCATGGATTGTGGAAATTTGCTATAGTTAATTACTAACACTTGCACCAACGAGGTGCAATGTTTGCGCCGATAGCCATGTATGTTGTATGGTATTTTAGAAGTATAGTTGTATACAAATGTTTTAAAATCTATTTTGAATTTGATTGTTTTTTCATTTTGTTAAAAAATTTGAGCACACAGACCCTTAGAAGGATAGAAGTGTTAAGGAGGTCCATGTCCTTACATTTATCTGCATGTTTAGAAGATATGTTGGGCATGAAACAAACAAACCCACTTACAGAAACATATGCCCCATTGAAACAAACAGAGGAAACGTACTCTGTTTAAAGAAATATATGCATGTTGTCTGTGCCATTTGTAATTATACCAACATAGATGGTTCATCAATTTAATTCATTAGGAATACATCTTTTCTTGTGTATTGCAATTCATAAAGTATCAACTATCTTGCATGTTGTTTGTGCTATTTGTAATTACACCAACAGAGATGGATCATCAATTTAATTCATTGTGGATACATCCTTTCTTGTGCATTTCAATTCATAAAGTAACAACTAACTTGCATGTTGTCTTTTCTATTTGTAATTACACCAGCAAAAATGGATCATCAATTTAATTCATTGGGAATACATCGTTTCTTGTGCATTTGAATTCATAAAGTAACAACTAACTTACACGGATTCCTGAAATGGAAGTGGGTATTTTCCTTGAAAGAACCAATGGTGAATGGTGAAATAAGTTGTGCCTAACCATCACAAAATGATAAACTCCATTTTTAGTTGGGTGATTGGACTTTGCATGTCAAAGCTCCAAAGAGGAGGAGAGTACTGAGCCCTGTTAGAAGGACTCCACCCCATATTGGTATATGAAACAACAAATTAAGTGCAAAGGTTGATCCAATGACTGATCCACAATAAGGAAGTGTTGGAATAAGCAGATAAAAATTTGAAGAAAAAGAGGAGATGCTAAGAGATTCACATACACTTAGGTTTTGTCTAAAGTGCTTTTATCATAAGAGTAAGGTCAGAGTCATATAAGTCTTTGATTGTTGTCTCAATTATCGAACTATCCCATACTTGTTAACAATGACATAAGCCAAAAAGGATAAGTGAATTAAAAATTGCCAATAATTGCCACTTTTGCGAACCATAATATGTAATTTACCTTTTTAGGATACTCTTTTGCATTGTTCTGTAAGGGGCTTGACTACAACATAAATAAAAAAATCAACTACTAATTTAATTATTGACTAACAATTGTTATTATTGAATTCATTCTATTAAACTAAGTTGTGGCTACTCCCAAATTGGTTGCACGAAACTGAATAATCAAAGCATAAATACAGGGCAAGAGAATTACACAGAGTAGCTACATGATAGTGCATAGTTTACTTCATTATTAAACCAAATACAAGCAGGAAAATGCATGAATGTTTTATGGGCTCACAACTATATCTTAAAAGCTAAAAATAACTACGATATACCTCATATCTGTACTTTGCACCTAGCTCTAAACCTGATTGTAGTGAAGAACACAAGAGATGCAAACCATTGGGAAAATTAGTAGTGGTATAGACACAAAATGACACATTAATATTTATCAAGAACAAAAAGAGAAAATACAATAACAAATTATGGATAGTTGTGTGACATCATCATGTCAAGATTTAGAGAGAAAATTACCAAATGATCTTTAAAAGCTGTTGTAACTTCATTCTTTTCCCACAATCTACTACATTTTCTAGGATGAGCAGGATTCTGCTCTCTCAGAATTGGCTGTCCATTGTCACGAAGAATGTCATGCATTTGCAACCGATCATCAAAACTGAACTTTATAAGAGATTTGGCATATAGATTGGCTTTGCATTTCTCACTTCCAATGAAGATTCATTTAATATCAAGAAAAATCTGCTTTTATGTTTCATTCAGATTGTTATAACTAATACTTACCCTTTCTTGATCAATTTTAGTAATTTCACAAATTTCTAACTATTTGAAGAGTTGACTTCAGATTTTGGAGTCTTTCTTGCCATAGCAAAGCGGAGTTATAACCTCATTAGTTAGAGGAAGCCCTTGGAAAACCTTCACAATCTCAAAGCTTGATTATAGTTCAGTTCATGTACATGGTATGATATATGTTTATGGTTCCTACCTAGCACATTTGTATCTGTAGATGTTACAATGATTCTTCCCTGAAGATGAAAATTTAGATTATAGATTAATAGATGTAATCACTTGATAATACAGGAATATCTGAGATAATTAACAATCTACTTTATATACTATATACCGAGATATATAGATAAAACTAATTACATAACCACATATGAATACTATAAACCTGGCATAGGAGGATAAAAAGGATAAACAATATTACTTGCAGATTCAATTTCTTTCAAATTTTAGAATTTGTCATGCCATTAAGAAAAGGTAAATTGGCATTTCCATTTGCAGCTGGTTTCCCCTGGACCCCAATACAAAAACTAAAACCAACACATCCAGTATTCAGATTTTATAGTTAAAAAATAAAACTTGAAACAGGAATGGACACTGCAAAATTCAATAAGTTTCATAAAATACTTCATCCATTTTTTATATGTAATTGAATGCAATCAAAATATATTCATATAACATAGACTGTATCATTTTGATATAGTATGTTCCCTAGATTTGGTCAAGAAAAAATGCATTTGGTAGCATATATTTAAATGAAATTTAAGATTACTACCTTTTTGAAATTTAACATATATGCATTTGGTAGCATATATATCCGAGTACTTCAATATAATATAGAAAGTGAGATATTACCTTATTTTTGTGTGATTCTTGGCTTTGGTTGGGATATCAACATCTTGTTTACTATTTTATTTTGCTTGACAATGTCAAATACTATTTGTTAGATGAGCAACAAGCATGTAATTTGTAGGATATAGGTGTTTAGCAGCAATAGAAAGTTTTGTTTATTACCTATGTAGTTTTGTTGCAGATGTGGTTGGAGTGGGTAGATAGCAAATTGATTTTAAGTAAGAACAAGTACCACATGTTTCAACTGATAGGTAGAATTTTGTTATGCTTGCAACGGGCTTTGATCTTCTTGTTAGAGAAAATTGTATTAGTCAGATGAAACATGTGATACTTTTCCTATGTGGAATTGTTTGCTAAGAAATTTATGATCATTTGTTAGAGGAGGCAACTGTATAGAAATTTGCACATTATTTGTGAGGAATGTTTAGTTGAAAATATATGCATAGGAAACAATGGTTGGACATTGTTTGTGAGTACCTGTATTTGCATTGATAATAGCTTTAAATGTTTTACATGGTGATGATAGATTTATGCTTGCATGCCTTTACTTGGACTATTTATTTGAGTACCCTACATGATAACATCTTATTAAATAAATCAGAGTTCAGTATTTATCCGTTGTTGAACTGAATAGTATAAATAAATTGGTTTATGTTGAAGAGAATTGAATAGTATAGATAGTTCCATGTTAAAGGATTTAAGTAAATAAAAGTGTTGCGTACCTTAATTGTTGAGAGGTCGAGTTGTTCTAATCAAGCTTCTTCTTTCTTCCTTATGAAATAAAAGAGGGGAGAAAATTTATTCAAACTGAAAGAAAAATAAGAACAAACAGAGAAAGGGCATCAAACAGCCCTATCAAGATCAACCAAGTGATCAAATTGATGGGACAAGCCCATCGGAAGTTGAGTCTTATCAACAATGTTCCAATTACACATGGTCAGAAGCCCACTTCACCAGACAATCAACAACACTATTCCATTCCCTGGGAATATGAGTGAAAGTAACAAACTCCAAAGAAGTACACAAATTATGAATCTGGTCTGCAATCAAAGCTAACTTCTAGCTAACAACTTCAGGATGTTGCTAATTCAATAGACGTATCACCACTTGAGAGTCGGATTCACAGATAAGCCTTCTCCAACCAAGGTCACAAGCATTCTTCACAACATACAAAATAGCTATGGCCTCCATCAGGTTGTTAGTGTGATGACCTTTATAAATTGAAAATAGAAATTGAACATCCCCTGTACTATCTCTACCAACACCACCAATACCAGCAGGGCCTGGATTGCCCTTGGAAGATCCATCCATGTTGATTTTAAGAACACCCTGCAGAGGGGCACTCCACTTCCCCACCCTATTTATCTTTCGCAAGGGATGTCTACACATCTTTCTTAGTAGTTTTCCATGTGAGGGGGGAATATTCAAGCGATTATTGAAAATATCCTCCCCTGGTTCCATGGCCTTAGAAGTGTCACATTTTGCAAAAATAGTTTCCCCCAAAGAATGGAGAATTTTCCACCATAAGTGAGGAACCTCCAAAAACTCATCCTTAAAGATACAACGGTTCCTCTCTAACCAGATATGCCAAATAATAAATGAGGGTCCAATAGTCCAAGCAACTTGAAGAAATGAAGTCTTCACAGGAGCCTTACCCCAGTGAGAAAATAATTCTTCTAGTGAGGAAACATGCCAATAGGATTGGTTCCACACATTCCACCAAGAGTGCCAAATATGTCTAGTGAGAGAGCATTAGAAAAAGAGATGAGAGACATTTTCTTCACTAGTCCGGCATAGAACACACATTGAGGGTCCTTGGAAGCCATGCTTGCATAAATTATCCCATGTAAGGCATCAGCTATGGACCACCAACCACATCAAAAAATTGCATTTGGGCCAGGAAAACTTGTACCAGACTTGCTTCCACCAAGGCACCTGGATGTCCCCTAATGTCTGTTGGAGAAGCTTAGCATATCCTGCAGACACTAAAAATTTCCTAGACAAATCCTCATTGTCCCAAGCAAGAACATCATTACCAACCAAAGTAGTACACTCACGAGACTGCAAAATATGAAACAACTCCTTCCTATTCCTCTCAGATCCTCCTGGAGTCCATTCAGAAGGGTGTTTCCAACGAAAGGAAGGAGCCAAACCTCTAACACACCCTATCTTATAAAAATCAACTGTGTCCCAACTAGCAGCACTAAAATTTTGATAGAGGGCATGGAGCTGTGGATGAGTGGAAAGGATAGGAGGGTGCCCATCCAAAGAGTCAAGTCAAAATAAAGCTTGTGATCCGGAATGACAAATCCAAAAGAGACCATCTTTAACCAGCTGAGCTCCAAAATTTAGCATATTCCAAATCATGGATCCTCTCCCTTCCAGAGGAAAGTAGTGAACTTCAACAACATCAATATCTGGAAAATACTTATGGGTGAGAATACGAGCCCAAAGTTGATGTTGGTTAGTACACCAACGCAAATAAATCTTTGCAGTGAGAGCTAGTCCATTTAAAATAGCTGATCGTAGGCCAAGGCCACCCTCCTTCAGAGGTCTACACACTATTTCCCATTTAACCAGACTCCATTTAGAAGTTGAAAGGTTCCCACTCCAAAGGAATTGATGGGATAGAGCATCAAATTCCCAAAGAAAATACATAGGAGCAGCCTGAACAAAACACCTGTAAATAGGAAGGGCTTGAATAACCAACTTTAACAGAGTCAGGCGAGCAATAGTTGATAGCCATTGATGAGTCTAATGGTTAACCTTTTGTCATAGCTTATCAAGAAAAACTTGCCAGAAAGATCTAGGATGTCTACCAACAGCAAGAAGAATACGCAAATAAACAAAGGGGAGAGATCCAATCTGAAACCTAAAGATAGCAGCAATACGCCTCTGAATAGCCTCGAGAGTATTAAAGAAAAAAATGGAGGATTTTTTCTCATTAAATTTTTGACCTGAAGCTGCAAGATACACATCCAAAGCATGCCTAACAGAAGTAGCTTCTTGAAGACAGGTCTGTCCCATAAAAGAAGTATCATCCACAAACTAAAGATGTGAAAGAGAAGGCAAGCCAACACCCCATTTCCACCCATGAATCAAACACTGGTGAGCACAAAGCTTAAGAAAGTGGCCCAAGCTCTCAACTAGAATGATAAAGAGGTAAGGCAAAATAGGGTCCCCTTGGCAAAGTCCTGTAGAGGCACCAAAGGGCTCTGAAGGAACACCATTCACAAGAACAGAAAAAAAAGCTGAAGAAACACAACTCATAATCTAGTTCACCCATTGTTGGCAGAAACCAAAGGCCAAGAGGATCTTTTAGAGGAAACTCCATTTGACTCTGTCATAAGCCTTAGCCATATCCAACTTAATGAACATAGCTCTCTCTTTTGATGTATGCATAGAGTGAATAGCTTCATAAGCAATAACAATCCCATCAAGAATTTTCTTACCAGCCACAAAACTGCCTTGTTCTTTCAAAATCACAACTGGAAGGCATATCTTGAGTCTTTCAACAATCAATTTGGTGATAATTTTGTACACAACATTACAAAGAGCAATGGGATGAAAGGAGTCAAGATTGTTAGCACCTTCTTTCTTGGGGATAAGAGTCAGTAAAGTGGAGTTCAATGCACGAAGCATTTGCTTATTCTGAAGGGATTCCTTAACCAACTCCAAGAGATCCATATTAATAATTTCCCAAAATTCTTGAAAGAATTCCATAGGGAAGCCATTTGGGCCTGGAGCTTTACCTTTATTCATCTAAAACACAACCTCTTCAAGTTCTGACATCAAAATTGGATGAATAAGAGAATCATTCATTGCGTTGGTGATAAGAGAGGGAATTCAAGAAAGTATCAAGTTCTCCTCCTCAGCTGCAGGCTGAGAATCTTTAGCAAAAAGGGTAGAATAAAATTGAAGGGCTTCCTTGGTCATAGCAGACTGAGAAGAAATCTGTAGTCCTTCTGTTGTAACAAGAGAAGAAATATACCCTTTGTTATGATTGTGTATGGATTGTTTTGCATTTTTTAGTATCTTTCAAAGGAGAATAGTGGTTAAATGCATAGATCATTTAATGATCCGACTCTAGAAATTGTTGTGAATGTGAGTCCCCGCCTTTCTGTTTTACCAATGTCAATTGTTGCTTTGTGTAGTGTGAGTCCTTGAGATTTGTGAATAGTTAAAGCCCATGCCATTATTAGTGGCATTTGCCTTCGTGTGCCTAGTGATATAGGAGTTATTGGTATTAGTTTCGGATCATCTATTTTCCATGACGGCCCATTGTAATTATCGATCCTTACTGCAACATAAATTGGTAGATTAGGGGGTTTAGACCCAGAGCTTTAAACAATTTCAATTATTTCACCCAATGCTCCATTTACGAGGCCTTCTTGTGTCCATATGTTTATTGTGAGCATGATGTGTTGACCTTTGCAAAGTAGAATTTATTTTTCAAGTCGTTCACCTATATTTGCATACTCTATGTTGTTTCTAATGCTTATTGCTTCACTTATTGCAATTGGACAATTCAATTGTTTGAACATTTTTTTGTTGTGTAGTTTGACCAGATCATTTGTAGCCAAGAGGTGTATTGACTTGTCAAATTCCTCTTTTTCATTTGATGCCATATTTTTGTCTAAACGTGCAATTAGGAGCTCCCAATCTTGTTTCGTTGGCTTTGCATTCCATATGTTATACAAAAGTTGATGAAACTGTGCTTGCACTATATTATCGCCTTGTTGGTGGAATATTGTTTGTAGTGTGATAATTGTTGTGAATTATTCCTACAATGTTCTAGCAATAGAATGGGATGTGTACAATGGCTTGTCCATCATAGGAGGTAGTTGGGCAAGGTCACCAACCAAGATTATTGAAAGTCCACCAAAGCATAGTTGTTGATTTTGAGGAAATGCTTGTCGTAGTCTACTATCTATTTTTACTAGTAGCTTTGGGCCAATGAAGCTCAATTCATCAATAAGAATGTATCTTATTTCTTTTAAGTCCTTTTGGAATGTTGTTAATGCTTTTACTTGTAGTGGTTGCATTTGTTTGATAGGAATTCTGAGCATTGTATGTATAGTTGATGCATTTATATTGAATGCAACAACAACTGTAGGAGCTAGTGTGAGGAGTTGTTTTTTCTATTGTTGGTCATTACTGTTTAGTGCATTTCATATGCATCTCATCAAGTATGATTTTCCAGTACTAGTTGTACCTTGAATGATCATATAGAGTGGTTTAGGAGGAACACATTTGTTGTGTTCTTTAATTATCATGAGAGCTTGCTCTTGGTTTGCTGATAATGTATAAATTGGAACATGGTGGCCTGCTAGGATGTTCTCTCCTTCTACACTTATTTTTTTTAATATATGAACTGTGTTGCAATTTTATGTAGATGTTGGGGTATGCTATTATGATCCCTTGTGTTATTGTTATCGAATTCATGCATGTCAAGTTCATTGATGGTGCAATTATTTGAGGGGCCCATTTGTGATAGGAATTGCCATTCATTCATTTGTAGTATGCCTTGCTCATTTATGTCATTGTTGTCTTCTTCTTCTTCTTCTTGTTCTTCTATGTTTTTTTCATTTTCAGTAATGCGATTGACATGCTAGACATTATATCCAATTGCATTCATGTTGTTCCAATTTGCAATTATTATATTTTTAGTTATTCCAATGTCACTTTCTATATCATGAAAAATTCTTGTATAAGAGGAGCTCACTCCATCAGAATATTTCAAAATGCTCTGAGTCAGTATGTGCTATGTTATAGAACTTTGGAAAAACTATGACAATAGCTTTTTTTTGTCTTTATTTCCACTTACATTTTTTGTGGTTTGCTAAAAAGGTGTAAGAGCATGTAGATTCAAGAAGTGCTATCAACTCAAGCTCCACAGGCCGCTGAATGTATGTATTCAAGTAGGTAGATTGTATTTGGCTTGTGGCTGATGTGTTAGTGATTCACTGATACATTTTTTGCCCAACATTCAAAGATGTGAAAACATGATTGAAAATGACAAGAGGTAGTTTTTGAAGCATGTGACATGTTTCCTATGCTCCTATGTTGCACTCAGCTACAATTCAGTCATGAATTTTCTATATTCTATCAGAGCTAGGATCTCTTCTTATTGTGTTGTATATAGTCTTTTTAACATATTAGTGTATGTCTCAGATGTTCTTTCAACTTTTGATGCATAATTGGTAATGTATTTGATGACTAGTTCTCGTGATACTATATGTTGGTAGTTTATGTTGGCTCTCTAGATCAACAACATGTCTCAATTATGTATGTTAAGTCTGTCATCATTTCTTGTAGGTTCATTATTTTTTGTGCCATCGTCATCATATGATATTCTGGATTTTGTTTGTTCTTTCCATGGAGCTTTATAGTGACATTCTAATTTAGAACCTTTCTTTCTTAACCATGTGCCCTCTCTGCATTGTGTATGTCATTATACCTAGTTTATTAATTCTTTGTAGTCACGAGTGAGTTTTGTAGCTAATATCTCATGTGTGTGGAGCAAGCATGGATCATCTAGTGAAGATCGGAATATTGTGTTGTTTCTGTGTTGTCCATCACGAGGGTTCCAAGTGGTGACATAGTTGTCAAAAAATATTCTTGCTCTTTCTAGTTCTATAGCATTGTTTGGATTAAGTTTATCCATATCAAGTGTATTTTTTATCCAGATAACCCCATGCACAAGTGCACTGCCTCTATGTTGTCATTCTGTTCTATAGAAATAGTGTATCACAAAAAATTGTGACACTTCTGTGGGTCTTTGCATGCGAGGAGACTCAAGAATGAGCCCTCACAAGTTGACCCACAGCTCTCTATCTGTCGAGTGCATGGTTTTTTAGGAGGTCCTCAGATACCTATGCAAGTACACCACAGAACAAGAGATTCAAAGAGGAGAAGCAAGAGTGCTAATCTCTGTGAATCTTGTTCTTGCAATGCACCAATGAAAATGCAAGCTAATCTAGATGATAGCAATGCAATACTTGAAAATAAATCTAGATTATGAAGGAAAATAACAATGCAAGAACCTAATCTATGAAAGTAAATATGAATATTAATCTATATGTAGATGTGCAATGCCAAAATAATGATCAAAAGGTCAAGAAAATATGTAGCATAAGTATGATGTGGGAATTCGAGTCTTCAACTGAGAGCGAGAGGGCTCCTTTTATAGGCACAAGTGGAATTGAAGGCAAATCCTAAAGCAATGTGGGATAAATGGAAAAGAGGAAACAAATTTCATTTTTAGAAGGTTTGTAGGAAATGGAATTTTTATTTTATTTCTTTTATTAATCAATTTGTTTCTTTTTTCATCACAAGAGATATTTGAGAAGATATTTTATTTATTTAATTTAAAAGAATAATATCTCTCTTAATTAAATAAAATAAAATAATATAATTTAAAGATAAATATTAATGAAATAAAATAAAACCATTTAATTAAAAATGAATTTTAATTAAATAGCCTTATTTCATTTAAGGAATATTTATTTCAAATAAATAATATTATTTTATTTATTTAAAAGGGATTTATTTTTCTTAATTAATTAAATAAAATTAATGAAATATTCAAACCTTAGGAAGAATTGAGATATTTGAAATGGTTACGATTTGATCCAAGAATTTGATTTGAATATGGCAAAGCATTGATTCGGGAATTGATACTTGACAAATTGAATAAATGGGGCCCAAAGTCTAGGCGACCATTTTAGGGTGCATACATTTGCCCCTCTTTGACTAATGTGAGGTCGACTTGGGATCACATGCAGTCAAAGAATGGAATTGAAGTGTGAGATCGATTTGGGATCACAAAACAACCCAGGTGTGTGTTCGACGGATGGGAACACATCAGGACATAGATAAACAGATTGAAAAAGGCAAGGCCAACACCTGTGAATAGGTAATTGTCAAGTCTCAAATAAGAGATAAGAATCTCAAGCAAGGTTGCCCCAAGAGAAGCAATTGATAAATTTGATAAAGTCAAATCAAGGATTGAAGTTTGGTAGGTACTGCCCCCTCGTGATCGAAATCGAAATGAGATAAAGGAGAAACAGTAAATTGATAAATTTGATCAAATCGAACTAAAGATAAGGTTCTTGATGTAAAATGAAAAATATAAGAATCACAGAACCAAGGTAGATTAGCAAGAAAATTATGCCCGTAGGTTGAATTAGAAGAAAAGAAGTGGGGTGAAGGTGAATGGAAGATAGAAGTTTGGAAGAAATGGAAAGAAATGGGGAGAAGAAAGAGAAATTGCCTTGAGAAAGAGGATGCATCAAAATCAATCAACTTTTTAAGATAGGGAATTTCGACTGAGATCATGAAAGAAGATAAGGAAATGAAGAATGTGATCATAGTTGACTGAAAGTCCACAAGAAAGATGAAGGAAACCCTCTCAAACTCATAATGCAGCCTAAAAGTGCAAATTTAACATGAAGCCTAAATAATGCAAGCTACATGAAAATGCAAAGGTGTACTTGCAATAGGGTAACATAGGATTTGTATGTTCATCATTAATTAGAGAATGTAAGAGAACATATTTTCATCATAGGGCCATTATTACCGGACAGCGGACGATCACACAATCATCACTAGTCACAAATACAACTATGAAGATATGAATGTGATTGATATCGGATTGAAATGTGGAAAGATTCTAACATGAGCATCAAAGACATAAAGATCAAGATGACTGCAATGTTAGCTTACCCAATTTAATGTAGCAAAACCATGCTCGCATCAAGGCATAAACATCTGGATGACCATGAGAATGGTTGTGCAAAAATAGTCAAGGATGATGCCTTAAATCTCCTAAGTGTGTCAAGGAGACAATAAGAGACACTGAAGAGGTTCAAGACAACACCCACAAGCAGAAAGAAAATAAAAACATGCCCCATGCCCCAAGTTCTCTAGCTATGCATCACGGAGAGACTTGTTAGACAAGGACATTCAACGAAAATCAAATATTGGTCAGCACACAAAGAAAAGATCATGTCGTATCTCAAGCATTAAGTGTTGCATTTAAAAATTTTAAGTGTGTAAACTGATACTAAGTTTCGAGGATAAGGATCGAATGCTTGCTAGCAGGTAAGATCACATGACCAAACTGGATAAGACCAAACTGATAAGTGTTGAAAAACACTTGATGTCAGGGGTTGTGTTGAAAAACACAGTTGGGTTGGTGTTGAAAAACACCATTTGCGAGGTGTCCTAAAGACAAGCATATCCAAGAGACCAAAGGTAACACAATGATGCCCCCTGGACAAAGACAAAGACCAATTCCAAACCAAGGCAACAAGGACAAGGTATAATGGAGAAAGGCTAAGTGTCAAGGATGCATGCTAAGAAATAGGGGTGCAAAGGCCTCAAGTAGCGCTCGTTTCCAAGTTTTCACCACTTGGAAGAATTTTTTCAGGACTTTTTATAATTTTTTTGTATTTTTGCTACCAAGGTGCCTGTTTCCAGGTTTTCACCAAGGCACTTTTTCTATTTTTTTGATTTTTTTAAAAATTTTTGATTTTTTGATTTTTTTGGTATTTTTGGAATATATAATGTTTTTGAGATACATCAAAGCGCCTATTGCTAGGTTTTCACTAAGATGATAATTTTTTTAGGAAATTTTTTGATTTTTAGAATTTTTTCAGCATCATATATGAATTTTTTGGAATTTTTTCAGGATCAATAAGTATGTACAAAGGATGTCCCCAGATAGAACGGGCATCAAGGATAGAACTTCTTCAGGTGCAAAACATTGATAGGCTCAGGGAGTTGCTCCCCCTTTTCAGTAGATAGTAGATAAGCACCTGTACCAAAAGCTGTTGTGATAATGTAGGGTCCAAGCCAATTAGGTTCAAATTTGCCCTTCTGTTCTCTATTTTGTTGGTTCTTAGGATTCTCTCGCAGGACAAGATCGCCTACTTGGAATTCTCTAGGGCGAACCTTTTTGTTGAATGCCTTGGACATCCACTTTTGGTAGACTCTCATATGGTCAAATGATGCTTTGCGATTTTCATCCAGAAGTTCCAATTCTTGTAATCTCATGGCGCGATAGTCTTCATCTGTAACTAGACCTTTGAGAGAGACTCTAAGTGACGAAATCTCAACCTCTAAAGGTAACACTGCTTCAGCGCCGTATGTGAGGGCAAAAGGAGTAGCCCCAGTTGGAGTACGAATACTCGTTCTATTGGCCCACAAGGCTGGGTTTATCTGTAGGTGCCAATCTCTACCATTCTTATGAACTGTTCTGTGTAAAATCTTGAGAATGGTTTTATTTGAAGCCTCTGCCTGACCATTTCCTTGTGGGAAGTAAATGGAGGACCAATGTTGCTTTATCTTAAATCTTTGGTAGAGTTGTGTAAGGTCCTTGTTTTTGAATTGACCTCCATTGTCAGTGATGATCTCAGATGGTACTCCATATCGAACGATGATATGGTTTAAAATGAATAAAGAGATTGTCTTTCTGGAGGCAACAGAAAGTGGAACAACCTCTACCCATTTTGTGAAGTAGTCAGTAGCAGTGATAATGAACTTGTGTCCACCTGATGAGTTAGGATGAATCTGCCCAACAAGGTCAAAGGCCCATCGCTGAAATGGCCAGTGAGATATAGAAGGAATTAGCTCCCTACCTGGAGCATGTATCAGGTGTCCATGTTTCTGACATTTTTCACAAGACTTGGCAAAAGCTACCGCATATATCTGCATCGTAGGCCAATAGTACCCCGCCCTAAGCAACCTTCGAGCCATGGAAAGACCATTAGAATGTCCCCCACATATGCCCTCATGGATGTCGACTAGCGCTTGATCAGATTCCTCCTTTTCTAAGCACCTAAGAAGTGTTCCATCTAGACCCCTCCTGTACAAATCACCAGAGATGAGGGAACGATGAGAGGCATTACGAACAAGGTTTCTTCTTTTAGATCGGTTAAATGTGTTGGGGATGATGCCATCATGGAGATATGAGTAAATAGCACCATAGCGAGAGGATTCATGATTGACAAGGGTGCAAATGACATGGTTTTCGGGTGAGTCAAATATGGGATGACGTAGCTCTTCCACTAGGAATTCATATCTGGACTCATGTTCTTCTAATTGGAGAAGCGAAGCAAGGGTTGCCATAGCATCAACTACTTTGTTCTCAGCCCTAGGGATTTGCTGAAAAGTGACAAAAGTAAAATACCATCTTAATGAATCAACCATTTTTTTGTAAGGTATCAACTTGTCATCTTTTGTTTGATATTGCTCATTGACTTGATTAATGATCAATTGAGAATCCCCGTAGATATGTAGTTCTGTGATATTCCACTTTATAGCCATTTTTAGTCCATTTGTTAAAGCCTCATACTCGGCTATGTTGTTTGTGCATGGGAAGAGTAACTTGTAAGATTTGGGAATAGTGTACCCATGTGGAGAGACAAACAACACACCAGCTCCAGAACCGTTTTGCATGTAGGAACCATCAAAGAATAGTTTCTAGGATCTCTCAGTCATGTACATAAGATGTTCATCTGGGAAATTGACTTGAATGGGCATATTATCTTGAATTGGGAAATTAGCCAGTTGATCTGCAATAGCCTGGCCTTTGATTGCCTTGCGCTCAATATACTCTATGTCAAATTTAAAAAGAATCATCATCCATTTAGCAAGTCTACCCATGAGAGCAGCTTTACCGAGCAAGTATTTGAGAGGATCAATTTTTGCTATGAGGTGTATGGTGTGTGCAAGCATATAGTGTCACAATTTTTGAGAAGCAAATACTACTGCAAGGCAATCTTTTTCAATACTAGTATAATTGACCTCATAAGCAACAAGAGTGCGGCTAATATAATATATGGCCCTTTCTTTCCCTTGTGCATCTAATTGAGCCAACAATGCCCCTAGTGAAGATTCAGTAGCTGAGACATACAAAATGAGGGGTTTTCCTGGAATGGGAGGACTTGCCAAGTATTCCTTAATTTGATCCATGCTCTTCTGGCAATCCTCATTCCAGACACATTGAACACCTTTATGCAAGTTTTTGTTAAAGGGTTGCGCTCTATCTGCCAATTGTGAAATAAACCTCCTTATGGATTGAAGGCATCCTTGAAGACTCCTCATTTGACTGATATTTTTGGGAGGTGGCATGTCTATAATGGCTTGGACCTTTTTAGGGTCCACTTCTATCCCTTTGGCTGAAATGATGAATCCCAATAATTTTCCAGAAGTAACACTGAATGCACACTTTTTTGGGTTTAATCTTAGTTGAAATTGTTCCATGTGATCTATAATTACTTCTAAATCAGCCAGATGTGTTCCTCTTTTCTTAGACTTAGCGAGGGTGTCATCCACATAATCTTCCATATTCTTATGCATCATGTCATGGAAGATGGTTGTCATAGCTCTTTGGTAAGTAGCTCCTGTAGTTTTCAATCCAAAGGGCATGACATTCCAACAATAAGTACCCCAGGCGCATGTGAATGTAGTCTTTTCCTGATCCTCAGGAGCAATCTTGATTTGATTATACCCAGAAAAACCATCCATTAAGGAATAGATCTCATAGCCCGCCGTCATGTCCACTATCATATCTATATTAGGAAGTGGAAAATCATCCTTTGGGCATGCTCTATTAAGATCTCTAAAATCTGTGCAGATTCGGATGGATTTATCATGTTTAGAAACAGGTAAAATGTTGGAAATCCAGTCAGCATAGTCTATGGCTCTAATGAATCCTGCACCAAGGAGCTTTTCTAATTCAGCTTTCACTAAAAGAGCTATATGAGGGTGAATTTTTCTCAACTTTTGTTTGATAGGTTTCACACTTGGAGCTATGGACAACTGATGCATAATGAGATTAGTGTCCAACCCTGGCATGTTTGAATATGTCCATGCAAAATTAATTTTCTTCTTTTGGAGGAACTCAGTGTAGGCTTTCTTTTCTTGAGGTGATAGAGATTTAGCCAAGTGTACAATTTTTGGAGCCACTTCTGTACCCAAATTAACAGCTTTTGTAGGTTCAACCAATACTGATGATCTGTCCTGAAAATAGCTTGGGATACTATCAAGTACCTCATCCATAGGTGCCTCAGAGAGGTTTTCACCTTTGGATACGTCTTTTTTTGTTACTTTTTTTGGTTCTGACACCGCCACACAGTGGTTTTCGCCATCAGAACTCTTATTTTTTTTATTTTTATTTTTAATCTTGTGACTAAGGTACTTGATGTCAGGTTCTGTCATACTGGTAGCCAATTCACTAGTGGAAGAGACTACAGGTTCAATGGCATTTAGATGGCAGGTGATCTCATAGTCATTGTGAAATGTCAAGAGTTGAGGCTCTTGATAACATTGAGACCAATCAATAAGGTTGGGGTCAATAAGGGGTAGGTTAATGACTGGTTCAATATTAAGGATATAGGTGGTGTCATCTCTAGTGACCACAGAATTGGAGTCTGTCAAGTATCCCTCTAAGGTGTCTAAATCATAATTTACCCTATCGAGTGAAGAATCGTCTACTAATGTGACACGTGGGTTCCAATCTTCTAATCTGACACATGACTCATCAGTGACGTCAGGTTGAGAACTATAGGCATGGACAACATCCATATCCAAGTCAACTATTGCATCTAAGAGTGAATCCCATTCAAACTCATGAGAGTCTGTTTCTGAATTATTGTTGGGGCCTCGTGATGTAGAAGCCTCAAGATTTGGAAGAGTTTCCTCTCCTCTAGCAATTTGCTCAATCACAAAATTATTTGAATTATCACCATCTGTTGTAGCTGGGATGGAGACACTATCCATAGTCAATCTTGCATTAATATAGTCACTATCTATCGCAGCTAGGATAGGAGGACTGTCAATTGTTAAATCTTTGGAATCTCCCCAAAGGAGATTTGTTGAAGGTACCCAATCATCTATCATGTCTTGTTGATTTGTTAAATCTGGTACATATTCTGTGTCATCTTCACTATCCTGCCTATCAGGAAAGGGGACAATGCACTTGTTATTCTTCATAAAGCCTAGGCCAACCGGTTTCTTAGACTTACGTCCAAAAAGATCATGATTAAGTGGTTCAGCTCTAGCATCTAACCTGTGACTAAGAGGGCCATATCCTGGATAACCCATCTTCTTGACAAAAGTATATCCTCTCCCATAGGACTTAGGAGAGGGGGAGAAATTTTCATCATGCTGGTACTTCTCCTCTTTGTATATCCAATCTCGAATAGCTACTTCCTCTTTTTCATCTTGTATTGGTATTGAGGATTCCACAAACTTGTCAAATAGTGCCATTGTTGAAGAAGACAGTTTCATCTCCTGTGAAGGTTTTCCATAGGACCTAGGGGAAACAGGCATCTTTGCAAAAGAGTCAAGTTGATACCCCCCCATGCCAAGGTCTATTGATTTAAACTTGTCTTGACAGTCTGCTAAAGTTGCTTGATAATCCTCTGCTTCTCGATTAAGAGGGACATGAACATTGGCTGAGATTGAATTGACTGATAAGGTGCTATCCCCTGGTATGCAAATTTCTACTCCATTGTAGGGGAACTTAACACACTAGTGGTAGGTAGATGGCCCCACTTGCATGTCATGAATCCATGGTCTACCCAGTAAAATGTTGTATGCAAGGGGTCCAGTATCAACAATTTGAAACAAGATATCTTTTTCAACTGGGCCAATCCTAACAGGAAGGACAGCCAACCCCTTAGAACTTCGTTCTGCCTCATCATAGGGCTTTATAGTGATCTTCTTTTCAGTGTCAATCACTTCCTCTGAATAGCCCAAAGTTTTTAACAAACTTACAGTACAAATATTTAGCCTAGCACCCCCATCTATCAACACGCGCCTAACATGGGTTTTATGAATCATTACTTCAATGTGAAGGGCAAGATTGTGTGGATGGCTTAGGGATTTGTCATCATCTTCTGAGAAAGAGAGGTAATGTGGGCTAGTAATTTGATTCACCATGCCTTGAAATTGGTCTATACCTAGGTTGTTGGCAACATTTGCTATGCACAAAGCATCCTCAAGGATCTGTTTATGTCTAGGGGACAACTCTAGGAGCTCCAAGATTGAGATCTGAGCTGGAGTTTTCTATAACTGATCTACAAGATTGTAGTTTGGTTTAGGAGTAGTGGTAGACTTGGTGACATTCTTGGATGCCACTTGCTTGGATTTATTGGATGGACTTGAACTAGGACCTCTAAGAACAATAGGGCCTTGAATCCTGGTAACAGCATTAAGGGCTTGAGAAGATAACCTAGAATGAGGACCTCTCAGCACCACAATAGGTTCTTTGTCAAAGACAGGGGGAGAGTCATAACCATGCGGGTCCTTACTCCTCATCATATTAACACTTGGATCCACAACTTCAAGCATGTTTACCACATTTTATGCCACTGTGTAAGTGTAGTTGATTGCAGCCTTGCCATCTTTTGGTTTAGAGGTTTCCCCCTTGTCATACTTAGGCAACGACTCTTTAAATGCTTTGTGATCAGCATTGGTTTTCAGTCCATCCACCTTAAGCTTTCCATTCTCAATGAGATCTTGGATAATGTGCTTGAGTTTCCAACAATTCTCAATGGTATGCCCAATGCCATTATGAAATGTGCAGAAAGCCTTCTCATCCCACCAATGTGGCTTAATGTTAGGGATGTAATGTTTTCCAGGATCTTGAGGATGTGCCAAGTTGTTAGCAATGAGAGTTTTGAGAAAATCCTCATATGAGTCACCCAATTTGGTAAATTGCCGCTTCTCCTTTTTGGGCCTCTCCTGATATCTTGGTTTACTTTCTTGCTGAGGAGGTGCATTGAGCTTCATAGCTTGAACTGCACTGGACAAGTGAAGGACACCTTGATCTTTAGGTTGGGGAGAGTCTACAACTCCATCATTGACAACTTGTTTGTTCTTGTTCCAATTGTTGTTCTTCCCTTTATCCTTGTTGTTGTGTTGACCATTGTTGCCATTGTTTCTATGTTTGGTCAAAATGCCTTGTTCTTTTAGAACATCCTCAATGCGGCATGCAATTTCAATCATGGTATCAAAGGAATTGAAGACTATCTTTTTGATCTCATATCTCATTTCAGGCACCAAGTTACTGACAAGTATGTCAATCTTTTCATCCTCATGGATCGTCCTAGGATACCAAGAGCACTGTTTCCTCCACCTTTGCAAGAAGGTAAGAAATGGTTCCCCCTGATTTTGTTTCAAGTTGCATAGGTCCAACATAGTAACAGATCTTGACAGATTATATGCAAAGTGTTGAATGAATCTATGAACAAGTTCTCTAAAAGTCTTGACAGGGGGAGTGATATTGGTAAACCATTCCATTTCTTGTCCTTTAAGACTTTGAGGGAACAACCTCATCAAATAGGAGTCATCCTGATGGAATTCAAAGCTCATAGTATAGAACTGGCGCACATGGTCGTGTGAATCACCACTGCCATCATATTTATCATATTGAGGGAATTCCACCCTCCTTGGAAAATCCTTCATACTCACACTCTTGTCAAATGGATTAGGACAAATCGAGTCTAGTGAGAATGAGCTCTTAGGTTGCATCATTTTCTCCATCATTTTCTTCATTTGGCGGATTTCTTCCTCTTGAGAGGGATTTTGCTTTTGTATTTTGTTGTCCACATCAAAATTATAAGGGACTCTAGTGCCCTCGTTGATTAGACTTTAAGAACTTATCTTTGTTTTGTTCCAAATACCTATCTACATACTGTTGGAATATAGGCTCTTGTTGCATTCGTATAAAGTCTTGAGTATCAAGGTCAGAATGTGAGCTACCACCTCCATGTTGGGAACCATGATGTGCATGTTGGGAGTGTGGTCTTGAGTTTCTAGGAGGGGTTTGCCTCCTATAGTGAGCATACTGAGAGGCCCTTCTTCCTCTAGGACTAGGAGATCTAGAAGGGGTTCTTGACCGCCTTCTACTTTGTGGTGTTCTAGAAGGGGTGGAGGGAGGAGAATTATTTCCACTATTAGCACCCTTGGTGTTGAATTGAGTGTTTAATTGTTGGGCTAATAGACTATCTTGCTCCTTTTGGAATTCTTTTCTCTTTATGTCCAACAAGGCTCGTTGTTCCTCTTCGAGAAGCCTAAGTTTTTCTTCTTTTGCAGCTCGTTCATTTTGTGCAACTTGTTTTTCCTTCTCAATTCTTTTTAGCCTCTCACTTGTATGCCTTGAGGCTGTTCAAAGTGGAGAGTTTGGTCTTGAATGTTTGTACAAATCATTGGTATACATTGCATTGACATGAGCATCACCAGGTTCATTGTCTTGGTCTTCGTGTTGTGACCATTATTCTAGGTGAGCTCGTCTCTCATGCCTGTCAGCTCGTTGATGTGCATCTAGGTACCTAGTGCTGATGGGGGGGGAACTAGGTTGAGCATCATGAGAGGAATTACCAAACAAAATCTTGTCTCTGTGTCTTTCATAGATATCATCAAGGGTTTGATCCATAGCTTCCCTCTCCCACCGAGTCATGGTATAACTCATATCCATACCTGAGTGTGAAGGTGCTGAGGGGGTACTCAAATCACTAAAATGGCTCTTTGGGTCAAACTAGGTGTTAGACTTACTCCTAGGTGACTGGTCAAATATTGGTTCCTTTTCCTTTCTCTTTTGATGAGTCTGAACTGGGGGTAGTTGGTTGAAGACTATCTGAGGTCGCTTTCCTTGGCTCACTTGATATCTTGTTGTTACTGACATGAAAGGGAGAGTTCAGGCAAATAGACAAATCTAGGAAATGTCAATACTAGACTAGGATAGTAAAAGTTCTCTTGTCCGAGAGAAATAGTGAAATAGAATTGTTGCAAGTAGGTGCAAACCAATACTGCCATAGAGGTGCTCAATTCTTGGGTGAATACCCTAGCACATATGGATCAGGAGGATGACTTACACAAAGTACTGAATTTGAATGTATGAAAATGGGTGGACAAAGAGATTACTAGCACTCTCCAAGTGTGTTATCAAAGAGTCTGAAAATTTATCTATTTGATAGGAACAATTCCTAATTTGTCAATATCAAGCAAAATTTCTTATGGGATCAAGGATCACTAACTCAAAAGGTCAAGGACACAAGAACCTTAAATACAGAACAGGTCTCTAGAACTGGGACAAGTCATGGAATCGAAGAACTCAGTATTTCAGTGTGTTGTTCGTTTGCAAAGATTAAGCAAGTATATCAACTGATTTGTATCAAGCACACAAGACAGCAATTAGGGAGTTCAAGCAAGCAATTGTCTTCAAACAATGAGCAAGGGGAAAAACAACCTTGCACATGAACAAGAATAGTGACTTAGTATGGTACTTCTTAAAGATGCTACTTGTGTATGTTCTTGAAGATGTTTTAGCAGGCACTCGGAACACAACAACATCCTAGCAAGTTGTCTAGAAGGATATACATGGCTTTTCTAAAGGGTGTCCTCGATATATGCAAGGTACATGAGGCCCAAATCCGTAGATGAGAAGAATAAAAAAAATCACACGGTCGGGGGGAGACAGTAACCCAAATCTCCTCCTTTACTTCTCAAAGGTATAAAGTTCTTTGAGGCTTAGCCAAGAGTGAAATCTAACTCATTCCCAAGAGAGGTGTCTTTGGATTCACCTCCCGATATTTATACTCCGCCGGAACACATGAGTTAAGGTCATCCCTTGAGGTGATGAAATCCCCAAGCAAGCCTTCTAAAAATGAAAAAGTAAGTAATTCTCTATCAAAAAGTATTGGAAAGCACTAAAGGTGGAACACTTAACGCTTAGAGCAAATATGAGGTGAGTCCACAAGGTGGAACACTTAACACCTCACACAAGCTACAAATGAGTCCACAACCTAGAAAACAAGTGAGTTCCAGAAAGCACAGAAGGGTTGCCTAGTGGAACAATTAACGCTTATTTCCTATAGACCCCTCCCCTTTAATGTGGCGCTGAGATTGCAACCACAGGGCGGAAATGAGGGGCCGGTGGATTAGCGAGTCCAATAACCCAAAATAGCAATCTAGATCAATCACAAGTAATCTAAGACTGCTAATCAATAAGACTATTTTGATATTTGAAACCAAGAATTACTTAATGTTTAAAAGACAGGCATTCACTTTAAATACAAACTTGCATGAAAGCAAATCTATGCTCATTTATTTCCCATTAAGAGCATAAAAGAAATGTGTTCTAGGAAAGCGTGTAACACTCAAGCCAGACATGAGAGCTTAATTTTATGCCCAAAACCAAATGTTCTAGAGATTTTGAGAATGTACCTTAAGTCCAAAGATTTGCAATTCACAATTTAGCACCTGAAAATGCCCAGAAGAAAAGAAAAAAACTTAGTTCCCCTAAAAAAAAAAACAAAAAGAGTACTTAAGAAACTAATTTAATCTAAAAAGATTAATTAACAAAACTAAAATTAAATTAAATTAATCTAATTAAAAAAATTAGTCCAAAAATTAAAAATAAAATTAAAATAAAATAAAATAAAATAAACTAAAAAAATAAAAAATCTAAATTAACAAGATTAAAAAAAAAATCTAACCTAAATTAATAAAATTAAAAAATCTAATGTAAAAAAACAAAATGTAAAAAAAATCTAATCTAATTTAATAAAATTAAAAAAAATCTAATTTAAAAACAAAATTTAAAAAAATCTAATTTTATTTTAAAAAAATTAAGGAAATCTAATCTAAAAAAACAAAATTTAAAAAAAAATCTAAGCTAAATCTAAGTTTTAACAAAATCTAAATAAAAACAACAAAGAAAAAAAAAGAACTAAAGCTACGTAAGCTAATCTAATCTAAAAACAAAATTAAAAAAATCTAATAAAATCTAATCTAATTTCATTGCAAACGTTGCTTTCCCTTTGCATATGAAAAGTCAATATAGAAAAAGCTTTCAGTCTTTCAGATTAAAGATTTGATACATGATACAAATCTGTTGCCGGTGGTCTTGGCTTTGTACGAGTCATGCATTTTATTCCTGTTAAAACAATCAATTCATTTTAGCCTGTTTTCTCTGACTAATGCATCAATCCAGACTTACGAATTGTTGAGAGAAAATCGCAAATTTCAAATAGGAAACAGTTCAATTTTGGAGAATGAAAATGCAAAGCAAATTGCAGTAATGCCGACAAGAGGAGATGTTGAATGAATCGGGTATGTAATGAATTGGATTAGAGTTCTCTGCCGCTCCAAACCATAAGTCCTCTGCTGCTTCAAACCAGACCCTTCTGGAAACCCACAACCTCAGCACCCAAGTTGTTGAAGATTATTCAACGCTCAGAAGGAAGTCTCAAAATTGCGATGCTAAGACAATAAAATTCTCATCCATTCATTTACGCTGCATAGTATTAAAGAAACATTCAATTTGCAATAATACTGTTCGATTACATTTCAAAACGTACTGGCAAAACTGATTTGGAAATGAAGACTGTCATTTGTATTAAAAGGAACCGAAAACAAGAATTGGCGATTTTTGTATACAATGTTAAGGAAGACATCTTGTTAGCTTTGAAAAACCAATTTGCTAAAAAGAGATTGCATGTAACACGACATTGGATTTCGGTTTTGATTATGAATCAATCACATACAAAGGTTAGCGTCATAAGTGTGCAGATTACTATGCAAAATAATAAGTTTCCCTTAGACACACTGTTCGGTTACATTCCAAAACACACAGTTCCTAGAATTTCACGTTTATGATCATCCAATCTGCATGTTTATAGAAACAAGTATCTTTCTAGAGCTTTTACTATAAAGGCGTCCTGTTAAAACATCAACAAAACAAAATGGACTCTAATGGTTCAATCCCGTAATACTGTTATACTGTAATAAAGATCTTCGATCAAAATGCAAACATTAAACACTTTGAATACAACTTCACACTCCAACATAATTTAATCCATCAATACATAATCAGTAAAGAATTTCAAAACAGAGTATTACGAATCAGAAATGTGAAAAATCTAATAGTAAACGGTGGGCACCAAAATGTATCAATGTTTATGAAAATATGAAAATTTGGGGCTTTTTAACTGAGAGTGAGAGGGCTCCTTTTATAGGCACAAGTGGAATTGAAGGCAAATCCTGAAGCAATGTGTGATAAATGGAAAAGAGGAAACAAATTTCGTTTTTAGAAGTTTGTAGGAAATGGAATTTTTATTTTATTTCTTTTATTAATCAATTCGTTTCTTTTTCCATCACAAGAGATATTTGAGAAGATATTTTATTTATTTAATTTAAAAGAATAATATCTCTCTTAATTAAATAAAATAAAATAATATAATTTAAAGATAAATATTAATGAAATAAAATAAAACCATTTAATTAAAAATGAATTTTAATTAAATAACCTTATTTCATTTAAGGAATATTTATTTCAAATAAATAATATTATTTTATTTATTTAAAAGGGATTTATTTTTCTTAATTAATTAAATAAAATTAATGAAATATTCAAACCTTAGGAAGAATTGAGATATTTGAAATGGTTACGATTTGATCCAAGAATTTGATTTGAATATGGCAAAGCATTGAATCGGGAATTGATACTTGACAAATTGAATAAATGGGGCCCAAAGTCTAGGCGACCATTTTAGGGTGCATACAAATAGTTCTCTGCATCAAGTAGTTTTTCAATGACTTCTTCATGAAATATTGTAAATCTTTGATGCATGTACAATGATACGGTATGAGGGTTAATAATTATGTTCTCTATGTGCTATCTATTTGCCAACATTCTGGGTGGAGTACCATTTGAGAGAAACTGATGTAAATCTGGCCATTTTGTGTTTGCTACACTCAGTGTGAAGAAAAGTGTAGGTGATCCTATTTGATTGATCTTGTCTATCAACTTTGCACGATGCTTGTTCTAGTATGGTCATGTTCCTCACATGGAAGAACCATAATGCATCAGTTCCTTTGCAAGATGGTTTTCTGGTAAATTTGTAAGGAGTGCACGAAGGTTTTCTATAGTAGTAGGTATGTTTTCTTCTGCATTTTTCTTGATGAATATGGCTGCAACTTCTTGAATGCAGTGTCTACACATGAGATTGAAAATGAAATATCTTAAGTGAGGATGACTTCCAAATCTGTTGTCATGGAACCTCATTAAGTGTTGTGCAAACTCATGAATGTGCACTTCCTTTATCCGTGGTTGCATTACTTGTGATGATCCATTTAGAAAGAGAGACGAAAATGCCATATCGAGTGAGCCCTTAGTGTTGTATTTTTTTATTGGAGACGAATCTATTTCTAGCCAATTAATTATATTTGTTGTGTTATTTTCAAGTTGCAATTTTTACTTAATTATTTGTAGCTCTGTAATTATTTTTGACTGTTTGGGCATAAATGATGATGTGTATGCTGTGTTTTTTCATTTACCTCTTTATTAATGTTGATTTGAGTATTTGGGACCACCATGTCTTCAATTGTTTCAATGGTTTTGAGCATACTTGAAACATCTATACTTGTTTCTGGAATCTCTGCAAGATATTCAGAGTTGATAGTGACATCCCTATAGTATGGGTCAAATTTCATTTTATATTGCAGTGCATGTAGAATGTGTCTCATGCGGACATAACAGTCATAGGATGGGCCTATTGTATATAATCTTTGAATTATGAGTATATCTAGTTATTCTATTCTTCGAGGAATAATGTTTGCAATGTTTGTTATGTCCTATGCAAAGCTAATCTTGTGTCCATGATATTTATATTAGCCTCCAAAATTTTGAGTGACTTGCAATACTGGGTTTGCCCTTGCAATCAACATTTCTTCACCTTGTGTTAGTCTTTTGAGTACATCAGGTTGTTATCCTAGATCCATGTTGTTGTAGGTTGAGAACCAATGTATGCCTTTCTCATGAAAGCATCTTTTGCATGTGGGAGTCATGTTTGTTGATTGGAAGTGCATTCCTTGATAAGATTCTTTGCATATAGTGCAAGTTCATAAGTTAATCAATGCATCAATCCTTTGGCAAAATTGTCTTAACGCCATTGTATAGTCATTTTTTTGCCTCATATGCACTTGTATGTTCTTGTGTTGTAATGGAATTTGTTGCGCTTCATATAGTTGGTCATGTAATTGTGTGACTCGATGTTCTATGGTTGTCTCTTCAGTAGTGTATGATTGTAGTTGTGGCAAAGGATTTGAAACTTGCTCTAATATTTTTGCTCGTCTGCGGGCAGCTATTGCATCTTTATTCTGGGCGTAGTATTCTCAATACCTTTTTCTTCTTTCTTGTTGTCCGAGCTCAAAATTTTGATTTCTTAGGAGACTGTTTGTTTGTTGTTGTAATGGAGTTTGTTGAGCTTCAAATGGTTGTTCTTGTAATCGAGTTTTTTTTGTTGCTATGTGGTTGCCTATTTAGTACACTATGCTTCTATTTCTTGTGCGGGAATTGAAACTTGTTGTAATCTTTTGGTGCATCTACGTGCATCTATCATATCTTTATTAAGGGCATAGTATTCTTGATTTATTTTTCTATTTTTCTCTCATTGGATCTCAAAAATTTAATTTACTGGGGGGTGGTTTTCAATAGAAGTTTCCATATGTTGAAAACTGTAAATATGATGTTTTTTTTGTTAGATAGAGGTAAAATGAAGTCATTGGGAGGAGATGATAAACGAAAATAAGCTTAATATTTATTAAGGAATTATAAGGAGAAGCCTTTCCTTTGTTATAGTTGATGTTTTTGTCTAGTATCATGGTTTGTTTTTAAATATGTCGATTCATTATGTATAAACATATACATATATTGTCCTGGGTACAGTAACTGGTACCTAGAAAACACATACTTTTTCATGTCTATTGATCCCACTTATATATATATATATATATATATATTTGAAAAATGTTGTAAAATAATTTCAAGCATAATCACATATTAGTAAAATTTGATAACCATCATAATGTAAATTCAAATGTATGATGTGTACTATTCGTTCAACAAACTTGTTGCAAAAATTCACATTTATACAAATCACCACAAAATGATTTACATGGAGAAGAGTAGATGCTTTTGTAGAGGGGTAGAATGTACAAGAAAGAGGAATATACAATTTACATTGATTGAAGTAGACATATGCCTATGTATCAAAAGGTTCTATTTGTTCTTTGTAGTGGATGAAATTTCTTTGATTTTTGAAAGTAGCCTACTACTTTGAGCAATAAAATCTGATTTTTGCACCCCTGTTATGATTGTGTTTATTCGGGCTGCATTTTGTACACCTCTTTATTGCAAGTTAAGGTGAAAACATATTCCCTGTTAAAGACATCTCTTATGACCTGTTCACTTTTTTTTCTACATCATGGTTAAATTGTAAGGTGTACAAGTCTTTTGCAGACATTTTCATCAGTTGTGTTGCTCCTTGATCAAATGCAATAGTCCACATTGTGTCTGTATGATCTTGAAGCTTGATTTGTAGTGTATACCCATAATTACAGTCAACTAGGTTTAAATTTCACTTTGAAAAATACTAGTTACCTTCATTATCTTGAGTTAAGGCCTTTTTGCATTCTCGATCACCTAATTGATTGGGGCCTGCTGGATAACAAATTTTGTCTTGTTTGATGAATAATGATGTTTCTCTCAACATACATTGGATGGATTCAGCTGTATCTTGAATCTTTTTCCAAATATCCGAGATGGTCATTTGCGGGGCAGTTGGTGGTGTCCCATTGAGCCTTGTTATAGCAATTTTCAAGTTACATCCACTTTTTTGGAACCATTTTTTCAAATCTGATGTCTATTGCAATTTTGGGTCTATTGTTATATTAGTATTAGTTGATGTGTTGATTACCTTTCCATTATATTTAGAAACGCGACAATTTTTAGCTGCGAGGACAATTATTTCTTTCTTTTGGTACTTTTATTTTACCTGATCACCTACCTTTTGTGCTATTGGTCCCCAAAGTGTGATATCTATACATTTCTCAAATATATCTAACAATGTTATACTACGACGCAACAATTTTGTGCCATCTTTTCTCCTTATTGTTGATGTTGAATTGATAGATGTGACAACTCCAATTGCATCAACATTTGTGTTGTTGGTCTTTTCCATTATTTCACTGATAGGTGTGAAGGCGAAGTGGTTCTTTTGAATTAATAGATCATCTTCACAATGCTTGACTTTTGAGTTAGTTGCCAGAGAAATTTCTAATCCACTATTCAATTTGTTATAATTCGTATTAGCAGTCTTTATTGCTCCACCTGAGATTGTATATATTGCACCCACCTGTGTATTGTGGTAGTGAATATTGGCTGCCTCATTAAAACATGTAACTCTTGTTTCAGTTCCTTTTGTATCTATTATCTCGAAGCTGAAAAGTTGGCCACTTCCTTTTTGGTTTGTGTAATGTTGTATTTCCTTCTTCATGGTGACACGATCTTTTATGCTCCATCTTGGTTGGTATGGATTCAAGTTCTTAATAGGTGTAATTGTAGTAGGTGACTATGTTTTGGTTAGTGGATACTGTATACCAAATAGTATCTTTCATTGAACTATTGGCTTTGGCATCATAGTACCGGTAAAGCAAGGAGCAATTGGTGTAGGCTCAACCATGTCTCCTACTATGCACTGATCTTTCTCTAGTTCAATAGGTAGTGGTTTTCCTAATATCTCTTGCATTGTAGATATGATATGAAGATCACCAATGACAATCTACCTATATAGTTGTCAAAAGTGTACTTATTAATAGGAAATAGTTTCAATACTGATTAGTTGACAAAACAAGCTCTGTATTAATTAGTTAAAAACTTTGTTTGTACTAACTGGTATGTACTTATTTTTGGACTACTGTAGTTTATCAAACATATCAACATCTCAACAACCATGTCTTTTGCAATGACAAAATGATTGTACCTCATTATCAATGATGCTCTTTGGCTATGCAATCCATCTGATATATATAATTTGTATCATATGTTGCAATCATCTCTATGTCCAAACTTGGAGATGGCTATTATTTGTACAATTGGTTCATGAACTAGTTGTTATGTATGGATATGCTTATTGCATTTGTTGTCGATTCCATACTCTTGGTGTGCAAATTGGTTTGTCCATTGTTGTTGATGCTTATTGAAGCTTCTATTAAATCTATAGACATGGTGTGTGAGGTTAGGTTGTTTTTGCAAAATCATTTTCAATAGAAACTATTAGTCATTATTCTATTATATTTTAATAATTTTTTATATTAATGATTGAAGAATTAACGATATTACAAATGTATTTATTGGTCCCCAAGATTTGGTGTATTGAGTTCTATGTTGCATCTTGGTGTACATAGTTTACAAGAACTATCTCTCTACCATTAGATTAGTGGCCAATCTATTTTTGTTTTTGTTAATTATAACAAAGAACTCGTCCACTAGTTTAATATGTATATGTTAGCCATTAATATTTTTTAAAAATACTAAGAACTTATGATATAAGAAGAAAAACAATGATGTGGGAGAGGCTGTGCACTCTACAGTAAAAACTATAATTTTCCCAACATGTAATAGTACTTTAGAGTATGAGACCATGTTAAGATATGTTGAGTCATGTGGAGAACTCACAGATGTGAGTCTCAGTCTGATTAAATGAGTCTGTAGCCAAGAGTTGCATATTTGGCTGAGATTTCCAAGAGAAACAGAGTACAGTTTTAAAAAATTAATTTAAGATATTATGTATTTTTAAACTGCCAAGTTTGCAGTGAGGTTTTAATCACTAATTGATTAATAATTTGCAAAACTTACACTAGTATATTTGAGGCCAAATTTTGATGGCCATTTGTCGGATTTGCAATGCCTATCTGTCAACATTTTGACATATGTGTCTGTCGACATTTTTGCGTTGCAAATTGCAACGGAAGTGTTCACCGTCAGTTTTCTGACATCATTTTCCATTGGAACCTTGCACATGAATACCAAATTTGTTATGGAATTTCTTACGGTGGACCTATTGGAACTCTGACACATCATGTTGGTATCCTGTCGGACAGAGTTGTCAGAATAGCGACAAGTGGGCAATAATTCTCTGACAGGAAAACCCATCGGAGATATAGCATGCTTGTCGAAATGGCCTATTGAAACCAATTTCTCTGTGACTTTATACCTATTGGAATACCGACAGATCTATAATGAATGTTTGAAAGGTAAACCCGTCGGTGGTACAACATTCCTGTTACACATATCTGTCAAAAATGAGTTGTCTGGATGACATTGTTATCGGAAGAGCGATAGAATTGTAGTGAGTGTTCGATAGGTAAACTTGTCAGAGGTATAGCATTCCTATCGCAATGATCTATCGAAAAGGAGTTGTCTCTAACATTATATCTTTTGGAAAAGCGATGGGTGGTAGTAAATGTCTGATGGGAAATGCCGTCAGATGTATAACACTACCATCAAAAGAGTTTTCTTTCGTGTCGAAAAAGCGACAGATATACACATTAAGGATAAAAAATCTCAAGAGACCATCATAGATTGTCTCTTTCTTCAGTCTATATTATTGACAAAATGTTTTACCTTTCATTAGCTCATCAAATTTGAGGATTTGAAATAATTTAATAGAATATTTTCATGATAACATATATTATTTAAGTTGGCATTGCACGAATTTATCTACTTCGTGCACTTGTAGACTATGAGGATGATGATAAAGAAGCATCTCCTCCCATGGCCTACATTACTCAAGCCACGGGAGGGGATGCTTCTTTATGGCCATCCTCGTAGTATACAAGTGCGCAAAGTATATAAATTCATTCATCATCAAACTAAAATAATGTATGTTATACATGAAAATATTCTATTAAATTCTTTCAAATCCCTGCATTTGATGAGCTAATGAAAGGTAAAATGTTTTGTCAATAATATAGACCAAAGAAAGAGACCAACTATGATGGTCTCTTGAGCTCTGTTATCTTTAGTCCTAGCTACTGGGTAAGGCTTGGAAGACTTATACTTGTTGATTGTTGAGAATAATCACCACCTTGCCTTTATGTACACTACACAGTATCCAATATAATTGATCCCAGTCTCACAAAAACATTTTACACTTGTGCAACTCTTCAATACTGGAGGCCTGAAGTAATTTTATATGATCACTAGCACATTTTGTGCATGGATGAGAAACAATATCCAAATTTTCTAGATGCTGAGAAGAGGTATGAGTGGACGCCAAAGAAGGGATATTTGTGAAGGTTTTATAGACATAGGTTACTGAATCATCATCTCTACACTGATACTCAATCTGGAAACCCTCGTATGTACATAGCCACTCTAGAAAATCTCCACATCTAGCAAATCTCCACAAAAATCCCTTCTGGCCTCCACTGCATATACGTCTTCTCAAAATCTAAAAACTCTCCATCATTGATTCCCATCATTTTTTTAGCATCTCCATGGACTAAGACATTAAATTATTGAGCTTCTCTTTGTTTCGAGAATAGTTTAACATTCTCTACTTAACAAGGCCAACCACGTGAAGGTGGAAGCTCATCTGGCCCCTCTTATGAGCCTCTTATGACCCTTTACGACATTTTAAGACCTCTAAGATGTATTCTTAGGGATTGTAAGGGTCGTAAAGGGTCATACAGGGTCCTGGGACACAACAGCTGAGAAATATAAATGTACGCATCATGGTCACAATTTTTTGAAGAAACAACATAATTGAGTGGTATACCTAGACGATGCAAAGCAACCACTACTCCTCTGGTTTCAAGTCGACACTGCGAGATCTAAAAACCATAAATAAGGAATAAATTTAGAGAGTGGAGGAGGGCCATAATGACCAAAATAATACAGGGTCATAACGACCAAAATAATACATGACCCTCTATTATTTTGGTCATTATGGCCCTCCTTCACTCTCTAAATTTATTCCTTATCTATGGTTTTTTGATCTTGCAGTGTCAACTTGGAATTGGAGGAGTAGTGGTTGCTTTGCATCATTTGGGTATACCACTCAATTATGTTGTGTCTCCAAAAAATTGTGACCATTATTCCTACATTTATGTTTCTTAGTTGGTGTGATATCTACATTGTAGTTTGTAGTTGTTGTAGCAGTAGAGGCTATCCACAATAGAAAGGAAGACATCTTTCTAGCCTGGGTCTGGATCCTACCCCAATTGTCGAAGGATCCAGGCCTAGGCTAGAAAGATGTCTTCCCATGAACTATTTAAGCCATATTCCTTGATCTTGTCAAACTTCCTTGGTACGGTAGGTCTGCTCTCTACAGTACTCTTCTTCAATCTATGTTTGATGATAAGCATCTTATTCTTCTTCCTAATTGTAGCCAGAGCTTCCTTTTCATTAGGATTCAACTCCACTTCCCCCATCTCATCATCCTCTTCACCCTCAGCTGCCATCCTAAGCCTTTCTTCCCTCTCTAGTTCTTCAAGCCTCTGTAATATATCTGGATCAATAAAGTTTGCAACATTGTGTCCATCCATGATCTCAAGAATATCATCGTCTTTCCACTCTTCATTTTCCAAAATATACCGCTTCTTCAAGCTTACAGAGTAATCTTATTAATAAAAGAACTCTTGACAACATTAGGGTGCCCACAGATCAAAATAGTTGATGTTATTGGTGCTTGTGCTCAAGGATATCGATTCACTATTTTGAAATGACCAAATCATTTTTATTTCGATTGCAGAGAAAAGGAGCAAGAGAAAATGAGTGGGTGAAAGTTGATCGAGGGCGAGAGAAGGTATGTGATTTATTCATCTATGATTGGTATCTTTGAAGGACAACATCTTTTGAGCCTCTGGCATCATATTCGACTGCAAATTTCAAATGCATTGCATTTTATTTGATCATGAATGCTCTCTGAAATGACCAATCATGTTTTCTATTCGCTTATATTGAGCTACAATAGAACATGATTCTTTTTGGTACTTTTTTTTCCCATATTCAGTAGATAAAAATTATGGCAGCAACCATTAGCCATCTTTTTGATGTTCCAGGTATTTTATAAAGATACAAGTATGTGGATTTATCATTCAGTTGCTTGCAGTTATGGGTCAAATGTAAATATTTTTTCAAGTTGAAAGGACAAGATATCAGTTTGGTGTTTTCAGTTTATGTTAAAAGTTGATTTGGTAAAATCCTTAGAAAACACACTACATGTTCTAAAATGTAAAGAAGTTGAATGTTAAATGTAAGATATATATCTCATCCATAGTAATCAAAAGAAAAGACATGAAACTAAGGAGATTTACCAATCCAAAAATATAAGCGAATAGAAAACATGATTGGTACCTTATGAATTGGTTTTTGAGGTGCACAATCTTCATCAATCTCCTTAGAAGAAGACCCCTCCTCACGAAAAATGCATTTAACACAAATTTTTTTTTACAAAACTGAACCAATGACATGTTTACAACAAAGAAATAGAATGATAATAATATGCTGAAAATTGTATTCTGTTTAATACATGGCAAAGGACCAATCCCAACAATTCTTAAACATACTTTATCTGATATGACAATAACATGCTAAACTGATAAAGGTGTTATCTGCATTTAATCTACCAATTACTAATAGATTAAGCATATTATTACTATGCTTAATGTTCCATTTAAATGCATTTAACACAAAAATAATTTTTACAAAACTGAACCAATGGCATGTTTACAACAAAGAAATAAAATGATAATAATATGCTGAAAATTGTATTATGTTTAATACATGCCAAAGGACTAGTCCCAACAATTCTTAAACATACTTTATCTGATATGATAATAACATGCTAAATTGATAAAGGTGTTATCTTCATTTAATCTACCAATTACTAATAGATTAAGCATATTATTACTATGTTTAATGTTCCATTTAAATGCATTTAACACAAAAAACAAATTTACAAAACTGAATCAATGGCATGTTCTTCATGTGGTACAAGGAAGATTTGGCTATCAAATCTTTCTTCGTGAAAGCTGAGCATGAGAGAAGTTATGTGATTTATTCATCTTTGATTGGTATCTTTGACGGGCAACGTCTTTCGAGCCTCTGGCATCATATTCGACCACAAATTTCAAATGCATTGCATTTTATTTGATCATGAATGCTCACTGAAATGACCGCATTCTACTGGTGTCATGCCCTAGCCCATGCTTTATCTCCATTATTTGATGTTATTGGTGCTTGTGCTCAAGGATATCGATTCACTATTTTGAAATGTTTGGATTCATGTTTGTTGATATTACTGGCACGACCATTGTATATTAGACCTTTATTAACAATTCATCATATCAGATAAAGTATGTTTAAGAATTGTTGGGACTAGTCCTTTGGCATACTGGATTTAATTCATAAATGGATTTAATTTTATTTTGTATGTGAAATTTTGGGAGTTGCATGAGAAGTTTTAGTGTCTAAACACTCAACTAATCCCTCTAACCGATTAGGAGTGGATGGGGAAGTTGAGAGGAAAGTTTTCAAACATTCATATTCACTTATTGAATACTTTATAGACTACTGGTTTGACTGTCCATGCATTATCAGTGACTGAGATTCATTGAAGGATACAAAACCCTTCATTTTGGGTTATTGTGTGTGGATTCAAATGTAGGTTTGATTTGGTTAATGTTTAGAAGAGATCACTAAAGTATTTAAAGACAACCTTACATGTTTGGAGAGGTTTGAGAGGCACTTATCATGACTATACCCTCACAAACAACAACATAGACTGGTTTTACTAAGTTTCCTTTCTCTATTTTGAGGTTTCCTTTCTCTGTCGTAGGGGTACAGTTAGAGGGTTCATTGAAAAAATAATCTTTTGAATGGTTGCTATGAATATGAATGATTTGATATAGCATATTGCTCATTTTACTTGAAGTTTGGAATATCTTGTGCAAGGGTGAAAGTAATTTTGATCATTTTGGTCTTGACTATTCCTTTACATAGTCAGGAAATGTAACTGTCTAATGATTATATGTAATGTTGAATGGATTAAATGCTTTATTCTTGGTAGAAGTGAATGGAAGGAATAGTGTTGGTGTTAGGTTTCATTTATTATTAAATTCAATGGTTTCCAAGATGTGTTGAGGAGTTTCTCCTTGTTTAATGTTAATTTTTCCTACACAATCCATGCATACAACAGTGAAGTTACAAAACTGAACCAATGGCATGTTTACAACAAAGAAATAGAATGATAATAATATGCTGAAAAATCTATTCTATTTAATGCATGTCAAAGGACCAATCCCAACAATTCTTAAACATACTTTATCTGATATGATGAATTGTTAATAAAGGTCTAATTTTGTAGACTACTAGCACAAAGGAAGATTTGACCTAGCCAAATATTCCTTGTACCACACAAAAAACTGTGTGATAACTATGTCTACTCCAACCTTAATTATTTAAGAATTCATCATATCAGAAAAAGTATGTTTAAGAATTGTTGGGAGTTCTATTAGACCTTTGTTGTAAACATGCCATTGGTTCATTTTTGTAATTTTTTTTTTTGTGTGTTAAATGCATTTTTCGTGAGGGGTCTTATTTTGAGGATATTGATGAAGATCGTGCACCTCAAAAACTAATTCATAAGCTACCAATCATGTTTTCTATTCGCATATATTTTTGGATTGGTAAATCTCCTTAGTTTTATGTCCTTTCTTTTGATTACTATGGATGAGATATATATCTTACATTTAACATTCAAATTCTTTACATTTTAGAACATGTAGTGTGTTTTCTGAGGATTTTACCAAATGAACTTTTAACATAAACTGAAAACACCAAACTGATTTCTTGCCCTTTCAACTTGACAAAAAAAAGTTGAATGTTAAATATAAGATATATATCTCATCCATAGTAATCAAAAGAAAGGACATGAAACTAAGGAGATTTACCAATCCAAAAATATAAGTGAATAGAAAACATGATTGGTACCTTATGAATTGGTTTTTGAGGTGCACGATCTTCATCAATCTACTTAGAAGAAGACCCCTCCTCACTGCTACTGCTTTCTTGTTTAACAATTGGTTTGGAAAAATGCATTTAACACAAAAAAAAAATTACAAAACTGAACCAATGGCATGTTTACAACAATTCTTAAACATGCTTTATCTGATATGATGAATTGTTAATAAAGGTATAATTCACTTTTGTTGATATTATTGGCATGTGTAATGATGCCATTGTATATTTCTGAGATTCTCTTTGAAATGACCGCATTCTACTGGTGTCATTCCCTGGCCCATGCTTTATCTCCATTCTTTGATGTTATTGGTGCTTGTGCTCAAGGATATCAATCTTTTTGAAATGTTGATTGTGGTTATCAAATGGACAGCCTATGAGCTTCTAGCTAGGCACCATTTGTATTGATAGCTTAGGGCATCAAATGTATTGTATCATTGATAGTTGAGACTTTGTTAAAAGGAAATAGGACAAAGAATGATTTTGATTTATTTTCTCTATTTTGATCCCTAAGTGGCTTACAACCCTAGAGAAGTATATGCAGATTTACGGATGCAATTGCAGGATACATAGCAATTGATAATTCACAAGAAATACATGCATCCAATTTGAATAGAAATTAATACAAAGAAATAGGGTCCTCCAATGGCCCAATCATCCGAACCTTGACTGTCCCCTCAACCAATGACCCTTCAAAACCGGGTTATCATGCAATCAGTGAGTGATCCTTCATTCTCCTGGTTTGCCCTACATCCAAACATATTGGAAATACATAATACAATGATAACCAAGTCTTTCACAATCCCCCTTCCGTCAAGGAACACTATCAACCATCCCTTCCACATAGAAGTTCACTATTGTATGAGTGGATTGTGTATGAACAATTAACATTAAACAAGGAAGAAACTCCTCAACACATCTTGGAAACCATTGAAAGAGCAAGAAATCAGTTTGGTGTTTTCAGTTTATGTTAAAAGTTGATTTGGTAAAATCCTCAGGAAACACACTATATGTTCTAAAACGTAAAGAAGTTGAATGTTAAATGTAAGATATATATCTCATCCATAGTAATCAAAAGAAAGGACATGAAACTAAGGAGATTTACCAATCCAAAAATATAAGCGAATAGAAAACATGATTGGTACCTTACGAATTAGTTTTTGAGGTGCACGATCTTCATCCATCTACTCAGAAGAAGACTCCTCCTCACTGCTACTGCTTTCTTGTTTAACAATTGGTTTGGAAAAATGCATTTAACACAAAAACAAATTACAAAATTGAACCAATGGCATGTTTACAAAAAAGAAATAGAATGATAATAATATGCTGAAAATTCTATTCTATTTAATGCACGCCAAAGGACCAGTCCCAACAATTCTTAAACATACTTTATTTGATATGATGAATTGTTAATAAAGGTCTAATTCTGTAGACTGCTAGCATGAAGGAAGATTTAACCTAGCCAAATCTTCCTTGTACCACACAAAAAACTATGTGATAACTATGACTACTCCAACCTTAATTGTTTAAGAATTCATCATATCAGATAAAGTATGTTTAAGAATTGTTGGGAGTTCTATTAGAAGTTTGTTGTAAACATGCCATTGGTTCAGTTTTGTAAATGTTTTTTTTGTGTTAAATGCATTTAAATGGAACATTAAGTATAGTAATAATATGCTTAATCTATTAGTAATTGGAAGATTAAATGTAGTTAACACCGTTATCAGTTTAGCATGTTATTAAAAGATACTAAAGAAGACTTGCTATTTGTCAGACAAATCTTCACTGTCCCCCATAATGAAGACAATGAAGATTGACCTCCTGCCCCACAACAAATAACATTGTAATAAGAATAAGATATAATATAGTGTTAGAATAAAATTTAAACAAAGACATGCAATGCTTATGTTAATGATCTAAAAAGCTGCAAATATAGGAATTGAAAAAGAAGATAGTGCCAAGAAACATTTTCACAAATATGAAATGTGAGGAAACGTAATAACATTAATAATGCCAAGATTCACAACATTAAATTTCACCTACGGATGAGTTTCTGCAGTGGGTTGCCCAACATCAAAAATATGTTGAGTTGCATTTGAGTTGTAACTAAGAGTATCATGTAGAACAGACCCTAAACTTTGAAAGCGTTCTCCAGCCTGGCAATTCAAAATTCAATCTAGGCAAGCATCAGTAAGTGAAATAAATTATAGACATCAATATCAACATCATCATAATCATTAGAAGCATTGCAAAGCACCAACGAGAGAAGCCCAATTCCAAACTAAGCCTAACAATTAATAACTAATTGTTATCGGTTACATGGAGGTTGTAAACTGGTTGGAGAGGCTTATTAGAGAAGATTAGTTTCTTGTGTTCTAGGTGTATAGGGGAAGTTTCTTAAGGAGAACTGTTCATAGTCAAGAATAGGATAGGGAATATTGAAAATTTGTGAAATTTTTGGTAGAAGTATTGTTAGCAGATACGAACCATTAGGAGGGTATTTTTTTTGGATAGTACTATGTTTCTTGAAAGTTTTTGTGATGCTTCTAAACTTTAAAGACATATTTTATGGCTTAATGATAACATTGATTAGTGTTTTGTTTTCTGATGTAAAGTCTTTTCAATATAATAATGGAATGTTGTTGATCATTCATGGTCTTGAAGAAACTTTTCTTCTATTTGATGTATCCCAAATTCACTGAGTTCTAGTACAGATGAATTCGATAGATTGAATAATTTTGAAAGTTAAATTTTTGTTTACCTATGTAAGCTTCACATTCATTCTTTGCTTGTTTTGATTCTTGAGTCTTGACGTTGTTTCTCAATGTGACATAGACTGACCACAAGATGGTTCAGTTGGTCCTCTCTTTTTGTTTAATCATTTATGTTCTTCATGGTGTAAGTGTCAATATGTTATAATCCAACTAGCATGTCATACCCCCAATTTTGACAAACCTCATAGCATGCAAATCACAACCAAAGACTTGGGTGATCAGCATACACAAACAACAATTACCTTTAGGAAACAATGATCATTAATATTCATTAATGGTGGGCGATAATTCCATGGTAATAAAGGCATTGACAACATTCATCATCTTGACCAAGTGATGGCTGGTGATCCTTGAAACAACACAATTAGTAAAAGGAAATAACAACATAACTAATAATTATTACCTTTATTAATAAGTATAAAGTAGCGCTTACAGTTTAAATAGAAAGTCACATCTCTTAGAAAAGAGATCTCTGTTCAAAGGGATGCATCACTTCATTTGGATATAGAGGCATAGAAGGAAATGCATTTTATTTGGAGTGAGGAAGAAGGAAAATTGGAAAACAAAATATGGAATAATCAGGTTGGAATTGGAGAAGAATTCAAAAATAAACTTGAATTAGAAAAAAGATAAGTTATCCAGTTCTTTGTTTAAGGCCGGGTTCCGGTTCTACTTTTGTTCTCCTCTGGGTTTGACTTGGGTTCCTTTGGTAGGAACTTGGGTGCCTGGGCCAATCCCGAGTGCACCTGCAGTTGTGGGTGCCAAAAAATGGGCTCCACGTGCCTAAGAAAACTATTTTGCACCCTTAAAAATCCATTTGGATATACATTTGAAACTTTTGCAAATTATAAATATGATACACAAGGTATTTTATTCATAATTTTATAGGCTAACTCATTATTATGGTAACATGGGTATGACCACACTCCATGCCTAATGGTATCCGACATGGAGTGTGGTTCAAATGAAGTTGAACCAAATGCTGATCGTGATGGCTATTCTATGTTGTATTATATTTGTTCCCAAGATCTACCATATTATATATGTGTAGCTTGTAAGGGACATCTTCTGCTCATCCATGTATTAGAGCTCAGTAAGAGTTCTTAGGAGAAAGCCAAGATGTCATTGAGAGATGATGAACTAAAACTGATTGAATACCTCAATGACTTGAAGAACAGTGATTAGAGATCACTGAGTACTAAAATGATATGTAAGATAATTAAATCAGTCATTATGTTGTCATTGATGTCAACTAGTTTTGACAGTACTTATCAGGATAGTTGCAAATATCTAAACATCTGTAAAAGAGGAGAAAAGATGAAGAAGTGAGATATCTACATAGAGGAAGATGGATATGATAGATGAAGATAAGGAATAATTTTGGTAACTTATTGATGAGTCTATGACTTCATATTGTTGACTTGATTGTGTTACATTAATTTGTCATGAAGTTGGAAGAAAAACTTAACAAAGTAGTGTGGTCGATAAATGAAGTACTTCAGTATACACCAAGCCAGTGGTGTATATCGAGTGACAATATTAATCGAGCTTGTGTTCCCTGACACATTTCTTTGTTAACTGAGTATGGATGAAAGAACTAAATATTTATTCCAGCCGACAGAAATTGATGAGCTGGAATGTGTATGATTTCGAGGTTGAAGATAAAGTTTGTTATGAGATCAACATCTAACAAAATTTAAAGAAGATCTAAAGGATGGAATTGAAATGAGTTATTGCCACATTTGTCGAGGAAGGCTTAAGCAGAAAAATCAACGAAGGAGATTAAGCGGAAAAATCTAATGGATGAAAAATAAAACGGTTTACTTGTCTATATAAGAGACATTGGTTTCATTGTTGAAACTATGCTGGAAGAAGGAGACTACAGAGATATCACATGAACACAGCTTCATGCATGCCTAATCAGACTGGTTGAAGAAGAACCAAACTGCAGAACAGTACCGAGCGTCAGAGAGTTTTTACCAAGGGATAGTAAGTTATTGAATATTGAAGAACTGAATTGAAATATTGATCGTAGGATTTTTACAGGCTTAGAATAGATCTGAACATCTGCAAAATCAAGTTGTATTGTAATCAGATCACCTACTGTTTTATTTTAACCATTGTAACAAAAAAATATCTTAACCGAGTGGACTTAACCGTCTTATGATTGCCCTATGTCATTCATAGAATGTACATTGTTATCCTGTCAACCCCATAGTGAATGTTGATTGGATGATAACTGTTAGTCTTAAATCCTCTAACAAGGTCACACCTTACAGTGTGTTTTGTAACCTTTAACAGGGTTGACTCTTCACCAAGATCATTTCAGAAGAGTGAAAAATATTTTGGGTTACCGGTCCTAGGTGGTTTTTCCCTTAACAGAGTTTCCACGTTAAATCTTTGTGTTATGTGTTTCTGTGATGAATGTTTGGTTATCATACTTTACATATTGCATATTTGATTTGGTCAATAATCATAGTGAGTAGTTAACTAGTAATCGGTAAAGACATAGATAGTTTAGTATTCTATGTTACTGAGTTACATATATTTGTTGAATTTGTTTTAAGAGATACATTTTGTAATTGGGACTATTGGATAACTAATCTAACTGATTCACCCCCCCTCTCAGTTATTCTAACAATTGGTATTAGAGCATATTGGTTGCTTGGAACAAAGTTTTAAGGACTTCAGTAGAAAGATCACAAAATGTATAAGAGGGAGGTGCCAAAGCTGAACAAGGACAACTTTACAATATGGCAAAGCTGAATAAGACTTCATATATCTGGAATTGGGAATTCTTCCCTCACCCTATTGGATAATGGGTACCTAGCACCGCCTACAAGACCATTGAATCTTGATCAATTGAGAGATAGACACGAGCATAATATAACTATGATGGAGATTGATGCTGCTCTATCAGATGTCGAATTCGAAGATGTCAAGGATTGCCTTACCTCAAAGGAAATGTGGGATAAACTTGCTCAAGTCTATGGTGGTGATGTTAATGTCAAGAGAGCCCAAGATGAAAGCCTAAGAGGTAGGTTTGACGATATGAAAATGAAAGAAGGAGAAAATATTGTGCAATATACAAATTGAATAAAGGAGGTAGTCAATGCTATTAGAGGATCTGGTGGTGTCATTGATGAAGATACAGTGGTAAGCAAAATTCCAAGGACCTTGTTGCCTACTTATGCAATCAGAATATTAGCTATACATGAAATGAGGTCTGCACCTAGCAACACTCTTACTCTTAATAGTCTGATTGGTAAGCTAACAAATTTTGAGTTAAACAATTTTGATAATAGTATTGTACCATTTTTTGAGTCTACTTTCATGTCTTCTCTAAAGATCGGTAAATCTACCATTAGAAATAATAAGGATGATAATGACAGTAACATTGATGATGAGCTTGATGAACTTGAAGCTCTTATGGCCTGAAGGTACCTAAAGGTAAAGGTAGATATAGGGGTAAATTACCTTTAGCATGTTTTAACTATAAAGAAGTTGGTCATATTGCTAGTAGATGCCTAAATAGGAAAGAAGATGATAGAAACAAATATCGATCTGGTGAAGGAAGCTATGGGAGGAGAAACAAAAGAAGTTACCGACACTATAACAGGGATAACCGAGATAACAATGATAAGGGCAAAAAGATATGTTACATTGATGAAGAGAATGCTACTGATATTGACACAGATGATGATGTTGAAGTAGTATTTTTTGCAATGAAGGATGATTCTGAGGAAGAAGAAAGGTATGTAGAGACAAAAATCATTTCTAAAGTTAATAAAAATGATACATGGATCATTGATAGTGGTTGTACACATCACATGACTGGTGATGAAGAAAAGTTTGATCATCTTGAGCAATATAATGTAGGATCAGTAAAAATGGGTAATGATACACCATGTATGGTTAGAGGAAAAGGATCTTTACTGATAAATGATAAAATCAAATGTTATAATGCTTATTGGGTAGAAAGACTAAATTACAATTTTCTAAGTGTGGCACAACTTAACAACTCAGGTCACCGAGTAGCTTTTGAGAGAAAGAAGGTAAAGATATTTGATGGAGGAAAAATTGTTGGAACAGGAGCACAATCCAAAGATAACTTGTTTTATCTTGACAATGCTAAGTCTTCCTGTTTAATGATGAAAAATGAGGATGCATGGCTATGGCATAAAAGGTTATGTCATGTAAACTTTGATAACATGATTAAAATCAGTAGAAAGAAAAAGGTTAGAGGTCTTCCTAGCCTAACTAAACTGAATCATGTTATGTGTCATCAATGTCAGAAAGGTAAAATGACAAAATCTAGTTTTAAGAGTAAAGACTATTCAACAAAGAGAATCTTGGAGTTAGTTCACATCGATCTATGTGGTCCCATGAGAACTTAGAGCTACTATGGAGATATATATTTCATTCTATTTGTTGATTATTACACTAGATTGATGACTAATATTTTTAAAGGAGAAATCTGAGGCATTTAAGATGTTTAAATGGCACAAAGAAAAAGTAGAGAAAGAAACCAGGAAATAACTAAAATGCTTGAGATCTGACAGAGGTGGTGAATTTATTTCTGATGAATTTACTAACTACTGTAATGAGCATGGCGTAAAAAGACAAGTTTTTTCCCCGAGAACACCTGAGCAGAATGAGATTGTTGAAAGGAGGAATAGATCAATTGTAGATTGCATGAGGACACTGATGTTACAAAAGAATGTTTCTTAGACATACTAGAGAGAGGTAGTTAGCACAACTGCATATGTTTTGAATTGAGTATAATTGAAGAAGGACACAAACAAAACACCCTACGAGTTATGGTTTGGTCACAAATCGACTGTAAGTTACTTCATAATTTTTGGTAGCAAATGTTTTATTCTGAAAGATGATAGAAATGGAAAGTTTGACTCTAAAGGGGATGAAGGGATATTTATTGGATATTCTACTAAAAGCAAAGCTTACAAGTGTCTGAATAAAATTACTAATAAGATGATTAAAAGTGCCAATGTCAGAGTTGATGAATTTGATGATAAAAATGGTGAAGAAAGCGCTAGGGAACCAAAAGACTATGGTAGATTCACTTACATTGAACATCCAGAGTACCTACCGAAGCCATAGGCTAAGTCAACCGAGCATTAGGAAAACAACACCAAGGAACAACAAAGGGAAACTGAGGATCAGGAAGGAGCTACCGAGCAAAAAAATGAACTTAAACAAGATGAACAACAAAGAAGAGATCAAGTACTGGCAAGATTTGTCAGAAGACGTCATCCCAAGAACCAAATCATTGGAGACAAGCAAGTTGGCATGCTAACAAGAAGTTAAGACAAGGTACATGCTTAGTTTGTGAGTTTGAACTGAAAAATGTTAAGGTTTCACTGGAGAATGATGAATGGATAAATGCAATGAATGAAGAGATAGAACAAATCAAGAAAAACAAGACATGGAATTTAGTACCTAGACCAAAAGATAAGAATGTTATCGGTGCTAAATGGATTTTTAGGAATAAGATGAATGAAAATGGAGAGGTTACAAGGAACAAAGCTAGAATTGTATGTAAGGGATATGCACAGGAGGAAGGTATAGATTATGGTGAAAATTTTTCACCTATTGCTAGACTAGAGGGAGTCTACATGTTACTTGCATATGCAACACATAAGAAGTTTAAAGTCTATCAAATGGATGTTAAGTCTTCTTTTTTGAATGGGATACTAGAAGAGGAGGTCTACATAAAACAACCAGAAGGGTTTGTTGATCCAGATAAGAAATACATGGTATGTAGACTACACAAATCTTTATATGGTTTAAAACAAGCACCAAGAGCCTAGTATGGAAGACTGCATACTTATTTGTTAAGTATTGGTTTTGTTAGAACTAGTGAAAAACAATTTGTATATGAAAGGAGTCTGATGACACTATTTTGATTGCTAAAATATTTGTGGATGATATAATTTTTGGAGGACAAGATCATATTTGTAAATCATCTGCTGATGAGATGAGAAAAGAATTTGAAATGTCTATGTTTGGAGAGATTAAGTTCTTTCTAGGCTTGCAGGTTATTCAACAGAATGATGGAATTTTCATCACACAATCAAAGTACATAAAGGAAGTATTAAGAACATTTGGCATGGATGGTGCTAAACCAGTTTGAACACTGATGGTCACAAGCTACAAACTGACTAAAGCTGATGAATCTACAAAGGTAAACTAGACATTGTACCGATCTATGATTGGTAAACTGATGTATGTAGTACACAGTAGACCAGACATTGCACATGCAGTGGGGATTATTGCCAGATTTTCTTCCAATCGAAAGGATTCACACATGGTTGCAATAAAAAGAATCTTAAGATACTTGAAGAAAGTAGAGAAATATGGATTATGGTATCCTAAGGAAGGCAAGTTTGAACTAAGAGTCTACACTGACGCAGATTGGGCTAGAAATATAGATGAAAGAAAAAGTACAACCATAGGAGAATTTTTATTTGGTGAAAGACTTGTTACTTGGACAAGTAAGAAACAACCTTGTATTTCTCAATCTACTTCCAAAGCAGAATATGTTGCTGCTACTACAAACTGTTCAAACATTTCTTTCATCAAACAAGTGTTGGAAGGGATGAATGAGGTAATCACAGAGCTGGTGATTATATATTGTGAAAACACTAGTGCAATAAATATTTCTAAGAATCCTGTAATGCACTCAAAGACCATGCATATTTCTATTAAGTATCACTACTTAAGAGAACAAGTACAGGAGAAGCAAGTCAAACTAGAATATGTTACATCAAAAGAGCAACTTGCTGATATTTTTACCAAGCCTTTATCAAAGGAAACTTTTGAATACTTGAGGACTAGACTTGGGGTCCGTTCCTTATCTACCAGTCACTAATGTGATCTGGAGGTTGCATCAGCCTAATCTTATTAGAAGATCATTCATGTTGATGCAACATAGTTCACACTTTGGATTCTGTCTAAGGTTGTGAAAGATTTGAGGAATAAGTGACATAACAATATACCAAGATACATTGTATGCACCGGACAATAGAGAGTCACATGGCTAATGCAGAGCTATATGTTTTATGTTTTTCTTTGGCATTGTTGTCAAAGGGAAAGATAAACAATATGACAAATTGAGAGATCATTGGAAGATCTATCTAAGGGAGAGATAATCTGAGAAAGTCAGGGATAGTTTTGAAGATTTGTTGCTAAGAATAGAAGGAATCAAGTCTGCACTTGCAATGCTGCTATGTAACGTAGTGATTAAACATATTAAATATCAAGCTAGGGAGAGCTTACCAAGCTACAACATTTTCTTACATAGTTGTAGAATACATGTTTAGTATGTGTATGGTGTATTTCATATTGCTTGAGTTTCCATCAATGCCAAAGGGAGAGATTGATGAAAAACAACTGATTGAATACTTTAATGACTTGAAGATCAGTGATTAGAGATCACTGAGTATTGAAATGATATGTAAGATAATTAAATCAATCATTATGTTGTCATTGATGTCAACTAGTTTTGACAGTACTTATTAGGATAGTTGCAAATATCTAAACATCTGTAAAAGAGGAGAAAAGATGAAGAACTGAGATATCTATATAGAGGAAGATGGATATGACAGATGAGGATAAGGAATAGTTTTGGTAACTTATTGATGAGTCTATCACTTCATATTATTGACTTGATTGTGTTACATTAATTTGTTATGAAGTTGGAAGCAAAACTTAAAAAAGAAGTGTGGTCGGTAAATGAAGCACTTCAATATACATTGAGCCAGTGTAGTGTATACCGAGCAATAGTATTAACCAAGCTTGTGTTGATCGACGCATTTCTTCATTAACAGAGTATGGATGAAAGAACTAAATATTTATTTTCGCCGATAGAAATTGATGAGCTAGATTGTGTATGATTTTGAGGTTGCAGATAAAGTTTGTTATGAGATCAACGACTAATGAAATTTGAAGATCTAAAGAGATGGAATTGAAACAAGTTATTGCCACATCTACCAAGGAAGGTTTAAGCAGCAAAATCAATGAAAGAGATTAAGCGGCAAAATCTGATGGATGAATATAAAATAGTTTATTTTTCTATATAAGAGACATTGGTTTCATTGTTGAAACTATGCTGGAAGAAGGAGACTGCAGAGATATCGCGTGAACATAGCTTCATGCATGCCTAATTAGGCTAGTTGAAGAAGAACCAAACTATAGAACAATACTGAGTGTCAGAGAGTTTTTACCGAGGGATAGTAAGTTATTGAATATTGAAGAACTGAATTGAAATATTAATCGTAGGATTTTTACAGGCTTAGACTAGATCTGAACATCTACAAAATAAAGTTGTATTGTAATCGGATCACCTACTATTTCAGTTTAACCATTGTAACAAAAAAATATCTTAACCGAGTGGACTTAACCGTCTTATGATTGCCCTATGTCATTCATAGAATGTACATTGTTATCCTGTCAACCCCATAGTGAATGTTGGTTGGATGAAACTGTTAGTCTTAAATCTTCTAACAAGGTCACACCTTACAGTGTGTTTTGTAACCTTTAACAGGGTTGGCTCTTCACCAAGCTCACTTCAGAAGAGTGAAAAATATTTTGGGTTATCAGTCCCAGGTGGTTTTTCCTTTAACAGAGTTTCTACGTTAAATTTTTGTGTTATGTGTTTCTATGATGAATGTTTGGTTATCATACTTTACATATTGCATATTTGATTTGGTCAGTAATCACAGTGAATAGTTTACTGGTAATCGGTAAGGACACAGATAGTTTAGTATTCTATGTTACCAAGTTACAGATATTTGCTGAATTTATTTTAAGAGATACATTTTGTAATTGGGACTATTGGATAACTAATCTAACTGATTCACCCCCCCTCTTAGTTATTCTAACTGGAGATGGAGAAGCCAATCTCAGAATACCACTTGAAGCCTTGCAATGTTGAGAGTGGGATAAAGGCTACACTTGAGACCCTATATAAGGAACAATCTTATTGAGATTCACTTTGTTTCGAGTATAATTTTATATTCTATACTAAATAGGGCCAACCATGTGAAGGTGGAATCTCATTTGGCCCCATCCTCCCACCCTAACATCACTCTAAATTCCTCGTTAACATCTAACATTCATTCATTATTTCATAGACATTAAGAAAATGTAACATTCATTAATTATCACACGATACCATTCATTAACATTCATTAACACATTAATAAAATGTAACATTCATTAATTATCACACGATAACATTCATTAACACATTATAAACTTTATGAACATTCAATAGTACATAATTAAATTCATTGGCATATAAAAATCAGTCATTATCAATAAAGGTGCATAAATGACAATCATTTCTTTTTTTCTTTTGATTTCTCATTTTTAAGAAGTAATCGCTAAGAGGAGCATCAATATCATCATGATCATCTCCCTTCTCATTAGATCTCAATGCACACCTAGTTCTTTATTGATGCAAATGGGGGTCATTTGCAATAACATATAAAAGGGTTAAATTTAAAACAATTTATTATAATTAAAAATATTTGAAAGTATTTCAGTACTTTAAAGGCCATAATCATATAGCTCTTTACCTGATCTAGTCACATCATCAACATCAAGATCAGTTTTTCTGGCCTCAGCCTCAACCTCAACCTACTCATTATCAGTGGCCTCTACACTCTCTACAGCTGCAATACAAATTGTTACATTAATCCAAACACCAATTGCAATTAAATTTGTATTACTACACCAATCAATTTAAGATGTTTACTTGTATTACTCTAATGCACATCCTCATTGTCATCATCATGCATAGGTTGTGTACGGCCAGAATCGGCAGGCTACATTTCAATTTCATACGCATTCATGTTATCATTATTTTCTTACTTAAAATAAATTTACTCACTTTATGTTGGAACTTAACATCAAATAAACTAATTGGTAAATAATTAAATTTAAAATATCATCTATTTAGCTTACTTGCGGTGATGGATCCATCAGTAGAACCTTGTGCACTTCTTATTATTTCGGCCACAACTTTATAGCCTTGTTGGAAACCAATTCTCTTGTCCTCTTTTGTGAGACTTATATTGAACTCCACACCCTACATTTTTTCTTGGTGTTGTCAAATTTTATTTCATTGTTTCATCAAAACAAAAATATTGCAAATTAATGGTGTCGAGATCCCAAATGCAATCTATATGGATCTTTTCTGCAAGATTAGGAAGATATTCAATAACGTACACCATAGTTTGGTATACCATATATCCCTCCACCATAGAACCCTCAGGACGTGCTCTTTGCCAAACCAAAGCTTTAAAAAATTTTAGGTGCCTCTCAACCATCCACATTGACCGAGTGTGTATGGGTCCAAATAATTCAATCTCCTCAACTTGGTGTATGAGGTAGTGTTCTTGTGTATTGAAAAAAGTTGAAGGTAGACACTTTTGCATTTCACATATTAGATGAGGAATTATTCTCTTCCAATATTTTATATCTACTTTATGAAGTTCTTTAGATGACAACCACCTACAAGACATTAAATACACACAAATATATAAATATGAGATTTTACAATACATACAACAAATTGAATAGATATCATTGTTTACCTCATGTATTTTTCAAGATCATATATCACTTGTTTGATGTTTTTGTAGAAGTTCTCTAGGAGAGATAGGGGTAGCACGTACTACAACAATTATAAAAATAATTATGTCATTCTTTTCTCACATAGTACAATGAGAAGTATTGTAAATACAAAAGAACATGACTTGTCTTGATGAAGGTATGCCAATCATGCATTTTCAAGCCTGACTCAAATTCACTTTTCTTTGATATGGTAGTGCTTATGTTTGCAACAAATACTGTGGGAAATCAAAATTTTCATATGACTTCTTTTATGGCAACACTTTGCTACTCTGTTAATAACCAAGGAAGGGCACTTATATTAATCCATTCTCCATTTCTATTTGATTCAATAAATTTTTCATTGCATTATTGGATTCATGAATGTCGCTACAAATTTTGATAATTTTTTCTTTGTCACGCCTTCCATCCAATATCTTCCACAATGTCTCCATTACATTCTTTCCAATATGCATAGTATCAAACAAATGCACAATTTGGAGCTTCTCATAGTAGGGCAACCTACTAAATTGGCTGGGATAACTTTTTAGTCCCTTTGGAAGGTGCTCAGTATTATTGCCTTGATGACATTCATGATCATCAATCACATAATCAGCAAACAAAACACAATATAAATATACAAATTCCAAACATAAACCATTAGGTAGAACGGTAGTACCTTGACAATTAATTCTGTTATATTCCAACTTCCATAGGCGAGATGTTATTCTCCGTAGCTTAGATGTAGTCTCTTCTTTCCCATTGAAAAGATGTTTTTCAGTAATTCGATAGTTATGATTTTTGTGGAGAAAGCGTCTATGCTCATCAAATACCTACTTTCCTAAACTTTTTGAATGACGAGATTTTATCTTTGGACCACAAACTAGACATGCAAATTTTCCTTTTGTTTGAAGACCTACAAGATAATGATACAATTGGATTAAATATGTTAATTTTTATATTTAAAATTATCATGTGCAACTTGAATTCACCATAACATACCAGAAAAATGTGTTAGCCCTGGGGCATCATGTATCGTCCATACAAGCATTGCATGGAATTGAAATTGTATGTCTCCTATTGGTCTAGAGATGTCATACATAGTGACACCATTCCATAACTCCACCAACTCGTCGATAAGAGACTCAATCTATACATTCATATCTTTAACTTGGTATTTACCTAGTTGAATGAACAATAACATTACATAATTATTGTGACCATTTTATTGCAAGATTTATAATTACATGCAGATAACTATTAAATGATCAAATGCTTAGAACAATCATTTCCAACATAATATGCTCCCTCTTTATTGACATCCATGGAGGAATGTTATTGTTGATGACAAAAATAGGCCAAACAGAGTAAACAGATCTTAGCTCTCCAAATGGATTGACACCGTCCCCTACCACTGAAAGCTTGAAAATTTGAGGTTCTTTGATAAAGTGCGGTCACTTTTCCTTTATGTCCTTAAATACAGAATCATCCATAGGCATTCGAATAATATCATCTCGACTCCTATTGCGTGCATGGTAATCCATAAATTGTGCCAAGCTACTACACCTGAATAATCTTTGCAAACGTGATATAATGGGGATGTAATGAAGAACGTCCTTGTGCGGCACCTTTTTTGTTATTTGATTTATTTTATTTCTACTCATATGAAATTTAGGGCATTCTATTGAAAATTCATGTTATTTATGATAAATAATATGATCATTAGGACACGCATCTATTTCTTGATACTCTATTCCAATATCTTTCATAGTGGCACAAAATTCTCAGTATAAGCAAGGGAGAATATTCGATGGTGGTAACAAAAACTCACCTATCAATCTATAGAAAAAACTATAAGTTGTTAATATTAATAATATTTATGGTACATGTTTCACCCTTTAATTACTATAATGACATATATGACATACCTTAGCATACGTGACATTGTTATGTTGGATAAACCATTCATAACTTTCAATTTCAACAACAACAATACAAAAGAGAGAAGAGTTGTTTGGGAGCCTTTGTATAGGGTCGTGGCTGCCTTATCAAGTAGAGGTATATGATGGATGACATCAACATCATCCTAATCATCATCATCAGTTGCCCTAGTACCAAATGTGTCATGGATCAATGTATTAGTACCATCGTCTTCAAATGTGTTATCTAGCACATGATCGTCATCTTCCATGGGATCATAATCTTTAACTTCAATATTCACACCTCCATGATCCTCCACTTCCAAAGCCATATTCTCCATATTCGCACCTCCATGTTCCATATCACGTACTCCCCTGGGGAGGTCAACCTATATAAAAATGATGAACACAAATAAACCATGATAATGATCTCATCGTCAAGTGTATTTCATATATATATTAATTGTTAAATAAATATAATGAAAAACTTAACAATTCATGATAATCAAACCCTCCTTCAATGTGATCATTATTCCTACAATGTCTCTTAGCTGTTTTGATTAGCAATCTTCTAGTGTTTAAGCCCTTACAAATATTGCAGGGACAATAACATTTTCCATCACCTTTTCTTTAGAAGTTAGACCACAATCTATTGATTGTATCCCCATTACCTTGTTCACTTGGATTGTCTGACATGATCCTTCTTCACTTAGATTATCTATAACCTAATTATCAAAATAAAATATTATATATATTATACATAAAATATATCAGAAGTGCATCAAATTTGACCAAGCACTACTAGGAGCTAGACCCGGCAACAAATGGACTTGTGATGATTTTCACAATAATACATTTGTTGCAGGGTATAAGATCCTAGTAGTGCTTAGGCAAATCTGCATGGTGAAGGTTGTATATGTTGTGTGTGTGTGCGTACATAAAAAAGGGGGCCTTTATCTTTGATCTTAAAATAACAAATATGCCTATATAACGCCTTTTGAGGGTGCAAGGAACAACAAATGGAGGCAACTTGAGATCACAAATGGAGGCAAGTTGTTGATTTAGGGTGCAGGGAACAACACTCGTCAGTACTTTTATCGAATTATAAATTTCAATTTTGAACCATTCTGTGAATAGAGAACATGGATGTAATCTCAGAAAATAACAAAATGTAGACACGACAGATTACTTATTTTGTTATTCTACATTACTTACTATTTGAGTACATGTTCCACCTACAACTTGATCAAGTCTTGTTTGATGCTTCAATTTTGTGTTGACTGTTCTATAGAAGTACACAGTTTTGTATTTCCCCAACATGTTATTCAAAAAACAATAATAGAATAAAATACTTGTTGAGAAAGATAATCATAGGAGTATCAAAAACTTGAGATCCAAAGGTAACTCAATATTATAAGACTCTTACATTCAACCTTCATCTCATGCACCTAATAAATAGGAGATAAAATACATAAAATTGAAAAATTACATTACAAAACAATGAGCTAAAACTACCTACAAAAGTAGTACCCAATTTATATACAAAACATTTAACTAATGAATTGTGTTTTTCTTCTCATCTTCACTACCAAAATAATCACCGCTTTAATCTAACTGCACTATGCAAGTCCAGTTTAGAGACTGTGTGCCTGTCATCCTCAATCAAGACTAAGGAACACTATAGGAAAATACACTGTCTAAACTGTCTACATTAAAAGCAACTATACTGCAAGCTTTTATGAATAAGAAAATAAAATTTAAAATTCATTACTTTCAAGTACAACATTAGAGAAAATTTGAATTTTATTTATGCCTTGATGGAAGATAGATCCATTTTGTGCATAACCTGAAGTCATCGTATTCCATGAGAGTGCATGTTTTGAGAAAAAAAATTGAATGTTTCAAGGGACCAATAGTTCTAGAATTAAATCATCATAACTTTCCCATTACTTAATAATCACACATGGCACAGACTCTCTTCAAACTCACAATACGTTGCATGTGTAGTACAAAGCTCATAAGATTATAAAGAAGGCCTCACTCTTAATCAACCAAATCTTCCTTGTACCACACAAAAAATTGTGTGATAACTATGTCTACTCCAACCTTAATTATTTAAGAATTCATCATATCAGATACAGTATGTTTAAGAATTGTTGGGACTGGTCCTTTGGCGTGTATTAAACATAATACAATTTTCAGCATATTATTACCACTCTATTTCTTTGTTGTAAACATGCCATTGGTTCAGTTTTGTAAATTTTTTTTTTTGTGTTAAATGCATTTAAAATTATCTTCATTGTCTTCTGATTGTCTAAATGCTTCTTTATTTCTCAGCCAATTAATACATGCTAGTATATAAAGAAGACAATCAGAAGACAATGAAGATTTGTCTGACCAATAGTCTACAGAATTAGACCTTTATTTGGCTAGGTCAAATCTTCCTTTGTGCTAGCAGTCTAAAGAAATAGACCTTTATTTTAAATGCATTAAACACAAAAATAAATACACTAAACTAAACCAATGGCCTGTTTACAACAATTATCATAACTCACAAGCAAAACTAAAATAATGGCATGCTTATAACTGATTAAGAGTGATGCCTTCTTTAGAATCTCATGATTTTTGTACTACACATGCAACATATTGTGAATTTGAAGAGAGTTCATGCCATGTGTGATAGAACCTACTTTATCTAATATGGTGCATTGTTAAACAAATTAAGGGTAGAGTAGTTATTTAGTTTTTTGTGGGGGACAATGAAGATTTGTCTTACAAATAGCAGGTCTTCTTTAGTATTTCATGAATTTTTACCACATATACTATTTCAAGCCTTTGAGTCCTGGATACAAGTGGAAATAGGAGTTGCTTTGTTGAGTGAGGGCTAATTAGGCCTAGGAGAAGAGCATTTGGGGATGGAAGTATTCACTAGTCAAAGGATGGAAGACTGAGATTGAGATGGGGTTAGTAAATTTGAAAAGGGTATTCAAAAAGGTAAGTAATTTTCCAAGTTGTTTGGCGACTTTGGGTGTAATTTGCTCAATTTTGTGTGTATAGGGCTACTAGACAAGCCTAGAAAGGTTGTAGAAGAAGAATGGTGTAAGTTGAATAGAGTAGAGTGAATGGGGTGTTGAAAAATGGTGAATAGACCATGATGAGATGATGCTTGATGTTAGGATCAGGGTGAAAAGTCTAGTTGAGGTTTTGACATGGTGGAGGCACTAGGTGCACTAGGTGGCCTAGGATAGAGATGGTGCTAGGAGGAATTGCCAAGAAATGAGGAAGTGAACTTGTGTAGCAGGGTTGTGGAAGTGATTAACAAAGTTAGGGAACTCTACTTAATCCTTGAGTTGAGGCTAATTCCTTGAGTGGATTCCAAGTTAATTGTTGAATCCTCGAGTTGAGTTGGTCTCCTTAAGGTGAGAGTAGAGGGCTTTGCATCAAGATGTATGAAATGAAGAAGAAGAGGAATATCAATAAAAGATTAAATTCTCTGCAACTTTGGTAATCCACTATCCTGTGGAACAGTGAATCCATATGTGTGTTTGAATGTGATCTTGGCTGGGTGATGATATAGGAACATTTCCTTTTGTTATATTTACATGTTCATAAAATCATTATATTATTTTTGTTGTTAATAAAGTCAAGAAATTGACTGGTGTTGGTGACTGTGACTGGTAAAGGGGTACAGTTAGTGGATTGAGGGTTCTAAACCTCTATTATGTAAATAATGAACTTTGAATCTTCCTAAAGAGTTTTCCAATGTTAAAAAATCCCAATATTTATGAACAAAAATGTAAGCATTAGGGTCATTCTTTTAGTTTCATTTTATGTCGCTTTTGTGTGAGAGTTTAACTTTTTGATTCCCATTCAATGGAGACAAGGTTAATGATCGATCAAAGATCATATGAAACTATGTAAACCACTTTTAGTAATAAAAAATGTAAATTTCATGTATATTGTCAGTCTCAGTCGCATGGGTATAGTCAGAGGGTTCATTCAAAAAATGATCCTTTGAATGGTTACTATGAATATGAATGATTTGATATAGCATATTGCTCATTTTACTTGAAGTTTGGAATATCTTGTGCAAGGGTGAAAGTACTTTTGATCATTTTGGTCGTGACTATTCCTGTACACAGTCAGGAAATATAACTGTCTAATGATTATATGTAATGTTGAATGGATTAAATGCTTTATTTTTGGTAGAAGTGAATGGAAGGAATAGTGTTGGTGTTAGGTTTCATTTATTATTGAATTCAATGGTTTCCAAGATGTGTTGAGGAGTTTTCTCCTTGTTTAATGTTAATTGTTCCTCCACAATCCACTTGTACAACAATGAAATGCTATGTGGAAGGGATAGTTGACAGTGTTCCTTGAGGGAAGGGGGATTGTGAAAGACTTGTTATCATTGTATTGTGTATTTCCAATATGTTTGGATGTAGAGTAGACCAGGAGAATGAAGGATCACTCAGTGATTGCACGATAACCCGATTTTGAAGGGTCACTGGTTGAGGGGACAGTCAAGGTCTGGATGATTGGGCCATTGAAGGACCCTATTTTTTTGTGTTAATTTCTATTTAAATTGGATGCATGGATTTATTGTGAATTATCAGTTGCTATGTATCCTACAACTGCATCTGTAAATCTGCATATACTTCTCTAGGGTTGTAAGCCACTTAGGGATCAAAATAGAGAAAATAAACCAAATTCATTCTTTGTCCTATTTCCTTTTAACAAAGTCTCAACTATCAATGATACAATGCATTTGATGCCCTAAGCTATCAATACAAATGGCACCTAGCTAGAAGCTCACGGGCTGTCCATTTGATAACCATAGTCAACATTTCAAAAAAATTGATATCCTTGAGCACAAGCACCAATAACATCAAATAATGGAGTTAAAGCATGAGCTAGGGCACAACACCAGTAGAATGCGGTCATTTCAGTGAGCATCTCAGAAATATACAATGGCATCATTAAATGTGCCAGTAATATCAACAAATGTGAATCCAAACATTTCAAAACAGTGAATTGATATCCTTGAGCACAACCACCAATAACATCAAATAATAGAGATAAAGCATTGGCTAGGGCACGCACAAGTAGAATGCGGTCATTTCAAAGACCATTCATGATCAAATAAAATGCAATGCATTTAAAATTTGTAGTTGAATATGATGCCAGAGGCTCGAAAGATGAAGAAATCACATACCTTCTCTCGCACTCAACTTTCTCTCGTTTTCTCCCCCTCCTTTTCTATGCAATCGAAATAAAAATGGTTTGGCCGTTTCACTTTTTTTTTCATCTATACCCAGAAATTGTCAGAATTTCAATGGTCAATTTAAAACCCATCGGAATACTGACATCATCGGGGCTTATTACAAAAAAAAACACCAAATTCATAAAAAAAAATTACCCGTCGAAAGTTTATGTCAGAATTTGGCCCCAAATGTAGTAGTGTTAGTAAAACATCTCTGGATTAGATCATTAGAGAAATGAAGTACAATAAGATGCACTAGTTTTGGTTATTGAGATAGTATATTAATGACAAATTTATGATATGGAATTAATCAAACAAGTCTTATACATGTTTGGAAGAATGGACACCAAAAAAAGTTCAAACATGTAAGTTGAATATTAAAAATTATGTGATTATTCTAACTATTAAATCTCATCATTTGTGAGTAATTGATGATTTGAAATTGAACAATAGTTAAAATACCAAAACAACATAATTCTTATTTCAAATTTGTGCCAGAAGAAAACAAAAACCCTAGTGGGCTAGAGTATATTCCTCATACAGATGTATGTACCACCATAAGCGAACACTATAGAGGAGATCGAGGTAGCTGAGAAGCTTCCTATATGACAAAGGAGACAAAGACAAAACCATTCATTAAGTTTAGGCAATTCTTCTTGTATCATGCCCATTCCACATGATGGAGATTTCCAATGTTGTCAAGCTCTATACATATAACAAGGAGTCTAAATATAGAGAAAAGATAGGTCAAAATTTTACAAAGGATACTCATCTCCTACACGCTATTTACATGTGTTCATGTATGTGGACAATTTCATAGATTCAAAAAAACCTTTGAAATGCATCTTTAATTTCATTTGCATTTCCTTGGTTATAATATTTGTCATAAGCCAATTCCTGTAGGAGGTTGAAAAGTCCCTCCAATTTCTTACAAACCACATGGAATCTTCTTGAAGCATCTTGCATGTTTGTGATTTGAATATGTTGCATGCCAATTGCATTCAGACCCGTGTCTATTATGAATCCATTTATTTCTTTGCAGGTTGTGCACAACATATCTGATAGTGCTATAATATTAGTTCTGTTAGGACCCATCCAATTGACCTAAGTAGACACATCGGTTGATGTTGGGTCCATCTTCTTGAAATCATTGGTAGAGATGTCTATGATGCTTGGTGATGGATGGTTGGCTGGATTGTTGTCTGCCATTATCTGGAAAGCAACTATATGAGATAAGTTAAAAGTAATACTATACAAAGTTTATTATCCAACTCTCTTTTCAAGTATGGTGGATCAATTCATAGTGTCTGCCTATACTTAAAAAAACACAAGAAAATTGACTTGATTCTGATTTTTGTGTTTTGATTTTTAAGAGAGGGGGGAAGGTACCCAGGCCTCTTCTTCTCCCCACCCACTTAAAAAGACATCAATATCTATCCAAGATAGTAAAGAATAAAGCTCCCCACCCAATTTAAAAGACATCAATATCCATCCAAGATAGTAAAGAATAAATTTGTTACGAAAGGATGAAGGGATACACTCATATAGATATGCAATACACATGAATAGCTTGGTTAATGAAATTTGAGACTAAAATCATTTGTTGGTTATGCCCAGGTGAGAATATTGGACTTTTTAAGCCTACACACAGTTGGGCAGAGGCAACACTAGTTGTTAAATTGGACCCTGACTAAATGCTTCAATAAAAATTTCCTGGAGTATGTGTGAGTGTGTATTCACCTCAATATAACTTTGAAATGGTGCCTACAAAGGCAAACTGCCATGTACATTTATGTCTCTGTGTTTCCTATTTATGTTCGCTACTTATTATGGAGTTTACATTTGCCCCTTTTTCAAATTGCCTAAACATTATCAATTGAGAAAGGGAGAGGAATATGTATACATATTCATGAAAACATGTTTACTATTTAGGAGATACTGTATAAACAGTTGGCATGACCTTTTGACAGTATGAAAATATGTTTAGATGATTGATTTTGGTTTCAGTTGTGCCCTGCATTATGGCTGGGAAGTGCAGCAGGCATAGCCCATGTGGTTGCTCAGTTGTCACCCAATGCAATAGGAGGTTGTGTGTATTGTTTTAAATAGAATGTGTACAAAATATCTTCCACTAACAGATCCATTGCTATTCTTTGCCTATTCCTCTAGATATGCATAGCTTCAATTCAAGTACATGTTTTGGGTGCAAACAATCTATGGTGGATAAATTTTGCAATTCAAGAACATGTATTGAACTTGTATATTACTAAATGGGGTAACTAATGTGGGGTTGTCATAGTTCATTATTAACGTATGAATAATTTTTGGATTTTTTTTGACATTTCCAGGGAGTATGACTGGAGATTGACAGACATAATCACATTAAATGCATACTAATTTATTTCAATTAGTTGGTTGACCATTTCACCATGACAGGAGATTGACATACATAATCAAAATAAATGAATAGTAATTTATTTCAATTAGTTGGACCAAAATTTCACCATGACTAGAGATTGACATAACACTTGTGTCATGGTCACCTAGCCCCTTACATAAGGTTATCGGGGATCATTCATTGCACTTCCTCTACTTAAATTAGGAGCATAGTATGGACAAAATATTTCAAGAGCTAAGATTGTATTAGTTACATTCATTTGTGTGGTTGGTTTTTTTAGTTTAGAGTTCTGTTATATGATGTTACTAAATATTACGATGCAACAATTGGAGTCAATGCATTGTCTGTCTAGTAAGGAGCTTTCCCATTTCTAGTGACTTAAAAAAACTTGACATATTTTGACATTTGTAGAAATTACTAAATAGGACGCTCTTCAAGATACAAAGTAATGAGAGTAAAAATAGGCATAGGAAGAGAATGAATTTACAGTTAACCTTTTTTCTGGGCTAGAAGTAAACATCAAATTCTTGAAACTTTTTAAAATTAATCTCAAGAAAATTCTTTCAACAAGGTAATTTATGCACAAATTAGATTGTAGCTCCATTGACAGAATACTATTGATAGATTGTATTATTTCATATTAGAGTTACAAGAAATAATTTCTTATTTTGGTACGTAAATCTTAGTTTGTGATTGCAGTGAAGGTCTGATTTCACTGTTGTTGTCAACTGGCATGATAGCCATTGTCTTGAAGTCTTCTTTTCCTTAAAACCAGATTGTAGAAGTTCATTTGTAGTGAGGTTAGAGTTATGTATCTTTTTATTGCAATAATCTCTATGAGCCTTAATATTTCTTTTATTAACATCATTTCTGATTTTTCATGGGTTCTCAGCCTCCCATTTTAGGTAACTTGTTCACTACCTTTTTCAACTAAAAAGTTAGTATCTATAAGAAAAATCAAAGATAACAAAACTTGACAGATTCACTAGATAGAATAGATTTACAAATAAATTTAGTGGTAAAAAAAGATGGGATTTCTAAATTTTTGTAGTCTGGTCAAAAGATGATCACATTTTTAGTGGTAAAAAGGGTTCAGTGTTTACTTTTAGTTGTAATGCCATTTTTTAATTTTACCAAATTAGAAATTTGTGCATAGCTCTTTCCCTTCTACGCACACCATATTGAGAAATTTACATTGTGGTTGCTATAATTTCATTCAAATCTTGTGTAATGAATGACTTATCTCATTTGTGTATTGCAGAGGCGGGTAGTGGAATTCAGGTGGTAAATGCCACAAAGAAACCCAACCAATCTTGAATGAGACATATCTGATCGAATACCCAGCAATTATGAATGTGTTGTAGTATGTAATACAAGGAGAGATGAAGACACCAATAACCTACTTAAACATCACCAGAATTACAAATTATTGGAAGGATACCCATCCTTGCATCTACACCCAGATAAACAGAGACCTTTCTCAAGAGGAGTGACTGGCCCAACATAACATTCAAGATTGCAGCCAGTGGTGCTTACCCGGGGTTCCTGATACATGGAATGAGATTTTATATGCTTTCCTCACCTCTTTGGTTAACAACTCCCACTAGGACCTTTTTTTAAACCAGCTCTTGTTACAGTGACATTGATGAAGATCTTCTTCACCCTGGGTATACCAGAACTTGACACCATCTCTAATTACTGGTATGCAGATCTTTTTCATCCTTATCTATTATGCAAGAAGATATGGTCCAATAGTTCTGTAATCCTAACTCTCTCGTGCCTATTAATCTAATTCTAATTCTAATTCAATTTTGGCATAAAAATGTATAAACCCATAGAGGAATATACGTGCTGTCTCAATTGATCTTTCAAAGCTCAAAGGCTGGTTCCAAAGCGACATAAAATTCTATGAGCTCTTTTTGCCACCCTCATAAGTACCCATTTTTGAAAAGAAATTAAGGTCACTATAATTTATTTGTGTCATTCAAATGGGTGGTTTATTAAATACATATTCTTTTAATCTTGCACATATATCTTGCTATTGAGGGGTGACCTCTTGGTTTAGTGGCAAGCCCATATCGTTTCAAGAAAATATATTGTCTGGTTTCACGTGAGAGAGTTTAGAAGGATCAGCGCAATTCTATACGGTTTGAAAGTAGTTTATATTAAAAGTTATCCCTCATGAAAGAAATGAATGCCAAAAAAGGGCTGTTGTGTTGGATGTTGGAAGAGAAAATTGGGAAAAGTACAGAAAAGTATACTTTCCATGCTTATGTGAGGAAGAGCCATTTGGGGTAAATTGGGAAAGGTGGTTGCCATTATTCATAAAACATAATTAGATTCATCTCTATTGAAGAGAGGGATCTTTGCCAAGTAGGGGAATAAAACAATAATCACGGAAATGAAAAATAAAATGCAAACAGAACAATAAATATATAACCTGAATCTGAACCCGATAAGAAACCTTTGCTTGTCATTGTAAAAATGTTCGATTAATTCTCGATAGCATCAAAACATCAATTTTCTGCAACAGTCAACAAAAACATGACATTACTGTCAATATGCTGAAAACCCTACAAAGGTAATGAAGGGGAAATTTGAAGAAAAAGTGCTACAGAAAAGTTTTGGAGAGTCTTACAACTTTTGTTGCCAAATCAAATCTCAGATGGTTGTTGTCATGCAGAACCCTGTTTGCGCTATTTATACAAAAAACCCATCAGTAGAAGACTTCAACAGATAGATGGTATTCCAATCTATCATTCACTCAGAATATCAACGACATAGCCAAAAATTAGACAAGGTTATACGCAAATTGTAGAAGCCTAACCCCAAACAGTTGGAGCTTATTGCAAAAATAATATGCCCTATACACAAGAGTGCAACTAAAATCGTAATGTGCTCTGTACGTAGGAAAACTGGGGTTAAAATTCAATAATGCAAACAAAGGCAAGAATAATGGGTTTAAACGCACTAGAATAGTGCAATCTCTCCTCAGCTCCCATCGATCACACATAGGTTTTCCGGCATCAGACAAGTAAACGACATAGGACAATTCTCTGTCAATGGGTGTTTCTCACAGTGAAAGCCTATCGGTTAGTCTTTTTTCATTGCAAAAGACATGGTTGTTGGGACGTTGATCCATTTGATAAAGTATAGTAGTCCAAAAATAAGTACATGCTGGTTAGTACAAACAAAGTTTTTAACTAATTATTACAGAGCCTGTTTTGTCAATTACTAAGTATTGAAACTATTTCCTATTAATAAGTACACTTTTGACAAATATGTAGGTGGATTGTCATTGGTGATCTTCAAATCATATCTACAATGCATGAGATATTAGGCAAACCACTACCTATTGAACCAAAGAAAGATCATCGCATAGTAGGAGACGTGGCTGAGCCTACACCAATTGCTCCTTTCTTTACCGGTACTATGATGCCAGAGCCAATAGTTCAACGCAAGATACTATTTGGTATACAGTCACTACTAACCAAAACACAGTCACCTATTGCAATTGCACCTATTAAGAACTTGAATCCATACCAACCAAGCTGGAGCATAAAATCTTGTGTCACCATGAAGAAGGAAATACAACATTACACAAGCCAAAAAAGAAGTGGCCAACTTTTTAGCTTTGACATAATAGATATAGAAGGAACTGAAACAAGAGTTACATGTTTCAATGAGGCAGCTAATAGTCACTATCACAATATACATGTGGGTGCAATATATACAATCTCAGGTGGATCAATAAAGATTGCTAATAAGAATTATAATAAATTTAATAGTGGATTATAAATTTCTCTGGCAACTATCTCAAAAGTCAAGCATTGTGAAGATGATTTGTTAATTCCAAAGAACCACTTCTCCTTCACACCTATCAGTGAAATAATGGCAAAGACCAACAACACAAATATTGATGCAATTGGAGTCATCACATAAGTCAATTCAACATCAACAATAAGGAGACAAGATGGTACAAAACTGTTGTGTCGTAGTATAACATTGTTAGATATGTTTGAGAAATGTATAGATATGACACTTTGGGGACCAATAGCACAAAAAGTAGGTGATTAGGTAGAAGAAAAGTACAAAAAGAAAGAAACAATTATCCTCGCAACTAAAAATTGTCATGTTTCTGTATATAATGGAAAGGTGCTAAGCACATCAACTAATACTAATATAGAAATAGACCCAAAATTGTAACAGATCACATCAGATTTGAAAAAAACATCAGATTTGAAAAAATGGTTCCAAAAAAGTGGATGTAACTTGACAGCTGCTACAATAAGGCTCAATGGGATACCAACACCTGCCCTGCAAATGACCATCTCAGATATTTGGAAAAATACTCAAGATACAACTAAATCCCTCCAATGTATGTTGAGAGCAACATCATTATTCATCAAACAAGATAAAATTTGTTATCCAGCATGCCCCAATCAATCAAGTGATCGAGAATGCAAAAAGGCCTTACTCAAGATAATGAAGGTAAATGGTATTGTTCAAAGTGAAATTTAAAGCCAACTAACTTTAATTATGGGTATACACTACAAATCAAGCTTCAGGATCATATAGACACAATGTGAGATATTGCATTTGATCAAGGAGAAACACAACTGATGAAAATGTTTGCAAAAGACTTGTACACCTTACAATTTAACCATGATGTAGAAAAAAAAGTGAACAGGTCATAAGAGATGTCCTTAATAGGGAATATGTTTTCACCTTAACATGCAATAAAGAGGTGTACAAAAATGCAACCTGAATAAACACAATCATAACAGGGGTGCAAAAACCAGATTTAATTGCTGAAAGTAGTAGGCTACTTTCCAAAATCAAAGAAATGTCATCCACTACAAAGAAAAAATAGAACCTTCTGATACATAGGCATATGTCTACTTCAATCAATGTAAATTGTATATTCCTCTTTCTTGTACATTCTACCCCTCTACAAAATAATCTACTCTTCTCCATGTAAATCATTTTGTGGTGATTTGCGTAAATGTGAATTTTTGTAACAAGTTTGCTGAATGAATAGTACACATCATACATTTGAATTTACATTATGATGGTTATCAAATTTTACTAATATGTGATTATGCTTGAATTTATTTTACAATATTTTTCAAAAAAAATAATAATATATAAGCGAGATCAATAGACATGAAAAAGTATATTTTTTCTAGGTACCAGTTAATGTACCTATGGTAATATATGTATCTGTTTATACATAATGAATCAACATCTCTACAAATAAACCATGATAATAGATAAAAACATCAACTATAACAAAGGAAATGCTTCTCATAATTCCTTAGTAAATTTTAAGCTTATTTTCATTTATCATCTCCTCCCAATGATTTCATTTGACCTCTATCTAACAATTAAAAAAATAACGTATTTACAGTCTTCAACATATGGAAACTGAAAAACACCTCCCAGTAAATCAAATTTTTGAGATCCAGTGAGAGAAAAATAGAAAAATAAATTGAGAATACTATGCGTGTAATAAAGATATGATAGTTGCACATAGACACACCAAAAGATTACAACAAGTTTCAATTCCTGCACAAGAAATAGAAGCACAGTGTACTGAAGAGGCAGCCATAGAGAAACAAACAACTTGATTACAAGAACAACCATTTGAAGCTCAACAAACTCCATTATAACAACAGACAAACAGTCTCCTAAGAAATTGAAATTTCAAGCTCTAACAACAAGAAAGAAGGTCTGAGCAGAAGAACTAGACAAAGCACTAAGAAAGCTGACCTCTAGCTCACTGCCAAGAATATTCAAGACTCTCTCAAAGAGGTTTCTATTGTAGGAACTTCTACTACTTGTGTTGTTAAAGGTCTGGTCTAAATTAGTTGTTTCTTTCTCCTCTGTTTAGTTCTCTCTAGTTTTTTCTGGACTTTTGGTCTTGTTATTTGTTTGAATCACATTGGTTGCTAGTCCCTATAAAACCAGCTTGACTTGGTTGTTGGTCCCTATAAAACTAGCTTGACTTGGTTGCTGATCCCTGTAAAACCAATTCCTGACTTTGTTTTTTTTGTGTTTGGGGTTTCGGGTCCCCTTCAAACCTTCTTTTACCTAATCAGAACAAGAAAGAAGAAAAAGGTATTGAGAATACTACGCTTGGAATAAAGATGCAATAGTTTCTCGGAGATGAGAAAAAAAATTAGATCAAGTTTAAAATCCTTTGCAACAACTACAATCACAAACTATTGAAGAGACAACCACAAAACAACAAGTCACACAATTACAAGACCAACTATATGAAGCACAACAAATTCCATTACAACACAGGAACATACAAGTGCATATGAGGCAAAAAAGGACTATACAATGGCATTAAGACAATTCTACCAAAGGATTGATACATTTCTTAACTTACAAACTTGCACTATATGCAAAGAATCTTATCTAGGAATGTACTTCCAATCAAAAAACATGACTCCCACATGCAAAAGATGCTTCCATGAGAAAGGCATACATCGGTTCTCAACCTGCAACAACATGGATCCAAGAGAATAATCTGATGTACTCAAAAGACTAATGCAAGTTGAAGAAATGTTGATTGCAAAGGTAAACCCAGTATTGCAAGTGACGCAAAATTTTGGAGGCCAATATAAATATCATGGGCACATGATTAGCTTTATGTAGGACATAACCAACATTGAAAATATTATTCCTCGAAGAATACAAGAACTAGATGTACTCATAGTTAAAATATTACATACAATAGGCCAGTCCTGTGACTATTATGTTAGCATGAGACACATTCTACATGCATTGCAATATAAAGTGAAATTTGACCCATACTGTAGGGATGTCACTATCAACTCTGAATATCTTGCAAAGATTCTAGAAACAAGTACAGATGTTTCAGGTAGGTGGGCAGAACAGGGAGCAGGAAAGGAGGAATTCAAATTTCAAACGTGTTTAGCAAGGAGAATGGCAGATCTGATGCTGGTCCCTCGGGGGGTGATGGTTAACTGGAGGACATAGACGCAAATGAAACTCAAGGTAAGATTCCTGATGTCAGAATTGGGACAAGGGACTTGGGAGGGGGACCCATGAAGGGGCCATGTGATCAGAATAGGAAGAAATCTGATGTTTCTGGAAAAAGTTGGTCAGGCCTTTTTGGCGTAAAACCTACGAGTAAGTCCTCTCTCCCACCTGTGAAAATCTTATCCAAGACTATGGAGGGAACTTTTTCTATATCCATTCTGGATCAAATAATAGATGTTAATATATCTCAAATGGCTAACTCTCTTGTGGGGAGATTCCTGGGATCTCACCCTAATATCGAGGTGGTTAGGGCTTTTGTTAAAAAGAAATGGGTTTTGAAAGGCCAAGTGGAGGTGGTTGCTCTTCCCAAAGGATGCCTGGCTTTTTCCTTCTCATGTGAGGAGGATTTAAGGTTTATTCTATGTAATGGACCTTGGATGATAGGAAAGCATTCTATGATTTTGCATAAATGGTGTCCTAATATGGATATGCAAGAAGATCTTAATGTGTAGGCACCAGTCTGGGTAACTCTTCCGAGCTTGCCTCTTGAGTTCTAGATGGAAGACATCTTTAAGGGCATTTCAAATGTCTTTGGGGAACTCCTTTCTATGGATCCTGTCACGGTCTCTAAAAGGTGCCTTACGTATGCCAGGATCTGTGTTGGGGTGCAGTAGGGAGTGGATATGATAGAATTTATAACTCTTGAATCCAAACTTGGATCATGGATCCAGAAGATAGAGTATGAATCAACCCCCTTTTCTTGTTTTCATTGCAAGAAAATAGGCCACTAGGTGAAACAATGCCCAAAGAAATTACCCCAAAAGAAAAAAATGAAAAAGATATGAGTAAAGAAGGCAATGGCTGAAACGAACTCTATTGGGGGTAGTATTAATGGGAAAAAAGAAGTAAAGATGGATGGGAAGGATATGCATGTTGAAGGTTGTGACACTTCTCACTCAGATACTGAACAGAAACTAGGGGGAAGTACTGAAGTTTTAAAGGAATCCATTACTAAAAGCTCTGATGAATCCTTTGCTGAAGATATCTAGAGTAGGCCTTTGGGGGCAAAAGAGGGTAATGATAATTTTGATGCTTTCCTGTTTGAACAAGAGATGTCAGGAGGTTATGGCTTCTCGCTACCCTCTCAGAGAATGGTAATATGGAAAGATGCCCAAGTCTATCTGATTCTGGGATGCTCAGAGGATAAGTTTCAGAAGATCTTTGTTATTCCAAGGGGTCCTGACAAGCAATCACCATGCCCATCTAAATTTTCTAAGTGGGGTGATGAGGTGGATATAGTGGAGGCCCTTTTGGGATTTGAAGAACTGAATGAAGAAGGATGGTCCAAAGTGGAGAAGAAAAAGATAATTAAAAATGTTAAGAAATTTAAAGATGGAGGGCAGATGAAGCATGGTTCCTCAATCCTCAGAAGTACTAGAAGCACTAAGACTAGAGATATGGGGGCTCCCCATGTTTCCCTAGGAAGACCCTCGAACCAAAAAAGTGAGCTTTTGAGACCAGCAAGAGCTTAGCGGATGGTAGCCAAAAAACCATCCTAGAGTCGGGCCCATTCCTTAAACAATGAAGTTTATCTCTTGGAATGTGAGAGGATTAAATAATCCTCATAAGCAAGCCATGGTCAAAAACATGATTAGAGACAATAAGCCTGATATTGTTCTTTTACAGGAGACTAAGATGTCTAAGGATAAAGTTGAGAAAATCCAATTTTTTAGTAATGGTCTATCCCATGGAAGTGATGCGGAAGGGGCCTCTAGGGGTATTGTGACTAGTTGGAACTGTAATTTCATTAAAGGGGAAGTTTTATCTTTTGGTATTAATGTGACTAACATTAGATTCTGGCACATTAAAGATGGCACCTCTTGGGTTTTGACTAATATTTATCCTCCGAATACCAAGTGGGGGAGGAAACCTTTCTGGAGAGAAGTTTCTAGTTTTAGGAGAGATTTTTCTAATGAGGGTTGGATCATTATGGGGGACTTCAATACTCCTTTGAAGGAGAATGAGAAATTTGGGGGTGGCCAAACCAATCTGGATAGTAGAACTGATCTTATGGAGTTTATTGATATTCAAGAGTTACATGACTTAGATTTGTAGGGAATTAACTATACTTGGACCAATAGGAGAGAGGAAAATGAGCTTATTCAGGTTAGACTTGATAGAGCTCTTGTTAGTAGCAACTGGTTCAATAATTATTCTTGCTCCTTATCTGCTTATATCAGAGCTGGTTCTGACCACTACCCGATAACCATTAGAGCTTATTTCAATGGCCTAAAAAGGAACTTTCCTTTTCACTTTGAGAAAATGTGGACTATCCACCCTAACCTAGAAAAATTGATTGAGGAGTGGTGGAGTATCAGTATTGAAGGAACGATAATATTCAAAGTTGCTAAGAAAATGAAAAATGTGAAGGACAACATAAAGAAATGGAATAAAGAAACTTTTGGAAATATTTTTAACTACAAAAAGAAAATTGTTGAAGAACTAAAGGAGATCTAGGACAACATTCAGGAAAATGGGTATAGTTTTCATACAAAAAATGAGGAAGATACTAAACTTATTGAATATCATGATATCATCTCAAAAGAAGAATGCTTTTGGAGGCAAAGGTCTAGAAAGATTTTCTTAAAGGAAGGGGATAGGAATTCTAAATACTTCTTCATGACCACAATGAAACATAGAATGGGCAACAAAATCTCTAGACTGAAGGTCAATGGTACCATTAGTGAGAAGGCGGAGGATTTTAGAAGTGAGGTCACTAACTTCTTTGGAGAGCTCCTAAAGAAAGCTGAGAACCTAGATATGGATTGCCAAGAAGAGTTGTTGGATGGTATTCCTAGTATTTTGAATGCTGATCACAATAGAGCTATTACTATTATACCTTCTATGGATGAGATTGAAAAGGTTGTGTTTTCCTTTGAAGGAGATCAAGCCCCTGGTACAAATGGTTATCCTCCTTTCTTCTTTCAAAAGTATTGGAGGATTTTGAAAAATGATGTTACAAATGTTGTTAAGGAATTTTTTGGGTAAAGAAGAATCCTTAAGGAACTGAATAGCACCTTTATTGCTCTAATCCCAAAGAAAACTGGGGCTGATAGCTTGGACTAGTTCAGACCTATTAGTTTATGCAATTTGATGTATAAGATAATTTCTAAAGTCCTAACTTCCAGAATTCTCTCTTTTCTTCCTTCTTTTATCTCTAGGTAGAAGAATGGGTTTGTCCCTGGAAGGCAGATCCTAGATTCTATCATCTTAGTCAATGAAAATATACACTCTCTAACCATGTCTAAGAAGGAAGGTTTTTTACTAAAACTTGACCTATCCAAAGCTTATGATAGGGTTGATTGGGACTTTTTGATGGCTACTCTAGAGGCTTTTGGTTTCAACAAAAGAAGTAGAGATCTAATCCATTGTTTGGTCTCCTCTGCCACCTTCTCTGTTCTTGTGAATGGCTCTCCTACTACCTTCTTCAAATCTTGTAGAGGTGTTAAGCAGGGGGACCCCCTATCTCCTATTATTTTTGTTATCTTGGCCGAATGTTTGGGAAGACATATTGGCAAATTGGTTAATAGAGGTGAATTCAGGGGTTTGAGACCTTCTTCCAAGGACCTGATTTGTTCACATCAATAGTTTGTGGATGATTCCATAATAATGGGTGAAGCTTCTATTAAAAATAGAAAAACCATTAAAAAGGCCCTTGACAACTATGCTGGTGCAATGGGCCAGAGCATTAATTGGAATAAGAGCTCTTTATTCTTCATTAATGTGCCTGAAAAAAGACAAGAAAGATTAAAAAGAATTTTGGGTTGTGAGGTGGATTGTCTCCCAGGGTCCTATCTTGGCTTACCTCTATGCCTTACTCCTCTGAACTCTTTTTGGTGGGATATGATTAATAAATTTCACAAAAGTCTTATTGGTTGGACGGGTGCTCTTCTTAGCCAGGCTGGTAAGATTGTTGTTCTCAAAGCTACCCTTCAAAGTATTCCTCTCTATGCCTTGAGCCTTTTCAAAATACCTAAGAAGTTTTTTGAAAGTATAGAGAAAATCCAAAAGAACTTTCTTTTGTCCAGAGTCGAGAAAAAGAAAAGAATGGCTCTTATTGCTTGGGAGAAGGTTTGCAAATTGACAAGGAAAGGGGGTCTTGGTCTTCACACTATTAGAAGTATAAATGAATTTCTTATGGCTAAACTCCTTTGGAGAATGTTCAAGAACTCTGGAGAATGGAGCACTATATGGCACAACAAATATAATAGGGACAACTATGACTTCAATAATTTCTTAAACTATGTTTCTATCCAAGGTGGATCGTGTATTTGGGGCAATGCTTTAAGAAGAAAAGATATGATAAAGAAGGGAGTCAAATGGAAGGTTGGTAATGGAAAGAAAATTCTCTTTTGGGATGACTCATGGCTGCTTGATAAACCCCTTAAGGAGGTACCTATTTGGAATGAATTGCTTATCCTTTGCAAACAAATTTTGGGCATACATGTTAAGGACTATTGGGAAGGGGAAAAATGGACTGATCTGGCCAGGATTGATCCTTCTCTTAGGAGTTTGAATAACCTTTTGAATGTTGTGGTTATTATTGATGATTAGGATACCCTAATTTGGAGACATAATGCTAATGGCCTATTCTCAGTCTCCTCTCTATACATGCACAACTTTGAAGATAGTCCTAAACCATGTTGGTCTAAAGCTTGGTTCACGGGATTAACTCCTAAAATTAATGTTTTCTTTTGGATCTTATTGTAGGATAAAGTTCTTACAATTGATAATCTTAGGAAAAGAGGCCTTGTTCTTACTAATAGATGTTGTATTTGCAAAAAAGATGAGGAGAATATCAATCATATGACCATCCACTGCTCTTTTGCTAGGCAAATATGGGAAAAATTCTTTGATATGATGAATCTGGAGTGGGTGTTCCCTCAAGACATTCAGGATTTATTTACTTGTTGGAAGCCACCGACTAAAAATAAGTTCCTAATATCTTTTTGGAATTTCTTCCTTCCCTTCTTGTGCTGGGGGGTTTGGAAAGAAAGGAATGATAGGATTTTTAGGAACAAGGAGTCCAAATGGGATAGTATTTTCCATAAGATCAAGAGAGCTCTGTTGGAGAATTTGGGGTTGATTAAGATTTATCAAGACTTGAAGGATGATTGGGTGGAAAAATTCTATAAGAATTGGAAGTTTGAAGGAAGGCTCAAGATACCAAAAGAAATATGAGAAGAGAGGCTAGGTGGGACTGCCCCCCTAATGGTTGGGTTAAAGTCAATTTTGATGGTGCCTCTAAAGGCAACCCTGGAACTGCTAGCTATGGTATGGTTATCAGAGATGAGTATGGGAATTGCAAAGGAGATATGGACATTCCTATAGTTTTTAATACCAATTATGTGGTAGAGGCTAATGCGGCTCTTCATGGGGTGCTGTTAGCCAAAAGGAAGGGTTATACCAAAATATGGATTGAAGGAAATTCCCTAAATATTGTTAATTGCTTGAAGAATACCATGACCCCCTCGTGGACCATTTCCAATGTTATTAGAAAGGCTAAAAAAATTATTGAGTCCTTTGAAATGTGCATGATTACCCATGTTTTCAGGCAGGCCAACACGATGGCTGACTGGGCAGCGAATGTGGCTTGTAAAACTTAGGTGGAAATTAAGTGGAATGATGGTTTTGATCTCCCTTTTGAAGGGTCATCATTAATTAATAAGGAGCAAATGATGAGTAAGAAACATGTTTTGAATGAAGGGTTTATTAATGAGTATTGAGTGTAGTAATCTGTGTGGCGATCATGAAGGACAGTGGGTTGATTTTGAGATAATTATTGGGATCCTTTGGCACGATTTGTGGGTTCTGCAGAACATCAATAGGTTTTATTACAATCTAAAGGCTAACTTTCAGAGTGTTGGGAATTATTTGGAGAAGGTTTATTTGTTATCTTACATTGCTATGGGAGGCAAGAAGAGGAGGTGCGAGCCGATGAGCTGTAGTGACTAGAAACAAAACAAGGAAATATGGAATATTGTTGAGGATGGGGGTCTGGTGGCTTATATGGAGAGACTGCATGGAGCGAAAGTTGCTGTGACCAAAAATTTCATCAAAACTTGGAATAAGGGGAGTGTTTTGGTTGGTACACAAAATATGGAGGTGACTGAGGAAGTGATTGTTGAAGCAACTAGCTTGATGACTGAGGGCATCAACTTCTACAAGGATAGGAATATTTCAGACAAAGCTTTGGAGGCATTTTCACCCACAGAGTAGGAGAGGAATCAAATGGTTAAGGTGGATAAATTATACTTTGATCCTAAGTGTATTTCCAAGCCTTGGTGCCTTGTTTTATTTGTTATTATAGGCTAGATTACCTTGGATGGTCGTTATACTAAAATATACAACCATCATCTTATCCTTTTGAACCACTTTAGGCATGGGGTAAAAATAAACTTTCCTTTTTACTTGCTGAGTTTTCTGAATGCCTCTATCCTCCACTGGTAAAGGGACCCAGAGGGTGATCATGCCTACCATGAAGGGCTCATGGTCCTCATATTTGAGGTGTTGAAATCAAAGAAGGTAGAAAGAACCTGAATTAATAGAAAAGCCCTTGAAGATTATGACATGGATGGGAAGGATTTTGAAGAGCCTTTTATGGAGGACACGGAAGAGGAAGAGGGGGACTTTGAGGAGTTTCTAGAGCCCAGCCCAAAGAAAAATAAAAAGAAAAGGAAGGTGGAGGAGTCGACCATAGATATGGATGTTGAGGATGATGCAAGCAAGGAGGAAAGTTATAAGAAATAGGGGAAAAAAAGAATGGAGCCCATCGACAAAGGTACCAGAGCCAAAAGAGAGAAGAAGAAAATTGTGAAAAGGGTTGTTTTATCCTCTGATGAGGGCTCTTCCTCTCAGGAAAAGAGTAATCAAGATGACCATGTGGACACCAACCCTGCTATGGAGGAGAGTGTGGAAACTGAAAAAAATGTGTGGGTGGAGGAGAATATCTTGTATGAGGTCACTGAGGCTGTGAATAACATTGGGAAAGATGGGTATGAGAAGTATAAGGTTAACATGGAGAAGGAGAATGTGGAGAGCTCTAAGGAGAAAATGGAGGAAGGGAATAAGGGTTCTGTTGGTGTTCAAAATGGATGCTTATGCTCTTAGGTTGCCAATATACCCTCAAATAGATTTTAGGAGTGGTTAGTTCCAAAATGTATAAGGATCTTAGAGTAACTGGACCAACTATAGGGACAAGACTTCCCTCTTCACTTCTGGCTCTACAAAACCAAGGTGGGTGCACCTAACTCAGTGAAAACTATGCTTCACACACCAAAGACCGGGTCTAGACAACAGATTGATAGTAAGAAAGTGCTAAATACTAACCCCACATTCATTGACTCTCCATTACTATATGGTGACAAAACCACACGACCAACTACTTAAAGCTTAAAAAGGTTATTGATTTCAATATTTTGGGGGTGCAATAACTTCAACTAGTGTATGTTAACAAGAGGAATACTCATTTAGGCCAGTGCCTCATCCATTGGGCAAGAGTCCTTAGACACAAAGACACACAAACTTGAAAATATTCAAGAATTCATAGCCATAAATACATTTATCCTAATATTTACTGCTTACAAGACATCCTTACATAGACAAGGGCAAACCCATATCCCACCTAGAGCATAATTTAATCCAATCCTAGATTAGAACTCAAGAATGAAGATACATACATACAAACAATATGTAATGAGCCAAAAAACTCAAAGCTCACTTGAGTTGACACAAAGGAGAGATAAGAACCAGATAATTGTATTAAGTATGATGAATTCCTTCTGTGTATACAATGAACTACAAAGCATCCTACTTGCAAACTATAGCTTAGACCTGCAACTTTCTTCTTTCATTAACAAACACTGAGTCAAAAATTATTACAAAACCCTGGGACTAGAAACTCAGGACTGATTTTGAACTTTGAAACTAGAACCCCTACCAAATAAAAAATTCAACACTATATACCACTGGTTACCTTGGAATCCCAAATAGGTTAGGATGCAACAAGCTATGGATAACTAGGGTAAGGGTTAGGGTTTCCACCCACCAAACAATTCAAACAAATCAGAAATTAATACACTGGAGGGAAAACCAAGCAACCCAGAGCAATAAGATCCAAAATCCAATCTTCACTTATGGTAAATCCTCTGGAAAAGTACTAAAGATCATGAAACTATTACAAATTCATCTGATTTGACCCCTGTAACACACCTTGAGCACCGTTATTCATTCTCCCCGCAGCATAAAACTCCCTGCAGTAAATCATCATACTCGCTAGACCACACTGCAATAGTCGGCACCACCAAACTAATCAAACCTGGCTGTGAAAGCATTAAAAACTAGTCCTTTCTATCACTAGAAACCCTCTAGAAATTTGAATTCAAACTGCAACGGTTACTTTATGGCTCTAGCAGCAAATTGGTGGTCAATATGTGATCTTGTATCAACTTTATATCGCTACCGTCTGATCTTCATGTTTCACGGGCTTTATGACTTTAACTTTAGTAGGAATCCTGGTTTACATTTAGCGACCATGTGACAAAGCTTTTCCTTATTCGCAGAATGTCTCATCTCACCCCTAGTTAATTTAGCTATTACACAAACACAGTGTTCGCTGAATCACCAATTGATTTGGAGCATCACCAATTCTTCCTGCAAATGAGCGAAACCTATGGATTTTGTCGGTGCTGCTAACCCTTTATCAGATCCACCAAAAAGACTAAGAGATTCACTGGGCCCCCTTATCAAGAAGATCGACGGTTGTCTCATCTTCGCATAGAGCCAAAAGATTCCATCAGATTATAAGACAACCATTGATTTAGAATCCACTGTAGGGCACTTCCATTTCACGAATGAGTGACCATGGGAAAAAGATATCAGTGTTCACCAGGTCATTGGATAAAAGGATAAGACCGCCAGGCATTTAGAGATTACGCGAACACTGTTCGCTGAACCACCAAAAAGTTTATAAGGCATGAAAAAGTATTACTTGATTCAACAAACACCGGTAGAGAAAATAACCATGTGCACTAAGGGATTCTTAAGTGGTACAAAAAGGTAACACATAATTAGAACAGGGCGAGACAAAACAAGGGTTTTCATGGCAACAACTAGATTTTTTAAATTTTTGCATAAGGTTTAGACCAAAGACAAGGAAAAAGGATGTAGAGGCCAGGAAAAAGGGGATGTAGCCATGAAAATTTTTACCAGTGCTAATAGGTTCTAAGAATACGGAGGGAGGGAATATGGATTTTGAAAATTTGGGATGTTTGGCTTTTTTGACTACCCTCAGTATTATGAAGAATGACATCACTGTGATGAAAACCCATATTCACTAGTTGCAAAAAGAGATGGAGGTTCTTAAAAGGATGCACCTGGGGGAGAAAATGATGGGCCAGATAATTGATGAGTTCACTAATACTATCACTAGGGCTGAGGGTCTTGTTGTTTTCAATGATAGAATTACTGCCATGGAGGTCAAATTTGAAAACAGTAATAGTATGACAAGGAAAATTGAAATTATGGAAAAGAGAATTGACAAGCTGGAGAAGACCATGGGGAATATTGCTAAGCAGAGCTATGCTATCCTAAAAGCATCAAATGAGCATGTGAAAATCCTAGTGGACAAGCTCGACAATGGGAAAGGAAACCATGAGGTTACGGACACTAAAGACACTAAAGATGATCAAGGCCCTAGCAGGTGTACAAAGTCCAGGTTCAAGAAGATGGAGGATGGCAACAAGAATGACATGGATGATCTGAAGTTGTATGCTACAAACATGCAGATTCTTGTTGATCAGGTAGTAGAACTGATGAAATGTGTTTAGACAGCATCTTGCTGTCTTGCTTTCCTTTTGCTGTCCTTTGTCTTTTGGTTGTTCTTTTTGTTTAAAGACTAGTTTGTTTGGTGTTTTTTGGTGCTATTGCACTTGTTCTACTAGTGCTTAAATGCCTATTCTATTCTCCTATTGTACAAGGTTTTGGGTCCTTTAAAAACCTATTTTTACGTAATCAAAACAAGTACAGATGTTTCAAGTATGCTCAAAACTATTGAAACAATTGAAGACATGGTGGTCCCAATACTCAAATAGACATTACTAAAGAGGTAAATGAAAATAACACAACATACACATCATCAATTATGCCCAAAAAACTTTAAAAATAACTACAAGGCTACAAATAATTAAGCAAAAAATTACAACTTGAAAACAACACAACGAATATAATTAACTGGCCAAAAATAGATTCATTTCCAATAAATGAATACAATAATAAGGGTTTACTCGATATGGAATTTCTATCTCTCTTTCCAAATGGATTAACACAGGTAATACAACCATAGATAAAGGAAGTGCACATTCATGAGTTTGCAAAACACTTATGAGGTTCCATGACAACAGATTTGGAAGGCATCCTCACTTCAGATATTTCATTTTAAATCTCATGTGTAAGCACTACAGTCAAGCAATTGCAACCATATTCATCAAGAAAAATGCAGAAGAAAACATACCTACTACTATAGAAAACCTTCGTGTACACCTTACAAATTTACCTGACAACCAGCTTGTAAAGGAACTGATGCATTAAGGTTCTTCCATGCAAGGAACACAACCATAGTAGAACAAGCATCATGCAGAGTTGATAGACATGATAAATCAAATAGTATCACCTTCACTTTTCTTCACATTGAGTGCAACAGACACAAAATGGCCAGATTTACATCAATTGCTCTCAAACAATACTCCACCCAGAATGTTGTCAAATAGACAGTGCATAGAGAACATAATTAATAACCCTCATACCATATAATTGTACATGTATCAAAGAATTACAATATTTCATGAAGTCATTGAAAAACTACTTGATGTAGAGAAATATTGGTATAGAACAAAATGGAAACATAAAGGAAGTGCACATGTGCATGGGGTTATCTCGATAAAAAAAGCACATGATATGGATAAACTTAATTGGAAAAATGTTGCAAAACTAGAAAGAGCATGAATATTTTTTGACAACTATGTCACATCTTGGAACCCCCACGATGGACAATATAGAAACAACACAATGTTTTGATCTTCACTAGATGATCCATGCTTTCTCAACACACATGCGATATTAGCTACAAAACCCACTCATGACTACGAAGAATCAATAAACTGGGTACAATGACATACAAAATGCAGATAGGGCACATGCTTAAGAAACAAAGGCTCTAAATTAGAATGTCTCTATAAAGCTCCATGGAAAGAAAAAACAAAATCTAGAATATCATATGATGAAAATGGTACAAAAAAATATGAACCTGCAAGAAATTATGACAGACTTGTCATACATAATCGAGACATGTTGTTGATTTGGAGAGCCAACATAGACTGCCAACCTATAGTATCATGAGAAATAGTTCTCAAATACATTGCCAAGTATGCATCAAAAGTAGAAAGAACATTTGAGACATACACTAATATGTTAAAAATAACATCTACAACATAGCAAGTAGAGAGCCCAGCTTTGACAACATATAGAAAATTTATGACTAAAGTTGTAGCTGAGTGCGACATAGGAGCACAAGAAACATGTCACATGCTTCAAAAACTACCTCTTTTCATTTGCAATCATGTTTTCACATCTTTGAATGTTGGACAAAAAATATATCAGTGAATCACTAACACATCAGCCACAAGCCAAATACAATCTACCTACTTGCAGACATAGATTCAATGGCCTGCATAGCTTGAGTTGATAACACTTCTTGAATCTGTATGCTCTTACACCTTTTCAACAAACCAAAAAAATTATAAGTGGAAAGAAAGACAACAAAAAGTTGTTAAGGTTTTTCCAAAGTTCTATAACATACCACATACTAACTTAGAGCATTTTTAAATATTTTATTGGAGTGAGCTCCTCTTATACAAGCATTTGTGTGATATAGAAAGTGACACTGGAATAACTAAAAATATAATAATTGCAAATTGGAACAACATGATTGCAATTGGATATAATGTTTGGCATGTCAATTGCATTACTAAAAATGAAACAAACCCAGAGGAAGAAGAAGAAGAAGAAGAAGACAACAATGACATAAATGAGCAAGGCATAATGCAAATGAATGAATGACAATTCATATCACAAATGGGTCCCTCAAATAATTGCACCATCGATATCAATGAAATTGACATGCTTGGAAGGCGTGACTTTGATAAAGTAAACACATGGGATCATAATAGCATACCCCAACATCGACATGAAATTGCAACACAACTCATATATTAAAAAAAAAACAAGTGCAAAAGGAGAGAACATCCTAGCAGGCCACCATGTTCCAAGTTATACATTATCAGCAAACCAAGAGCAAGCTCTCATGATAATTAAAGAACACAACAAATGTTACCTACTAAACCACTTTATATGATCATTCAAGGTACAAATGGTACTATAAAATCATACTTGATTAGCTACATATGAAATGCACTAAACAATAATGACCAACAATAGAAAAAATAGCTCCACACACTAGCTCCTACAAGTGTTGCTACAATCAATATAAATGCATCAACTATACATACAATGCTGAGAATTCCTATCAAACAAATGTAACCACTACAAGGAAAAGCATTAATAACATTTCAAGAGGACTTAAAAGAAATAAGATACAATATTATTGATGAATTGAGCTTCATTGGCCCAAAGCTACTACTAAAAATAGATAGTAGACTACGACAATCATTTCCTCAAAATCAACAACTATGCTTTGGTGGACTTTCAATAATCCTAGTTGGTGACCTTTTCCAACTACCTCATGTGATGGACAAGCCATTGTACACATCCCATTCTACCGCTAGAACATTGTGGGAATAGTTCACGACAATTATCACACTACAAACAATATTCCGCCAACAAGGTGACAATATAGTGCAAGCATAGTTTTGTTAACTTTTTCATAACATACAGAATGCAAAGCCAACGAAACAAGATTGGGAGCTCCTAATTGCATGTTCAGACAAACAGATGGCATTAAATGAAAAAGAGGAATTTGACAAGTAAGTACACCTCTTTGCTATAAATGATCTGGTCAAACTACACAATAATTTTTTTAAAAAATAATTGAATTGTCCAATTACAATAAGTGAATCAATAAGCAGTAGAAAAAATATAGAGTATGCAAATATAGATGAATGACTTGAAAAATAAATTCTACTCTGCAAAGGTCAATGCATCATGCTCACAACAAACATATGGACACAAGCAAGCCTCGTAAATGGAGCATTGATTGAAATAATTGAAATTGTTTATAGCTCTGGGTCCAAACCCCCTGATCTACCACTTTATGTTGTAGCAAGGATTGATAATTACAATGGGCCATCAAGGAAAATTTATTATCTAAAACTAATACTAATAACTCCTTTATCACTAGGCACACAAAGGAAAATGCCACTAACAATGACATGGGCTTTAACTATTCACAAATCTCAAGGACTCACACTACACAAAGCAACGATTGACATTCGTAAAATAGAAAGGCAGAGAATCACATTCACAACAATTTCCAAAGTCAGATCATTAAATGATCTACGCATTCAATCACTATTCTCCTTCGAAAGATACTAAAAAATGCAAAATAATCCATACACAATCATAAGGAATAAAGAAGAAGCTCGATTAGAACAACTCGCCCTCTCAACAATCAAGGTATGAAACACTTTTATTTACTTATCCTTTAACATGGAACTATCTATACTATTCAGTTCTCTTCAACATAAACCAATTTCTTTATACTATTCAGTTCAACAACGGATTTACTGAAGTGTAATTTATTTAATAAGATGTTATCATACAGGGTACTCAGAGAAATATTCCAAGTAAAGGCATGCAAGCATAAATCTATCATCGCCATGTAAAACATTTAATGCTATTATCAGTGCAAATAAAGGTACGCACAAACAATGTCCAACCATTGTTTCCTATGCATATATTTTCAACTAAACATTCCTCACAAATAATATGTAAATTTATATACAATTGCCTCTCACAAATGATCATAAAGTTCCTAGCGAAAAATTCCACATAGGAAAAGTAACACATGTTTCATCTGACAGATACAATTTTCTCTAACAAGAAGATCAAAGCCTATTGCAAGCATAACAAAATTCTACCTATCAGCTGAAACATGTGGTACTTGTTCTTACTTAAAATCAATTCACTACCTACCCAATGCAACCACATTTGCAACAAAACTACATAAGTACTAAACAAAACTTTGTATTGCTTCTAAACACCTATATCCTACAAATTTCATACTTGTTTCTCATCTAACAAATAGTATTTCACATTGTCAGGAAAAATAAAATAGCAAACAAGATGCTGATATCCCAGCCAAACAAAACTAAGTTAATATCTCATTTTCTATATTTTATTGAAGTAGTAGAACATATATGCTACCAAATGCATATATGTTAAATTTCAAAAAGGTAGTAATCTTAAATTTCATTTGCATATATCCTACCAAATGCAATTTTTCTTGACCAAATCTGGGGAACATATTGTATCAGTATGATACAGTCTATGTTTATGAATATATTATGATTGCATTCAACACTAGTACATTTGAGGCCAAATTTTGAAGGACATTTGTCAAATTTTCAACGGCCATTTGTCATATTTTTAACGGCTAGTTGTCAAAACTATGACACATTTGTCCATCAGCATTTTTGCATTGCAAATTGCGATAGAATCGGTAACCGTCGGTATTCCGACATCCCTACCTGTCAAAATTGGCCACATAAATAGAAATTTTACTATGTGATCGATTTGTTCAAAAAATTCTTCTTACGACATTTCGTTAGTCAGAAAGGTGACATATATTCAGTTGATCTTCGACAGGAGTACCTGCCGGAGATATAGCTGTCCTGTCACACCCATCTGTCAGAATGGGGTCCCGTTGACAGTTACCTATGGAATGTCTGAAGATAAGGAATCAAGTTCTGACACAAGTAGCCATCGGAGGAATAACTCTTCTATCAGAAAAGGATTACTACATGTCAAAAAATTGACGAATTAGCATAGTAAAAATAACAAAGCTCAAGAGACCATCATAATTGGTCTCTGTCTTTGGTCCATATACTCACAAAACATTTTAAATTTTGTTAGCTCATAAAATGAGGGGATTTGAAAGAATTTAATAGAATATTTTCATGATAACGTATATTATTTAAGTTGACGTTGCATGAATTTATCGACTCCGTGCACTTGTATACTACGGGCACAACCATAAAGAAGCATGTCCTCCCATGGCCTACATTACTCAAGCCATGAGAGGGGATGCTTCTTTATGGTTGTGCTTGATGTATAAAAGTGCGTGAAGTAGATAAATTCATTCACTGTCAAACTAAAATAATATACATTATACATAAAAATATCATCCATTAAATTCTTTCAAATCACCTCATTTGATGACCTAATGAAATGTAAAATGTTTTGTCAGTATATGGACCAAGGATGGAGACCAACTATGATGGTCTCTTGAGCTCTCCTATCTTTAGTCCTAGCTACTGGGTAAGGGCTAGAAGACTTATACTTGTCGATCATTGAGAATAATCACCGCCTTGCCTTTATGTACACTGCACAGTATCCAATATAAGAGAAAGTAGAAGATATGAATGGATAAAAGAAATGAAAGATACAATAAAATTATCTTGTTGTTTACCTTCTCATAATTGATCCTAGTCTCGCAAAAGTAATTTTATATGATCACTAGCACATTTCGTGCATAGATGAGAAACAATATCCAAAGTTTCTAGATTCTGAGAAGAGGTATGAGTGGAGGCCAAAAAAGGGATATTTATGAAGGTTTTATAGATGCAGTACTGAATCATCATCTCTACACTGGTACTCAATCTAGAAACCCTCTCTAGCAAATCTCCACAAAAATCCCTTCTGGCCTCCACTGCATATATGTCTTCTCAATATCTAAAAACTCTCCAACATTGATTCCTGTCGCTTTTCACCATCTTCATGTACTGAGACCTTAAATTATTGAGCTTCTCATTGTTTCAAGAATAGTTTAACATTCTCTACTTAACAAGGCCAACCACGTGAAGGTGGAAGCTCATCTGGCCCCTCCTAGGAGCCTCTTATGACCCTTTATGACATTTTAAGACCTCTAAGATGTGTATTCTAGGGGTTGTAAAGGGTCGTAAAGGGTCATAAGGGGTTTTGGGACACAACAGCTGAGAAACATAAATGTAAGCATCATGGTCACAAGTTTTTGGAGACAACATAATTGAGTGGTATACCCAGATGATGCAAAGCAACCACTACTCCTCTGGAACCGGAGGAGTAGTAGTTGCTTTGGGTCGTTTGGGTATACAAATCAATTATGTTGTATACCTAGATGATGGAGAGCAACTCTTGCACCTTCGATTCCAAGTTGACTACATATGTTGCTCATGAATACAAGGTCCTCCAACACAAATGTATTCAATTTAGAATTAGAGGTGCAGAAGTTTCTCTCCATCGCTTGGGTATACAACTCAATTATGTTGTCTCCAAAAAATTGTGACCATGATGCCTACAATTATGTTTCAACTATTGTGAAATCTACATTTGTGTTTCTCAACTGTCGTGTTTATGTGCATGTTTTTATGTGTTTGGGAAGACATCTTTCTAGCCTGGGTCTAGATCCTTTAGTAATTAGCTTCATAATAATGTAGATGACAGATGAGCAATTAGCTTCCCAAGAAAAATCCCATAAATGAACTATGTGTACCCCAATTCCTGTGCCCTCTGTGCATACCCAAATGATATATTTGAAAGAACAAGGGTAAGGCTTAAAGAAGTTAATTTTTCATCACTAGACAGATCTGTATATTTTATCCTCAACAACCAAACTTCAAAGGATCCAAGTCTAGGCTAGAAAGATGTCTTCCCATTCTGTTTAAGCCATATTCCTTGTTCTTGTCAAACTTTCTTGGTATGGTAGGTGTGCTCTTTGCAGTGCTCTTCTTCAACTTGTGTTCGACGATAAGCATCTTCTTCTTCTTCCTAATTACAACTAGAGCTTCCTTTTCATCAGGAATCAACTCCACTTCCCCCATCTCATCATCATTGCCACCCTCAGTTGCCATCCTAAGCCCTTCTTCCCTCTCCAATTCTTCAAGCCTCTGCAAGATATTTGGATCAATAAAGTCTGCAACATTGTGTCCATCCATGATCTCAGGAATATCATCTTCTTTCCACTCTTCATTTTCCAAAATATACCACAATCTTAAGACTCACGACTCTTCAAATTCTCTTGTTTCCTTCAGACCTCCAAACATGTGTACTATGAGATTTCCTCCAAAAAATGGACTTGTGATGATTTTCACAATAGTACATGTGTTGGAAGGAAAGCTAACAATACTGCTAAGGCCAATTTGAATGTTCATCACCTATGCATATGAAGTGGCTCTAATGGCAGATACAATCACAAAATTATGCATACTCCTTATTTTGTTCTGGGTTGATATTGTCAAACATGGTCTTTTTTGAATGGAATGACTCGTTACTTGTACATTGACTAGAATGTTGGTGGAAGAAGGATGGTTTGTTTGCAACCTGTAGATACACAGACACTAAACAACCATTTTTTTCAACTCTAACTTTCTCAACACAAAGGAACATTTATCATAGCCATAAAAACATGATTGTTTTAAAATGGAATACACCAAGGAGTACCATCAAAAATATTGACCATTTACAATCATGAATAGTTAACCTAACTCAAATAGCTCATTTTTTTATCAACATGTCTAGTCTCTATGTATATGAAAAATGAATGAAATATATATCAAGCTGAAATAAAACAGTGAACAAAAATTCAAATTCAAGGCCTAATTTATCAAGAGCAACAAACATTAGGACGAAAGAAAAATCATTAAGACTATAGAAAAATCATTAAGACTAGAAAATCAAGTTCTAGAAAAACCATTACGACTATAGAAAAATCATTACGACCATAGAAAAATCATTTAGACTAGAAAATCAAGTTCTACAAATGGACAGTTCTGGTGCTTTGCCATTAAAACAATTGAGCATTCATCATTTGGTACTTCTTGGTGTATTCCATTTAAGTTTTTCAGCTGTCATGTTTATGTGAATGTTCTTTATGTGTTTGGCTTCTCTCCCTCACAAGGGATACACCTATAGGTAATTTATTTGAAAGCATAATGATTTGATAGTCTTTTTTTAGGATAGGTGTAATCATCCTGCCAACCTTAATTAGCAACATTTGTGATATATGTCAAGTACTTATAATTAGTATGCCCAACAAATAGAGACTTAGTAGTAAAAGAATAAGGTTGCACATCCACATCTGTCCAAGTCTAGCAACCTTCAAAGATTTGCAGCAGTAAAGAGAATCCCCATATTTTATCATCCTAAACATAGTCTTTGGCCACTTTGGCAATGAGAACCTCAAAATAGAGAAAGGAAACTTAGTAAAACCAATCTATGTCACTGTTTGTGAGGGTACAGTCATGATAAGTGCCTCTCAAACCTCTCCAAACATGTAAGATTGTCTTTAAATAGTTTATTGATCTCTTCTAAACATTAACCAAATCAAACCTACATTTGAATCCACACACAATAACCCAAAATGAAGGGTTTTGTATCCTTTAATGAATCTCAGCCAGTGGTAATGCATACACAGTCAAACCACTAGTCTCCAAAGCATTCAATAAGTGAATATGAATGTTTGAAAACTACTCCCAACAATTCTTAAACATAACTTATTGTTTAAGAATTGTTGGGACTAGTCCTTTGGTGTGTATTAAACAGAATATGAATTTTCAGCATATTATTATCATTCTATTTCTTTGTTGTAAACATGCCATTAGTTCAGTTTTAATCTACTGGTGTCATGCCCTAGCCCATGCTTTATGATGTTATTCACTATTTTGAAATGTTGACTATGGTTATCAAATGAGAAAAATAGAAGAAAAAAAATTAACACGAAAATAAATTTACAAAACTGAACCAATGGCATGTTTACAACAAAGAAATAGAATGATAATAATATGTTGAAAATTCTATTCTATTTAATACACGCCAAAGGACCAGTTGTATGAAATTGTCAATCACATAGCATTTCACTGTTGTATGAGTGGATTGTGCAAGAACAGTTAACATTAAAAAAGGAGAAAACTCCTCAACACATCTTGGAAACCATTGAATTCAATAATAAATTAAACCTAACACCAGCACTATTCCTTCCATTCATTTCCACCAAGAATAAAGCATTTAATCAATTCAACATTACATATAATCATTAGACAGTTACATTTGTGGACTATGTAGAGGAACAATCACAACCAAAATGATCAAAAGTACTTTCACCCTTGCACAAGCTATTCCAAACTTCAAGTAAAATGAGAAATATGCTATATCAAATCATTCATATTCATAGTGACCATTCAAAGGATAATGATTTGACAGTCTTTTTTTAGGATAGGTGTAATCATCCCGCCAACCTTAATTAGCAACATTTGTGATATATGTCAAGTACTTATAATCAGTATGCCCAACAAATAGAGACTTAGTAGTAAAAGCATGTCCTTTAGTTTACTAGTTCACTTATAATCAGTATGTCCTTTGGTTTACTAGTTTAATTTGGTTTAAGAATGGTTTGTTTCATGTTTGAATGTACCATTGAATGAAGCTTGGCTATATTAAGTACAATCTTAAGACTCGTGACTCTTCAAATTCTCTTGTTTCCTTCAGACCTCCAAACATGTGTACTATGAATAGCCCTTCAACAAATGGACTTGTGATGATTTTCACAATATTACATGTGTTGGAGGACTACTCAAAGTATTGCTTAGGAAAATCTGAATGTTCATCACTTGTGCATATAAGAGTTGATCATAGAAGGTATATGCACAGGTGAAAAACATGCATATTTGACCAAGCAATACTGGGAGCTAGACTCAGCAACAAATAGATTTGTGGTGATTTTCACAATAGTACATGTGTTGTTGGGTAAGCTCCCAATAGCGCTCAGGGAAATATGCATGTTCATCACCTGTGCATATGAAGTGGCTCTAATGGAAGATACAATCACTAAATTTTGCATACCCCTTATTTTGTTCTGGTTTGATATTGTCAAACATGGTCTTTCTTGAACAGAATGACTCATTACTTATACATTGACTAGAATGTTGGTGGAAGAAGGATGATTTGTTTGCAACCATTTTTTCAACTCTAATTTTCTCAACACAAAGGGACATTTATCATAGCCATAGAAATATGATTATTTTAAAATGGAATACACCAAGGAGAACCATTAGAAATATTGACTATTTATGATCATGAATAGTTAACCTTAATCAAATAGCTCATTTTTTTATCAGCATGTGTAGTCTCTGTGTATATGAAAAATGAATGAAATATCAATATGAAATAAAATAGTGAACAAAAATTCAAATTCAAGGCCTAATTTATCAAGAGCAACAAACATTAGGACGAAAGAAAAATCATTAAGACTATAGAAAAATCATTAGGACTATAGAAAAATCATTAAGACTAGAAAATCAAGTTCTAGAAAAATCATTATGACTATAGAAAAATCATTTAGACTAGAAAATCAAGTTCTAGAAATGGACGGTTTCGATGCTTTGCCATTACAACAATTGAACATTCATCATTTGGTACTTCTTGGTGTATTCCATTTAAGTTTTTTAGCTATCATGTTTATGTGCATGTTCTTTATGTGTTTGGCTTCTCTCCCTCACAAGGGATATGTCGATAGGTAATTTATTTGAAAGCATAATGATTTGAAAGTCTTTTTCCAGCATAGGTGTAATCATCCCGCCAACCTTAATTAGCAACATTTGTGATATATGTCAAGTACTTATAATCAGTATGCCCCACAATTAGAGACTTAGTAGTAAAAGCATAAGGTTGCACATCCACATCTGCCCTAGTAAGTATTAGAGCCTTTCAAATTTGTAAAGAACACAAACTTTGCAAATCAAATTGATATTTCATTAAAACCTATGTTCTTGATCAAGTTCTTAAAGATTAAATCATGAAACCATCAAGTTCTTCACCTATGTTCTTCATGGATGGTGAAGTTGTGATATAGTTATATGTAACGTTTGGAAGTCATTGTACAATAGACTTAAGCCTAGAGTGTACGATAGGAACATTGATTCAATAAAAATAGAAGTTTAAATCTACAAGTCCATTGTGTTATGCATTGTTGAAAGGCTTCTTTACTTATTGTTTTGGTTTCTAAATTCAAGGATGGAATAGTAAGAAATCTCCAAGCATTCATTTCATCATTGAATGTATTGTGAGCACTTTAAAATTTTGTTCCTTATGTTTTGACTAGTAAAACCAGTGACTGTTCCAAGTAATGTTTTTAATCCTTTGAAGTTTCTCATGATCCTAATGTAAGTTGATTAGATTAAGAAATTTGGGGATCCAATAGGACTTTAGGGGAGTTCAATAAATGTTTTAGAAGAATTATAGGAACTATTAGCATGATTGTTCCTTCATCTACAGTGAGTTAGACTGAATTTGCTAAGTTTTTCCTTTGTTTTGAAGAGTATTTTGTAATCTATTTTGTAAAAAAAATTAACATGAATTTTTTTTTTACAAAACTAAACCAATGGCATGTTTACAACAAAGAAATAGAATGATAATAATATGCTGAAAATTCTATTTTGTTTAATACACGCCAAAGGACCAGTTGTATGAAATTGTCAATCACATAGCATTTCAGTGTTGTATGAGTGGATTGTGCAGGAACAGTTAACATTAAACAAGGAGAAAACTCCTCAACACATCTTGGAAAACATTGAATTCAATAATAAATGAAACCTAACACCAAAAATATTCCTTCCATTCACTTCTACCAATAATAAAGCATTTAATATGTTCAACATTACATATAATCATTAGACAATTACATTTCCTAACTGTGTAGAGGAACAGTCACGACCAAAATGATCAAAAGTACTTTCACCCTTGCACAAGCTATTCCAAACTTCAAGTAAAATGAGAAATATGCTATATCAAATCATTCATATTTATACTAACCATTCAAAGGATCATTTTGTCAATGAACCCTCTGACTGTACCCCTACAGCAGAGAAAGGAAACCTCAAACTAGAGAAAGGAAACTTAGTAAAACCAGTCTATGCCGTTGTTTGTGAGGGTACAATCATGATACGTGCCTCTCAAACCTCTCCAAACATGTAAGAATCTCTTAAAATACTTTATTGATCTCTTCTAAATATTAACACATGGATAGTCAATCCAGTAGTCTCCAAAGCATTCAATAAGTGAATATGAATGTTTGAAAACTTTCCTCTCAACTTCCCCAACCACTCCTAATCGGTTAGAGGGATTAGTTGAGTGTTTAGACACTAAAACTTCTTAAACATACTTTATTTGATATGATGAATTTTAATATCAACAAACATGAATCCAAACATTTCAAAAAAGTGAATTGATATCCTTGAGCACAAGCACCAATAACATCAAATAATGGAGATAAAGCACGGGCTAGGGCACAACACCAGTAGAATGCGGTCATTTTAGTGAGCATTCATGATCAAATAAAATGCAATGCATCTAAAATTTATGGTCGAATTTGATGCCAAAGGCTCGAAAGATGTTGCCCATCAAAGATACCAATCAAAGATGAAGAAATCACATACCTTCTCTCGCGCTTAGCTTGCACGAAGGAAGATTTGATAGCCAAATCTTCCTTGTACCACACGAAGAACATGCCATTGGTTTAGTTTAGCATGTTATTATCATATTAGATAAAGTATGTTTAAGAATTGTTGGTAAGGATAGGAATAGTGGAGATTCTAGAAATATCCCTCTAACCGATTAGGAGTAGTTGGGGAAGTTGAGAGGAAAGTTTTCAAACATTCATATTCACTTATTGAATGCTTTGGAGACTACTAGTTTGAATGTCCATGCATTACTAGTGACTGAGATTCATTAATGGATTTCCATGTGTTATCATTGTATTGTGTATTTCCAATATGTTTGGATATAGGGCAAACCAGGAGAATGAAGGGTCACTCACTGATTGCATGATAACCCAGTTTTGAAGGGTCACTAGTTGAGGGGATAGTCAAGGTCTGGATGTTGATAGTGTTTTTTGAGGGAAGGGGGATTGTAAAAGACTTTTTATCATTGTATTGTGTATTTCCAATATGTTTGGATGCAGGGAAGAACAAGAGAATGAAGGATCACTCACTGATTGCATGATAACCCAGTTTTGAAGGGTCACTGGTTGAGGGCACAGTCAAGGTCTGGATGTTGATAGTGTTCCTTGAGGGAAGGGGGATTGTGAAAGACTTTTTATCATTGTATTGTGTATTTCCAATATGTTTGGATGCAAGGCAGGCTAGGAGAATGAAGGATCACTCACTAATTGATCAAGCTAAAAGATGGAAGAATGAGAAGCCCAAGATTACATCATGGTATAGTATGATAGATAAGATGAAGGAAATTTTTTTTTCCAATGACTATAGGGTGTAGTTGTACAAGAAGATGCAAGGTCTTAAACAAAAAGACATGGATATGAAGAAGTACATTGAGGAATTCTATAAGCTAGATATTAGAGTACAACATGAGGAATATGTTGAGGAGATACTTGCAAGATACATTGGGGGACTGAGGTTTAATATATAAGATGAACTTAGTCTTTATACCCCTAGATCTATGGAATAATGTTACAAAATAGCCAAGAAGGCTGAGTAAAATATAAGAAGAATACAAGAGAGACAAGAGAATGGTGGAGGAAGTTCAAACCAAGGTAGAGGTGGTAGATTTAATGAGGCACAAGGTCAGAAAAATGCTGACAAAGGTAAGGAACAAATTGTGGATGCAAGGCAAGGAAAAAGAGGATGAGGTAGATTTGGTTCAGGAAAAGGTAGTGGTATCTTCACAGGGAAGTGGTTTAATTGTGGAGAAGTGGGACATCAATCATACAAGTGCCTTGAGAAGGAGGAAAACATGAGGAAGGTAGATAGAAGAGTGAACTTGGCACAAGGGGAAGAGGAAAACTACAAGAGGAAGGAGAGGGATCTAATATGGAAAACCCGGAAGAAGGAGAGTACCTAATGGTAAGGAAGACACCTGTGTAGCAACAAGAGAGGCAAAAGGCATCAATCTTCAGAACCAATTTCAAAAATTATGGTAAGATTTGTATAATGATCATAGATTCTGGTTCTTTTGATAAGTTTGTATCTTATGAAATGGTAAAAAAATTGAATTTGAAAATTTTTCCACTTGATAGACCATATAAGGAATCTTGGGTGAATAATTAACAAAAAATTGTAAAAAGGGAAAAAGCTTATGTTTATTTTTCCATTGGAGGGTATGTTGAGAGATTTTTGTGTGATATAGTCCCTATGACATGTTGTCATATCATTTTGGGAAGGCCATGGCAAGCATCTAGAAGGACAATTCATTATGGTTTTGAAAATGTGTATATTGTGCATAAGAATGGTGAAACTTTCACTTTTACACAACTTCCTAGTAATGTTGATGAAAGGAACAACATTATTTCTTTTGGTAAAAATGATTATGTGGATTTGTAGAAGAAAAAAGTGCAGGAGTCTATGGCATCAGGCCTAAGAAAAAAGACATATTTATTGGTCATGAAATATCAAGTTTATGAGAGTCATACATGATAACCCAGTTTTGAAGGGTCACTAGTTGAGGGGACGGTCAAGGTCCGGATGTTGATAGTGTTTGTTGAGGGAAGGGGGATTGTAAAAGACTTGTTATCATTATATTGTGTATTTCCAATATGTTTGGATGCAGGGCAGAACAGGAGAATGAAGGATCACTCACTGATTGCATGATAACCTAGTTTTGAAGGGTCACTGGTTGAGGGGACAGTCAAGGTCCGGATGTTGATAGTGTTACTTGAGAGAAGGGGGATTGTGAAAGACTTGTTATAATTGTATTGTGTATGTCCAATATGTTTGGATGCAAGGTAGACCAGGAGAATGAAGGATCACTCACTGATTACATGATAACCCAGTTTTGAAGGGTCACTGGTTGAGGGGACAGTCAAGGTCTGGATGTTGATAGTTTTCCTTGAGGGAAGGGGGATTGTGAAAGGCTTGTTATCATTTTATTGTGTATTTCCAATATGTTTGGATGCAGGGCAGGCCAGGAGAATGAAGGATCACTCACTGATTGCATGATAACCTAGTTTTGAAGGGTCACTGGTTGAGGGGACAATCAAGGTCCAGATGATTGGGCCATTTGAGGACCCTATTTATTTTTATTAATTGCTATTCAAATTGGATGCATGGATTTCTTATGAATTATTAGCTGCTATGTATCCTGCAATTGCATCTGTAAATCTGCATATACTTCTCTAGGGTTGTAAGCCACTTAGGGATCAAAATAGAGAAACTAACTCAAAATCATTCTTTGTCCTATTTCCTTTTTAAAAAGTCTCATCTATCAATGATATAACAATACATTTGATTCCCTAAGCTATCAATACAAATGGCACCTAGCTAGAATCTCACAGGCTATCCATTTGATAACCACAGTCAACATTTCAAAAAAATGGTTATCCTTGAACACAAGCACCAATAACATCAAATAATGGAGTTAAAGCACTAAATCAAAATTGTTCTTTGTCCTATTTCCTTTTTAAAAAGTCTCAACTATTAATGATATAACAATACATTTGATGCCCTAAGCTATCAATACAAATGGCGCCTAGCTAGAAGCTCACGGGTTGTCCATTTGATAACCACAGTCAACATTTCAAAAAAATGGATATCCTTGAGCACAAGCACCAATAACATCAAATAATGGAGTTAAAGCACGGGCTAGGGCACGACACCAGTAACATCAAATAATAGAGATAAAGCACCAGCTAGGGCACGAGACTAGTAGAATGTGGTCATTTTAGAGAGCATTCATGATCAAATAAAATACAATGCATATGAAATTTGCAATCGAATATGACGCCAGAGGCTTGAAAGATGAAGAAATCACATACCTTCTCTCATGCATGCCCAGCTCATTTTCTCCCGCTCCTTTCCTATGCCAATCGAAATAAAAATGATTTGGCACTTCACTTTTTTTTTTATGTATACCGGAAACTATCAGAATTCTGATGGTCATTTTAAAACCCATTAGAATACCGACATCATCAGGGCTTAATTTTTTTAAAAATAAAAAATTCATTAAAAAAAATTTACCCGTCAGAAGTGTCTGCCGAAATTTGGCCCCAAATGTAGTTGTGCAATTACATACAAAAAATGGATGAAGTATTTTATGAAACTGATTGAATTTTGCAGTGTCCATTCATGTTTCAAGTTTTAATTTTTAACTATAAAATATGTATACTGGATGTGTTGGTTTTAGTTTTTGTATTAAGGTTCAGTGGAAACCAACTAAAAATGGAAATGCCAATTTACCTTCTCTTAATGGCATGAAAAATTTTGAAATTCAAAAGAAATTGAATCTACAAGTAATATTGTTTATGCTTTTTATCCTCCTATGTCAAGTTTATAATATTCAAATGTGGCTATGTAATTAGTTTTATCTATATATCTCTGTATATAGTATATAAAGTAGATTGTTAATTATCTAAGATATTCCTATATTATCTTGATTACATCTATTAATCTATAATCTAAATTTTTCATCTTCATGGAAGAATCATTGTAACATCTACATATACAAATGTGCTAGGCAAGAACCATAAACATAAATCCTACCATGTAGATGAGCTTAACTATGATCAAGCTTTGACATTGGAAGGTCTACCAAGGGCTTCCTCTAACTAACAAGGTTATAACTCCGCTTTGGTATGGCAAGGAAGACTCCAAAATCTGAAGTCAACTCTTCAAACAGTTAGAAAGTTGTGAAATTACTAAAATTGAGGAAATGGTAAGAATTAGTTATAACAATCTAAATGAAACATAAAAGCATTTTTTTCTTGATATTGCATGAATCTTCATTGAAAGTGAGAAATGCAAAGCCAATCTTTATGTCAAATCTCTTATAAAGTTCAGTTTTGATGATCAATTGTAAATGCATGAAATTCTTCGTGACATTGGACAACCAATTCTAAGAGAGCAGAATCCTGCTCATCCTAGAAAATGCAGCAGATTGTGGGAAAAGAATGAAGTTACAATAACTTTTAAAGATCATTTGGTAATTTTCTCTCTAATTCTTGACATGATGATGTCACACAACTATCCATAATTTGTTATTGTCTTTTCTCCTTTTTTTCTTGATAACTATTAATTTGTCATTCTGTGTCTACACCACTACTAAATTTTCCAATGGTTTGCATCTCTTGTGTTCTTCACTGCAATCAGATTTAGAGCCAGGTGCAAAGTATAGATATGAGGTATATCGCAGTTATTTTTAGCTTTTAAGATATAGTTGTGAGCCCATAAAATATTCATGAATTTTCCTACTCATATTTGGTTTAATAATGAAGTAAATTGCGCACTATCATGCAGCTGCTCTGTGTAATTCTCTTGCCCTATATTTATGCTTTGATTATTCAATTTCAAGCAACCAATTTGGGAGTAGCCACAACTTAGTTTAATAGAATGAATTCAACAATAACAATTTTTAGTCAATAATTAAATCAGTAGTTGATTTATTTATTTCTATTGCAGCCAAGCACCTTGCAAAACAATGCAAAATAGAGTATCCTAAAAAAGTAAATTACATATTACAATTGTTCACAAAAGTGGCAATGATTGGTAATTTTTAATTCACTTATCCTTTTTGGCTTATGGCATTGTTAACAGGTATGGCATAGTTCAATAATTGAGACAGCAGTCAAAGACTTATATGACTCTAACCTTACTCTTATGATAAAAGCACTTCAAACAAAACCTAAGTGTATGTGAATCTCTTAGCATCTCCTCTTTTTCTTCATATTTTTATCTGCTTATGCCAACACTTCCTTATTGTGGATCAGTCATTGGATGAACCTTTGCACTCAATTTGTTGTTTCATATACCAATATGGGTGGAGTCCTTCTAACATGGCTCAATACTCTCCTCCGCTTTGGAGATTTGACATGAAAAGTCTAATTACCCAACTAAAAATGGATTTTATCACTTTGTGATGGTTAGGCACAACTTATTTCACCATTCACCACTGGTTCTTTCAAGGAAAACACCCACTTTCATTTCAGGAATCAGTGTAAGTTAGTTGTTACTTTATGAATTCAAATGCACAAGAAAAGATGTATTCCCAATGAATTAAATTGATGATCCATTTGTGCTGGTGTAATTAAAAATAGCACAGACAACATGAAAGTTAGTTGTTACTTTATGAATTGAAATGCACAAGAAAAGATGTATCCACAATGAATTAAACTGATGATCCATCTCTGCTGGTGTAATTACAAAGAGCATGGACAACATGCATGATAGTTGTTACTTTATGAATTAAAATACACAAGAAAAGATGTATTCCTAATGAGTTAAATTGATGAACCATCTATGTTGGTATAATTACAAATGACACAGACAACATGCATATATTTCTTCAAACAGAGTACTTTTCCTCTGTTTGTTTCAATGGGGCATTTGTTTATGTAAGTGGGTTTATTTGTTTTATGCCCAACATATCTTCTAAACATGCAGATAAATGTAAGGACATGGACCTCCTTAACACTTATATCCTTCTAAGGGTCTGTGTGCACAAATTTTTTAATAAAATGAAAAAAAAAATCAAATTCAAAATAGATTTAAAACATTTGTATACAACTATACTTCTAAAATACCATACAACATATGTGGCTATCGGCGCAAATATTGCACCTCATTGGTGCAAGTGCTAGTTAAATTAGTTTTCTAATTTAACTAAGAAGTGTAGGCATGTCTATAGTACTATATGGTGATTAACTTGGTAGAGTTTTAAACAAGAACAAAATAAGTTAAATCTAAACATGTTACAAAAAATATTATGATATTAATGTAAATTAGTGTCATTAGAATCATTGTTTAAGAGAGTCTTGTTTACACAAATATTTACATAATCTAAAAAATATATTTGATAAACTTAGATAAACATGTATATTTTCATTATTTGTATTACATTTTTATATATAATTATATTTGTGAGTTATTCTCAAATAAATTGATTATTTTATAATTGTAATTTATCCTTGTACTATTAATAAACTAAAAAGAATTTTTAAATGTAGTTATTTATATATCTCTTCAACAAAAGAAAGTATAAAAATAGTTTGAAGATATTTAACTCAAATAAATTGAATATTTTATAATTGTAATTTATACTTGTACTATTAATAAACTAAAAAGAATTTTAAAATGTAGTTATTTATCTATCTCTTCAACAAAAGAAACTATAAAAATAGTTTGAAGATATTTATTTGTCTTCTCAACATAATAACAATTTATTTTTACCTTATTTTATAAAATTATAAAAAATAATAATAATAATTGACTTGTACATTTTATAAATGTCAAATTTTAAATTTATGTAATAAATTTGAAATCATGTGAATTTTTTTTATTATGTTTGCTTATCATGTGAAAATTTGTAAATTGTAAGTTGTTAATTACTAATGAAAAAATGATATATTGATGTTATAAGTTTGAATACTATTTTTCTGGTGGGAGAGTTTTCACTAAGTTCAACTCTTTTATTTTTAACTTAATATATTTTGCAATTTTCAAACTATGATTATATTTTGAAAATTTCAAACTATGATTATATTTACTTATAATAATTTATAGGAATTTTTTTTACTTATTGTTATATATACCATTTAATATAGTTAACTATAATTTTTTATTTCATATTAAATAATAAAAAATGTTCAATATAAGTGGCAAATACTTGTACGTTTCCTTTAACTTGAGAATGTGTGATGATACTCTTGAAGATAAAGAAATGTAAATGACCTCCCAAAATTAAGGCACTGAACCATGGTGCATAATTTTGTTTATTCAAATTTACTTACTCTAATGCATATGTTGACCATACATTTACCTACTCCATTTTTTGTTAGCTCCTTTTAATTTTCCATTGTTTTACTTACAAATGTATACGTGACTTTATATCTTAGGTTCATTCATGACTTTATAATATAGTTTAAGGCTTATTTATTGATAGTGGAAAAATCAAAGAGTTTCATAGCTGATGTTATTTATTTTAATTTTCTTTAGGTAAATAGAATGAGCTAGTAGTAAGAAGCAGCCATTAATCCCTAAATTATCTATATAAGTTTGATGAGTTTGAATGTGAATGATAGTAGTAATATTGTACATAGTTTGAATCATTCATTAGAGAGTTTGTCTTTTTTTTTTTTTCCATTAGAAGTTAGTTTTCAATCTTGATTATAACGCTCAAACAAGCTAGTTAAGAGATTGCGCCAACACATGATGCACGCTAGGTTTGGTATCACCTATTAGTTGGGGTTCTTAAATGTTTTGACAAACCATATTTATCACAACCTTCCCGTGTTTTGATCCCCTTTTTTAATTCACTAAAAAAACAATAATACCAAAGGCAGTCGACCTAAAAAATAGTCATATAGAGCAACATAATTCATTTACACAACTTAATCAATAAATCCTAGCAAACATGTACGAACATAAAATTACCAACTTATTACCAAACCTAGGAATTAAAAAAGTGTCATTCTCATAACAGAGCAACTTCATTTTAACTAGAGAGCACATATTCATAGTCAAAGAAAATCTGACAAGAATTTCATTTCCAATGAAGAGAATGAGAGTATAAATTTTAGACTGTCAATAATTGACTTATACATTTACAGTAAGACCTATGTGCAGGTCAACCTTGTCAAATAATAAAATAAAAGCATGCTTGCTTAGTTCTTTGAATCAACAAGAATCTCAATAATAGTTGCATCAATGACATCTTGATATTATGTTGTGGACGCTCTTGCAACCATCAAAACCACTATATCCTTATCAACTTCTCTTGCAAATGCCTGCCAAAAAATGATGTGCAGTTTGATATTTTTGTAATAGCACCTTGTCAAAAGAAGAGAAGACACAACATTTCAGTCCAATTAACTTAAAATTGAAAGCAAAGTAGAAAGCCATACATATAAGTCTTCATTTTAGAATGATGAAAATGTTTTAATTTAAAAATACATAAAAGAATAGGTTGTAACAATATGTCAGATAACTTCTTCAAAAAGGTGACGTGAACAATGGCTACAATGATAGAAAGAATAGTAGACACTGCTATTGGAATCCAACCAATTAGAAGCACTAATAGATTATAAATTCCATTCTATATGGCTGACATTGAATTGGATATTGAACTATAATTTTAATTATCATTCCTAGTGCAATAGAATAGGTGCAAAAATAAAGGGTATTGAACTATAATTTTAATTATCATTCATGTTATAGCCATAACCGAAAAAACACATAGAAGAAAGGGTATACCCTGCATAAGATCACATGCACAAAAAAATAAATTGTAATTTGAATACAAATAATGTTTGAACAACAAATTCTCTTGGAACAAATTGTTCACCTTTTGAAAATGTCTCACTTTATTTGTAGTGTCTACAAGATATACAACTTTACCAAATAAAGGTGTTAACAATAGTAGGTATATAACTAGAGCTTCAACTTCACATTGCTCGCAAGTTGATCCTGAATAAAATCCATTGCTAGGATTCTTGGTTGATCCAAGAGGATCTAGAAGACTTAAAAAATTTGACAGTTTCAGAATCCAAAGAAACCATCACCATTTGAAAGAGCTCGCTGACATGATCTTAGCACAACTTGAATAGCGTCAAAAGGAGATTGTAGGTGTGATTTATGCTTGGTCAAAGTTTTGGTCAAATAGAGAACTACAAGAATTTTAGCCAAAAATATGATCACCTCAAAATCAAATGAAACTGGTCTCAAATCAAAGAGCTTGTCGAGAGCTTTCTAATGTATTTTGAATGCACCAAATCCAAGTCTGTGTGGAAAAGTTATAAGAATTCAAAGTTGCAGATTGACCAAGACAATTAATGAAATCAACATGATGATGTGGCATTAGCTGGGATTGACATGTGACATCATACTGTGACATGGAATTGACATGTGACATCTTGATGAGGTAGCCCAGTCAATAGTTTCAGATGATGTGGATGATTCATAAGGTGACACATGTCACTTAGTTGTCAACAACAACGAACAAGGAACTGACACATGGTAGGCTTGGTCATTGACGATGTGGATGATGTGGTATCCTTCAGCGGTTGCATGTAACAATTTTTTTTTGTGGGATTTGAACTCCCTACCTCCCACCTCCAATTTAGTCACTCCACCAATGCACAATATAAACCTTGCTTTATAATTAAAAGTGGTCACTTTATTTTCTTATTTAAACAGTTTGACTTATTAAGAAAAACATGGTCGGTGAGGGTCGAACCATCAACCCTAGAAAACATTTGGTCACTGTTGTGCTATGAAATGAGGTAATTATTTATTCAAAGTATGTTCATAGGCTGATTTCTAACAAATAAACCCCTTATTTGAATAAGGTCAAATATAAGGGGCCAAAAGGGGTTGGTAAATGAGTTTTTAAGAGGTTAATTTTTTAGAGGGGGATTATTTTTAATTATGGTGGTTTAACCCCATATAGAAAATATTTATGTATAAAAGGGGGTGTAGGTTTTCAATTTTGCAATCAAGTGAGGTGAAGGAAAACCATAGAGGGATTTGTAGAGGTGATTTTTTATAAGAATATCTCTTGAAGAGAATTAATCATATAGGCACAAAGACATTGTCATTTGTAATATTCTCCTTTGTAATTGGGTTATGAGGCAAAATCGAATCCTAACCTAAGTAGGAGAGTACAAGGGTGTCTTTAGGTACAAATAGAGATTGAGAGAGATTCTGGTGCAGGACTCAAGCTTGGATGATGTACAGAAGCCGTAATTTCTTGGAATCATTAATAAAGTGATCCTAAATTGAGAAGAGGACCCGAAGATGTAGTCCTAATTGGATGAACTCTATTATCAAATTGGTTGTTGTCTCTTAGATTGTTTTCTTTATGTTCTTTGATTCAAATCAATATTTTATTCTCTCTTGAATGTTATCAGTTATTAGATGATTAAATTATGAAAAGGAGTAGAAACTCAAAACTATAATCTCAATGATTTAAATGCATAACCATACATTGCTGTTGGATTGGGGAAAAATCTATAATTAGGATTTAAGTGCAAATTATTTTGTAAACTTGTAAGATTAGATCAATTGGTATTAGAGTAGTTCAATAGGAAAAGTTGCAAGTGGTGAATGTTAACTAGGTTAGAATTAAAGTGAGGAGAAGGTGCACTTGAAGAATTTAATCTAAAGATCAGATTGAGGGAAGACACTCAAAGATCAAATATGGCACAACAAGAAGAAGGAAAGACTTTGACTCCCAGTTTTAAAATCTTCAATTTTGAAGAAGTATTTCCCAAAATGTTCTTGGACATGAAGATGATGATATAAGATTTGTACAAAGACCAACAAAGGAAAAAGAAAGATAAGAACATAAAGAAGAAGGAAGTTGAATCCTCTTTGAAGGATGAAAAAGGTAAAGGAGTAGGAGGTGGTCGTGAACCTCCCGAACCTCCATCACCATCTTCTTTGTCTTATTCATCATCTTCATCTTCTTTGTCTACTTCTTCTAAAAATAAATAACTTGTGCAAACACCTTTGTTAAAATTGGATGTTAAATTTGAGTTGCCTATATATAACAGTGAATTAGATGTAGAAAAACTAGGTAACTAGCTTAAGCAGATTGAAGTGTATTGCAAGGTTAAAAAAATCTTGGATGATTCTTCCAAAATCTAGTTAGCTATTTTTTGAATGGGAGGCATTACATTGGTTTGGTGGGAGAGTAAGATTCAAGATGATCTTTCTATACATGGTAAAATTATTTCATCTCGATATGAATTTATTTCCACTTTAAAGAAATAGTTTTATCATTTTGGTTATATCCAACAAGCTACATTATGGATTGGAAAAATCTAAGATAGGGAAAAGGAGAAACAATGTAAGAGTATACATGTGTTTAGGAAGAAAGCACTTACTCTTGGTATCACTCTTTATACACAAGAAACTTTATTAAAATATATAGGTGGATTGCATTCATATTTGAAACATACAATCTTGATGTTTAATCCATATAACTTTGATGAAGTGTGTGTACAAGAAATCCATATTGAAGAAAGTGAAAGGAACATGAGTTTTAGTTCCAAGAAGGAATTTTTTCCTCCAAATGAAGACAACAAGAAGGGTAATAAGAGGAAAGTAGCTCTACTGTGAAGAAAGAGGAAGGTGAAAATCCTACTTGTTCACATTGTTATAAGAAAGGGCACAAAGATGCGTGTTGGAAATTGCATACGGAATTGAAACCAAAGTGATTTAAGGATCATAGAGGAAAGAAAAAGACTATAGCTATCATTTAAAATCTTGGATTGGATTCTAATGATGAAACAAAGAAAACAATTGTGGGTTTGAAAGGTAAAACTTTTGTTGGTAATGATTTTGTCACTGACATTTCATGTGCTTCTAATTCTAAAATTCATGTTGTGTTACAAGTAGTGGTTGTCATTGCACCAAAAGATCAACTTGTTAATGCTTAATACAACCACTAGACTTATAGAAGACACATGATGCTTTTAAACCATGTCACAAATCCCAAAGGGAGCACTGACCATTTTGCCAATAATCTCCCCCTTAGCATTACCCGAGGGGATTCAAACCTATGACAAAGCTTTGATACCACTTGTTACAAGTAGTGTTTGTCGTTGCACCAAAAGATCGACATGTTAATGCCTGATACAACCACTAGACTTATAGAAGACACATGATGTTGTTAAACCATGTCACAAATCCCGAGGGGAGCACTGACCATTTTACCAACAATGTTGTTCCTGAAGATAGAAAAAGATGTGGATTATTTCATATAAGGGTGATTTCTAAGAATACTAAGATTAATATATTGATAAATAACAAGTCCTTACTTATAAAAGTCATGTTGTTCCTAGAGATCTAGAAAAATATGTGAATTATTTCATATACTTGGGTGATTTATAAGAACACTAAGATTGATACACTGATAGATAGTGGATCCCAAGTTAATCTAATTTTAGAAGAATTTATTGAACAACTGGGATTGAAAATAAATCCACATAAAAAACCTTATCCATTAGGTTGGGTGAATGATAATAGATTGTGAGTAACTAAGCAATGTAATTTAAGATTTATCATAACATCTAAGTTTATAGATGAGGTTGAATTTTATGTAGTTCCACTTGATATCTTTAGGATTGTGTTGGGTAGCCTGTACTTATATGATAGAAAAGCAATTCTACAGGGAACATAATCAATATCACTTGTTTAAGGAATTGAATACATTGTGCACTCTCATCCAATTAAGACTGTTAAATCTTTTGTGACAACGGGATAATTGAAAAGGGTAGTTAATGCAAGCAATAATTTGGCACTTATGTCTGTACTACAAGAAGTGTCATTGCATAAAAGCATATATAATTCTAAGGTTATTCTAGTTATGAAAGACAAGCATGATGTTGGTACATTCTTTTTCTGATCCACAAATTTATTTTCATCATTATCATTCTACTTTTCAATAGTATATGGTTGGTAGTAGCAACATTGAATGTGAATGTGTATATGGCTAATGTACTTAACAATATTAATGCAATTTTGATTGTTGTTATGATGAGTTAGATGTAAAAGTTCCAATAAGGAAGGACACATGATACTGGGTAAGTGAGACGAAAATGCCCTCACTTTAATTGTATGTAAAAATAGACTTTTGGTGGTCCAAAAAATTCTCAATGGGGAGGAATGATCCATGAGGATCCATAAGACCTCAAGATTTTTATAGTCTCAGAATCCAAAGGAACTAGCACCAATGGAAAGAGCTTGTTGAAATGATCTTGGCACAACTTGAATTATGTCAAAAGGAGATCATACGTGCAAGTTATGCTCGGTCAAAGTTTTTTTCAAATAGGGAACTCTGACAAGAATTTTAACCAAAAATTTGATCACCTCAAAATTAGATGAAAGTGGTCTCAAATCAAAGAGTTCGTCAAGATCTTTCTGGTGCATTTTGAACAAACCAAATTTGGGTGCGTATGCAAAAGTTACGAGAAATCAAAGTTACAGGTTGACTAGGACAATTAATGACATCAACACGATGATGTGGCATTAATTGGGCTTGATGTGTAGCATCCATACAATGATGTAGAGTTGAAACATAACATGTTGATGGGGCATCCCAATCAATAATTATAGATGATGTGGATGAGTTATAGAGTGACACATGTCACTTAGTTGTCAACATCAATGAATAAGGAAGTGACACATAGTAGGCCTGACTATTGACGTGACATCCTTCGACAGTTGCATGTAACAAAAAATTATTGTGGGGTTCCAACTCCCTACCTCCCACCTCCAATTTAACTTCTCCACCAATCCACCATACAAACCACACTTTAGTATTAAGAGCAACCACTTTTTTGTTATTTAAACGGTTTAGCTTATTAACAAAAATGTGGTTGATGAAGGGTGCTCCCCTTAATACCACAAACACATAACAGAAAAAGAGAAACAACAACAATAATATGCAAGAACAGAAAATTGGCTTCTTATTATCTCCACAAATGTGAAATTACAAACTTTCAGAATTACAATATGCAAAGCCACATGGGCATTCCCTTACAATATTCTGTAGGACAAAGCCTCGAATCAATACCCAGATCTACTACCCATAACTATTCTGAACTACCTAAGACAATAATACAGCCTTCCTTATATAGGCAATTTTCCACCGCCTGGGAAGGTTCCAGAATTTTAGCCAATAAGGCCGACCAAACTTAGAATTATTTTATTTTACATTTTATTACATCATAGTCGGCTCAAGATAACCTTTGAAACCCGAACAGAAATTTTGAAGAAAATTATTTTTTGCCATTTCAGGTGGCCCAACTTCCGAAGACCATAAGTCATCACCAGTTGACCCGATCGGCTATTATAACCCCATTTCAAAAATGCCACGAAGCGCTCTACAGGGTTGACCCGCGCAAGCACCCATCACCCAAATTTTCAACCTCATCCAGGGCCTCTAAAGCCTTCAAAACTGAGTTCAAAGTTTCTGTACCCTGTTGCCAATACCGAAAATCTTCAATATCTTCCAATATACACTTGATCTGGAAATGAAACTTTACTGGCAGACTTATATGACCAAAATGAACCTCCAAGAAAGAAATTAGATCATTCTGAGCACAGACGAAAATTACCAAAAATAGTAACTTTCCATAAATAGCAGCTCTGCACAGGATAGCCCTTATTGAATTAAAAAATAGAAATATTTTTGGGTGATGCAAGATTGCTCTTACACCCAGGATGCTCCTGCATCAGTGGTCAACGAGGGTTGAGCCATCGACTACCACCCAAAACATTTAGTCACCATTGCGCTATGAAACAATTTGAATAATTGTGAGGGCAATTGTTTATTTAAACTATTCTCACAAGCTGATTTTTAACAAATAAACCCCTAATTTGAATAAGGTCAAACACAAGGGGCCGAAAGGGGTTGTTAAATGAGTTCTTAAGAGGTTAATTTTTTAGAGGGGGGCTATTTTTAATTATGGTTGTTTAACCCCATATAGAAAATATTTATGTATAAAAGGGGGTGTAGGCTCTCAATTTTTTAATCAAGTGAGGTGAAGGGAAGATTAAATTATTTTGAAGAGATAATCATATAGGCACAAAGACTTTGTCATTTGTAATATTCTCCTTTGTAATTGGGTTATGAGGCAAAATTGAAGCCTAACCTAAGCAAGAGAACACAAGGTTTTCTTTAGGTGTAAATATGGACAAATAGATTCCAGTGTAGGACTAAAGCTTGGGTGATATACACAAGTTTTAATTGTTTGGCATCATTAATAAAGTGGTCTTGAATTGAGAAGTGAACCCAGAGGCGTAGTCCTCACTGGATGAACTCCGTTATCAAAATAGTTGTTGTCTCTTCTTGTTCTCCAATTCTTTTTAGTATTTTATTCTCTCTTGAATGTTATCAGTTATTGGATGATTAAATTGTGTAAAGGAGAATAAACTCAAAATTGTAATCTGAACGGTTTAAAAACATAACCACACATTATTAGTGGATTGTGGGAAAATCTTTAATTAGGAGTTAAGTGCAAATTATTTTGTAAGCTTCTAAAATTAGATCATTGGTCATGAGCAATGATTATGCAATTTTTGTAGACCATCTTCCGAAGATAGACATACAGTGGGTAAAAGCACAAAGTTGTGTCACGTTTCAGGCTAACTTATCAACATAGCTGAATTTGAGTACTTCCAACTATAAATTAATTTTTTAAAACATATGGTCTAGCTAGAATCATTATATAAGTGCTTCAACATTTTCAATTGGAAATATCTATTAAATGCATGTTTTATACCAATTTGGGTCCAATTACCAAAGAAATAAATTTATTTCACAAAAGTGATGTTTCAATAACTCCTACTCTTTTTAATGATATTTTTTTAAAATATAAAAATACCCTTTTGTATAGCTCAAAGTCAAAATTATTTTCATATAAGTTTTATTGTATTTTGATTAGATCTAATATATTATAATTTTAAAATACTACAAGTAGTTATTTTAACATTCGAGAAGATGTTGCTTCAAATAAAGAAAAAAAATAGTAAATCATATCAGAAAAATTTAAAATTTATATTTAACACTAGAGGAGAGAGTCATCTTCAAGAATATGTATTTTTTTTCCAAATGGTGTAGATTTGATAGGGGAAATTTAATGAGAGATGAAAACTGTCAATTTTGGATAAGTCCAACATTGAGTAGTTATATCAGAGAAAATATATATCAAGAATCAATCTTTCTTATTTTTTGCACTATGTATACATGTCATCTATAACATATTTTGAAATCAGAAGAAAAAAAGATTATTTGTATATAGTTGTTTGGTGGGAACTAGACCCCAGATTTTTAGCTTTTTTAAGCAACTGAAAAATGGACTTAAAAAATAAAAAAATTATGCCAATTCTTGTTCAATTTTTTTAAAGAATTATAGGCATAAATTTTATCAGTTTACATCATCTTCAAATTCTAAACACAAATGTCACATTTATGTCATTGAAGTTAAATAGATTGTGTGTTGTTGACCTTTTCCTTTAGAAAAGTGTGACACATGTTTGTACTTTTACCCAGGTGAATAGAAAACTCATCAATGCACTGATCAATTTAGATATCATTATAATAAAATATAGTAAACAACCTAGTGAATCATAATCAAATACAATAAATAATCTGGTCAATCTTTGAAGGGTCTCCTTCAAGAGGTTGAACATCTGGATGAGGAATATCTCCAAGTTTGATGCTAATTATGTCTTTAGGAACCAGACATGCAACATCTTCTTCATTCCAATGATCATCTCTTAGAACCTGAATTGAAAATATGTAGGTTAGAATGATCTATGAAGGGGAAACAAAAAATCTAATATGCAAAACTTGTAGGGTTTGGAACAAGGATGGACCTTTTCTTTCAGAGCCAATCGAGCCATTAGCTTGATGCAACTACATTGCCAACGTTATTCTTTTCAATAAAAGTTATAGTGGAGTTGATGAAAAACAATTATATCATTGAGACCATCCTTTATTCTCAACTTTACATTCATTTAATCTATTTTTGCCTTTGTTTGTTCAATTTTCTTATCCAACCTAAAACATGCAAAGGTAATACATTTTCATACCTAATATATTGAAGAACAAAAATAACAAGAAATTATAAATACAATCACAATTCCACATTAAGGGACATACTATACAAGACAAAATGTTATATTTGTCTTGCCTTTTGCACCATTTAGTGGTGGTTTCCCTTTTTCACTGTGCTCAAATTTGTTTCAATCTCCTTTAAAAGATCTTGTTTTCATTAGACATGAAAGCTAAATATTTAAACAAAGAATAAACTCGAAATACAATGTGCATTTCTCAAACTTGAAATATGCAATGTGCATGCCTTTAATACAAGACAATTAAATAGAGAGACACATCAAGTTTTCTTATTTTTCTTGAAAATATATCCATTTGAGCACTATGTGACTTTGACATAGAGTGATGATGGTTACAGGTGATTGCAACCTGAAAAAGAACTCAAAACTAAACCAAAAAAATAAAATTACAAAAAGCCAAACAACCAAGAAAAAGATAAAGATGTTGAAAGAAAACTATCAAGACAAGAAAAAACACTATAGGATAATATTTATCAAAATATTGTAAAGAAAATACAATCAAATAATAAAAATAAACAACCAAAAGTAATAAATAGACTATAAATATTATAAAAAGAAGAGAAGAAATAACACAAAAGAAGAAGGAATCTAAAAACAAAAAGAAATAACGAAACACAAAAGAATAAAAAAATTAAAAATAATAACCAAACTAAAAATAATAAAATAAAATAAAAACCTAAAAATAACTAGCAACAATAATTAAAAAACCCACAAACTAAAAGTTAAAGATAGGAATAACAACATATAAAAAGAATGAGAATAAAATAAGGAAACGAAGATAAGGCGAAGATGAAAATAAAATGATGATGATGATGATGATATTATTACATTGGGAGGCGTACCTATACAATGGGAGCACAAATAGAAATACTAGCACAAGAATATGCCATAAAAGATTCCTTGTCAATAAAAACTATTAGATTAAATAAATACTATATTAACCAACCAACCAAATATATCAAGGTGATATTTTTATTTTGTATTTAATAATTTGTTTTCTATATAGTTTTTTTTTTATGAATAGAGGCCTTCACTATTAATATAAATATTAAAGTACAATATTCACAAAAAAGAGTTGGGGGAAATAATCACCCTGCAAGTTCACATGACACTTAGGCCAGAAACAAACAACTATTTATAAAAAAAAACTATATAACCAAAAAACCCTCAAGCTACAAGAGTAGTAGTAGAAGAGGGAAGAGGATCTTTATCATCTGGATTGCCCCAGACACTGGGTAGAGGAGTTTGATCAGGAATGGCCCAGCCATCTTCTGGATCTTCTTTTTCAACTTCTCCTTCCTCTCGCTTGGGTGAGATAGCTAGCGCCAAGCGAGGGAACTTTCCTTAAATATCAGGAGCAGAGGCCGAAGGCCAAGCAAAAGCCACAGCAGTGGAAGCAATCACAAGAGGCCAACCAGAACACGCATCCCTCCGAGGAGGAGGGGAAGCGGAGTAGTGACACCATTGCCGTGGAGTCCTGGAGTGTTTAGTAAAGGAGCTTTGGTTGCAATGTCGGCCCCTCGACGGCGTATGGTCAGCTGAGAGAGAATTTGGAGGCACCGGAGCTATAGTACAAGGGGCATTGCCCCAATGCTGGAGCAACTCCTATAAGTGGGCAACCTCTAGGGCCACTTTATCTACTTGCACCTAGATCTACATCATTACATTGTTACAAATACAAGCCTTATCAAAAAGAGATACATAATTATCTCAAAAATTGTGAGAAAAAATCACAGTGTTTCTATCTTTCCACAAAGTAAACAAAATTTCCAGCCTAAAAGTATGCCATATCTGGGTGTACTGAGAAGGCATTCTGGGAGAGTCACCAAGAAGAGCCATATGCCAAGAAAAAGGCTCTGGCCTAAAGGGAGCAAAAAAGTCATGAATCCAACTCTAGTAGTTTTGGGCACGATGATAGAGCCAGAAATTATGCATGAGCGTCTTTGAGTGACCACAAAAAGGACATTTAGGGTCAGGAACCCCCATATGTTAGAGTCTACCTCCCAAAGGCAAGCCCTAGTATAAAAAACACTAGGCAAAATGAGCAATTTTAGGCTCAGTAACATAATCCCAAATAGTACAAAATCTCCAGCCCTAGATCTTCTGAGAAGAAGAAAGATGCCAATGCCGGTTGAGAGAATCAATCATGGGCAAATGAGGCATAAGCCAAGAGTACCCAAGCTTAGGCTTGTAGCTGGTGAAAGGAGTGGCAGGATACCACTTCTAGTCTTTCCACCATGATCTGACTGACTGAATTCCTATTTTATGCAAGAGGTGAGGCGGGATGGCAAAAACTAGTAAGTCAAAAGTTTGACAATTTGGGTGGATGAGCCGAAATTGAACCCCGAGATCATCCCAGGATCAGAGACTCATAGTGGCTCTAGAAAAAACATCCTTGGGGGTTTGAATGCCATGCTTGTGAAACTGAAGAGCACTAACCCCTTGAATTCTAGCAAGAGGAGTCCCCTACTGAGCAAATAGAGGAGACCACCAAATGTTTTGCTGGTTGAAAGAAAGACCATCCCAAAAACCATTCCCAGCCCACCGAAGCCAGGGCTTGACAGACTCCCATGCTCTCCAAATACTTTTGGCAAAAAAATTACCCTATATTTGGATAGGCTCCCTCATAACCAGCAGGGTTTGAAAGCCAATCCCCTTCCAGGCAGGCTTGTGAAGAGGAAACCCTGAGGAAATGCAGTGATGAAGCATAATTTTCTAGGATTCATTGCCTGTGAGACATCGCACAACCCACTTGGCACAAAGGGCGTGCCCTTGCTTTTGGGTATCAATTAATCCAAGCCCACCAGAGGACTTTGGAAGGCAAAAAAAGTCCCAAGAAATTCTGTGGAAACCCCGGGTGATCAATGCTAGAGGCCTAGAGAAAATCACGAAGAATTTTCTCGAGCCATTTGTAGGAAGCTTTGGAAGGGGCCCAATAAGAGGAGTAATAAACATGCATGGCAGCCAGGACTTTGGAGCAGATCAAAAATTTTCTTGTGAGGGAGAGTGGCTCCATGATCCAGTAGGTAAGCTTTTTTTCAATCTTAGCAAGAACTTCATTCCATAGATTAGTAGGATTGCCTTGAAAAGAAAATGGAATACCCAAAAATTAGAATATCTCCCCATGTTGAATGCTTGTCTAGCCAAACTGAGAAAGCCAGGGAGGCTCGGGAAGAGCTAGCTATTTGTAACAAAGGGTTTTGTGCCACTGAATGGCTGAGCCAGAAGCCAAGAAAAAGATGTCTAAACACTGCAAGGCTGCCTTGATATTCTCTTCATCCTCCACCAGAGTGAGGAAGGAATCATCGGTGGAATGGCCATTGACAAGCTGTTGGGAGGAATCTGGCAAGGAGATTCCCCTAACAGTTCCCATGGAAATGGAGTGAGCTAACAGATAGCCAAACCCTTTAGCAGCTAACACATAGAGAGCTAGAGCCAGAGGGAAACTCTATCGAATGGAATGGAAAAGCCCAAAGGTGGAAGACTGGAGGCCATTGATGGTAATGCAGGCAGAGGCATTATTGAAGAGCATCTACACAGATTGAAGAAATCTTGGGCCAAAAACCATAGCGTGAAGCATCGCAAGGATAAAATGCCATTCAATATGATCATAAGCTTTAGCAAAATCAATTTTGAGAAAAAGGGATTTTTGGTGAGACTTACGAGCCCATTCCATACCTTCCCAAACAACAATGATGTTGTCAACAATAAATCTTGACTTAATAAACCCTATTTTCTCAGGCCGAACAATTTGCAGAATCATGTGTCAGATCTTGAGAGCCAATGCTTTCGCAATGATCTTGTATGAGACATTAAGAAAAGTGATGGGCCACCAGTTACAAATGTCCTCAGGATCTCCAGTTTTGGGAATGAACTTGATATTCCCCTTCTTAATGATGTCCCCAAGAGATTGGGTATGAAAAGCTTCCAGGTAGACCTAGTGGAGATCTGGACCAATGGCATCCCAAAGGGTTTTGTAAAACTCATAGGGGAAGCCATCACAACCAGGGGCTTTATCATTAGCCATGGTGAACACAGCTTCATGAAGATCCTAAAAGGAAAGCAGTTGGTCACAAAAGACCCACTAAGTAGGGGAGACACACTGAGGAACCACCGCGATGCAATCCATGAGAGCTTTCTCGCTAGCAGGGGAGCAGCCCCAAGTAGCAAAGACCTATTCATAGTGATGAACAAAGGCTTGAAAAACATAAGGAAGCTTCGTGAAAAGGGATTGACCTTCTCGGATTCTAGATATGCCTGTACTAGTATGCTGAGGATGGAGGGCAGTAAAAAATTCTTTTGAAACTTGGTCTCCAACCTTTAACCAGTGCAGTCAGGCTTTGATCTAGGCTCCTCTGGTAGCATGGTTGTCAGCCACTTGCTTCTGGTGGCACAACTTGGCAAGATTGATTTTCATCTCTTGATTGAACGGGTCCTAAGCTAAAGCTTTGGTGGCAACATGCAAAGCTTTGGTGTTGGCATCATAGGCTCTACAACGACAATTGGCCAATTGTCTGCCATAGATGTGCAAGAAATGAGCTGTACGCTTGATGGCATCATTCCATCATTGAATCCATCCTATCAAGGGGGTGGGTCTAGGCTCAAGGTTCCAAACCCAATGAATGTGGGCCATAGTAGAAGCGTGATGAAGGAAAAAAGTATTAAAGTAAAATTGTATGGTGGGAGGCCTAGCCTTAGCTATCTGCCAAACAACATTAAATTGGATGGGAAAGTCATCTGACAAGGTCACATCAACAAGAGGAGTGACTGGTAAGGATTTCTTTTTAGAAAAGGAGAAAAAATATTGAGCCGATATCATGGCACGATTAAGCCTTTTATGAATTCTATCAGAAGAAGCCTTGTAATTAGACAAAGTGTGCCAGGCCCCATCAAAATGGCAGCAGCCCACATTGGGATCAAAAAGCCCTAATTTATTATGCATGTAATACCAGGCTTCTCTTTCACTAGTTGTCCATCGAAATGGTACAAAACCATCCTTGTCAGACACCATCTCCACCATATTGAAGTCCCCACAAACAAGCCAGCTAGTAGGTGGTAGAGAATCTGCAAGCCAATGCCATAGGTGAGATCTTTCAACAACATCATTGGGAGCATAAACATTAACTATGACAAAGGAATGATTCTCAATAATGAAAGTGGCCCAAACAACCCGTTGCATGGGATCAAAACCATGGCTAACCAGCAAGGAATGCCAATGAGGAGAGAGGAGAGTAACAACTCCACCTCAACCAACCTCATGCTGAGAACAAAGAGCAAGGCTCTTAGGCCAAATAAATTTACAAGTAGCATCAAGCATGAAACCAAATATATTAACTTCCTGGAGGCATAAAACATCTAGATGACAAAAATGCTTACGCAAATCCCTAACAAAATATTTTCTGTGTAGGTCTGTCAACCGATGAACATTCCATGAGATGTACTTCATGGAATAACAGTGTCATCCATTCCATCCTTGTCCCCAAGGGAGTCAAAGCTATTAGACAAATAACCTGGGGAAAAACCAAACCTAGAAAATTCTAAAGAAATATTACGCCGCTTGTCTTGCATGCCATTGAATTTAGTCTTAGCACGCTCAGAAGGGCTGCGAGAGCAGTGGAAAGAGCTGGAAGAAATAATCTCGGCAGCTGTCGGAGGCATGTTTCTTGGAGGAGAAGAAGCTTGGGTGATGGAAACATCTTTCCCCTTTGAGACAGGGTTTGAAACTTTGATAACAGGAGTTTCCAAGAAAATCGTGTTATCAGAAGGTGGCAGATGAGAGGCAGGAGTTGAAACAGGCTACTTGTGGGGCTTGTTATGGTGACTAACAGTGACCCATTCATCTTTTTTACCCTCTTCTTTCTTTCCAGCCTCAACTGGCTGTGAACTAGCATCCTTGGGAGGAGGCTTGGTATGAGGCACTACCAAAGGGCAGTCCTTAATCTTATGCTCCGCAGATTGACACCAATAACAAGTATTGGGAAGGTTAAGATAGAGAACCTTCTGGGTGAAGGTGGTATCACCAACTTGAATCTCTATGGATTCTTTGAGATCCCTAGAGAGTCAACCTCAACAAAGAGCCTCTTGTGAGGGCATGGATTAAGAAAACGGTCATGCTCGAGACATATAACCCTACCAAGCTTCTGCACTATGGCTTGCATGAAAGGCCAACAAGGTAAGGGAAGACTAGGGAATTCGACCCACCCTGGGACCTTGAGCTTCTTGTCATCAGAGACAAAAAAGTCATGAGACCAATGTTGGAAGATTAACAGTGAGGCCCTGAGGTTCCAGGGACCTTTGGCAAAGATAGCATCCACATGGGAGGGGTTAGAAAAGCGAAAAAGAAAAAAGCCTTTGGTAAGGCTTTGAATGCCTTCCAGGTGGATTCCATGAGGAATCCAGTTCTTCGCAACCCAGTCCTTGAGAACATGTTCAGGGGGGTTGCGACCCAGAAAATAGCCAATCAGGGTGTGTGATTCAAGCCAAGTGCATGCATCATTGAATTCATTAATGGGTAAAACAATATCAAGTTGGGCCATACCTCGTGGAATACTTTGGGTACAAAATTGCGGGGGCGTTTGCTTGGTGGTGCCATTGATATCTGAAACCACACCAGCACCAACATCAACTGCTTGGTGGGAAGTGGTCGGATCCATATATTAGGCTATTTCCCGCAATAACTACGGTATGTGCGAAGGACGAGACTGTAGAAATGGATGCAAGGTGAAAAAACCCTAGTAGAGCACAGAGTGAGCATGAGCCGTTTTCTTCATAGTTCTATAATTTCATTTGGGACCGTATTACATTATGACCCACCTAAGTTTTCATATTTGAAGATGGTCTCTATATAGTTTTACTTTTAGTTTTAGATTTAAATTTAATTTTAGCTATAGTTTTAGATTTAGAATTAGAATTAGTTTTAGAGGTAGTTTTAGTTTTAGTTAGATTTAGATTTTGATCATTATTTCATTTAATATTTAGATTTAAATTTAAATATGGAGGGCAATACTGTCATATTGCTTTAAATTTGGATTATTTAGATTATTCATTTGCAATGGTTTAAAATGGTTAAAAATATTTCTTCTTCCTTATTTAAAATTGGAAAATCTTTAAGATTTAATTTTAATACTTTATTTTTATATAGTTCTTATATTTAACATTTAATTTCTACAATAAAAGATATTAAATTAAATAAATAAGTTACAAAACTATAAATTTAAATAAATCATAAATTACAATGCCAAGGTAGAAAATAATAGCTAGCCAGAATAATAGGAAGCCAAATGGAAAGGCCGAAATAATATGACCCAAAATAATAGTGGCTTCACATAGGTGAAGAATAATTTAAAAATTTAAAAAATTTGGAGTGTTTTATTGTTTTTTGTGAAATTTGAAGAGGCAAAAGAATTAGAAAAGAAACCTTTTGGGGAACATGAAGAGACACTCTCTGATTATAAAAGAGTGTCTCCTTATTTCATTTGTAGGAAGCCCATTTCAAGAGAAAACAACCAACCAAATATCAAGGTGATATTTTTATTTTGTATTTAATAGTTTTTTTTTATATAGTTTTAGTTCTAGATTTAGATTACGTGTTAGATTTAGAATTAGAATTAGATTTAATTTTAGTTTTACATTTACATTTAGTTTTAGTTTTAGTTAGATTTAGATTTATATTTCTCTTAGATTTAGATTTTGATCATTATTTTATTTAATATTTAGATTTAAATTTAAATATGTAGGGCAATGTTGCCATATTGGTTTAGATTTAGATTATTTAGATTGTTCATTTAGAATGGTTTAAAATGGTGAAAAATCTTTCTTCTTCCTTAATTAAAATTGAAAAACCTTTAAGATTTAGTTTAAATACTTTAAGATTTAGATTTAGTTTTACTTTTAGAGTTAGATTTAGATTTATCTTTCTCTTAGATTTATATTTTGATCATTATTTTATTTAATATTTAGATTTAAATTTAAATATGGAGGGCAATTCCACCATATTTCTTTAGATTTAGATTATTTAGATTATTCATTTGCAATGGTTTAAAATGGTGAAAAATCTCTCTTCTTCCTTATTTAAAATTGGAAAATCTTTAAGATTTAGTTTTAATACTTTAGATTTTTATACTTTTTATATTCAACATTTAATTCTACTATTATATTTGGTTTTAAATGTTTGATGAAAAATATGGAGGGCTATGTTGGCATATTATTTAATTTATTAATTTTGATAATTAGTTTCAAAATCCTATATATATTTTGTGCAAAAAGTATTTATAACTTAATCTATAATTCATTTCTCTGGATCACCGAGAGAAGAAGGTGTTGCATGATTCTATTTCAAAAACACAATGAGGATGCTAAAAAAGGTTGTTGAGTAAGGCTTTACACTTCTTGCATTAGCTTTAAAGTTTATAAATCCTCTTCATCTACTATGTCTACGATTTCACAATCATTTTGCAATGTGCAGAACATCCTAGATTGGAAGTAGGGAGAATGACGCCAAAGAATTTGGTTTAAAATCTGTCAATGGCATTTTCAACAAATCTATTTTATGCATATATTGCAATCATTTCATGTCATTGGAGGCCATGTTTTTGAATAAGTAGAGAGCTTGGAAATTTTAATGTGACCAATAAACTAGGTTGAGATGATCATTATAAAAATAAAATTGTGAGACCAGGGGGTGAGATAAATTCAATCTAATGGATATGATTGAATTCTATATGTTGCCATAAAGATTATGAAGAAAGATGAGAAAGTCCAAGATTTAAGGGACCATATTAGAAAAATATTATTTCTATCTATTTGTTGTCTTCACATTCAATTATTAGTTTTATGATGTTTCTATTATTTAATTAATTAAGATAATATGATTATCATAGAAAGGGTAAAATATATCTCTATCATTGTGAACAATAAATTTTTTAGAGAAATACTTCAAATTTAAATATATGATAATTTTTTGAATGAATGACCTATAAGGAAGAAAGAAAAAATGACCAAGAGGTCTCTTGAAATATTATCCTAGACCAAATTGAGACTTTACTCCAACACTAAACCAAATTAAGCACTAACCTTTAAAAAAAATTACAATCCTAACCCTAATTTTAATTAAATTTTAAGTCAAATTAAACTTTATAACTAAAATCTTAGTTGAGGAGAAACCTATTGAATAAATAGAAACAACAAACCTTGAAAAACTAGATTGAATCCCAACCTTAACTCTATATCATATTACACATTAAAACCCAAGATGAACCTAACCATAACTAAGATTTAAAAAATATGGTCACTTGATAAATTAAGCCCTAAACTTAACCCTAACCATTATACTTAACCAAATTGAACTATAACCCTAATTTTAAACCTACCTAAATCCTAACTTATATAAAATTCAAGTAAAATGGTCCTTGAAATCTAACACTCAACTTAACCCTAATCCTAATACAATTAAATTATAACAAAAATTATGAAAAAAGATGAGAAAGTCCAAGATTAAAGGGACCATATTAGAAAAATATTATTTATATCTATTTGTTGTCTTCACATTCAATTATCGGTTTTATGATGTTTCTATTATTTAATTAATTAAGATAATATGATTAGCATAGAAAGGGGAAAATATATCTCTATCATTGTGCAAATAATAAATTTTCTAGAGAAATACTTCAAATTTAAATATGTGATAATTTTTTGAGTTACTGACCTATAAGGAAGAAAGAAAAAATGACCAAGAGGTGTCTTAAAATATTATCCTAACCAAATTGAGACTTTACTCCAACACTATACCAAATTAAACACTAGAACCTTTAAAAAAATATGGTCACTTGATAAATTAAGCCCTAAACTTAACCCTAACCACTATACTAAACCAAATTGAGCTATAACCCTAATTTTGAACCTAACTGAATCCTAAATTATATAAAATCCAAATAAAATGACCCTTGAAGTCTAACACTCAACTTAACCCTAATCCTAATACAATTAAATTATAACCCTAACTCTAGCTCTAATTGACCTCTAATTCTAACCATAAGTATAATGATACTTTATCCATAATCAAACCCTCACCAGAATCAATACCTACGTATAGTTAGCTTCAACCCTAACTATAACTCAAATATTTCCCTCTAATTGAATGCTAACCCTAACCTAATCTTAACTCTAACCCTAATTGTGCTTCAACCATAACACTAATTGAATCCTAACCATAATTTTATCCTAACTATAACCATAGTCTTAACCCTAACCCTATTATCCACCCTAACCAAACCGTAATATGAATCCTAACAAAAGCCTAATCTAAATCCTAACCAAAGTGTAATTAGAACCTTAACTTAGTCCTAACCTTAATCATAATTCTAATTCTAACCATATTTCTAACTCTCACCATAATAACACCCCTAAACAAAACCCTAATTCTAACCATGATATAAACCCTAAGCCCTAATCATAACCATGATATAAACCCTAGCCCTAACCATAATCCCAATCCTAACCCTAACCCTAATCCTAATCCTAAACCTAATCCCAATCCTAACACTAATCCTAATCCTAATCCTAATCCTAAAACTAACCCTAAAACCTCCCCCTAAGTATAATCTTAACCATAATCCTAAATACTAAACCTTGATCCTAACCCTAACCCTAAAAAAACCCTAATCCTAACCATAATATCCTAACCCTAACAAAACCCAAAACCCTAACCATAATACCCTAACCCTAAAAAACCCTAATCATAACCATAATAACCTAACCCTAATATTAACCATACCATAGATCCTAAATGCTAAACTCTAATCCTAAACTTAATTGTTAAATCCTAATTCTAAATGTTAAACCCTAAATCCTAAATCTTAAGCTAAACCATAAACCATAAATGCTAAACCCTAGACCTAAATGCTAACCCATAAATGCTAAATTATAATCGTAACATGAACCCTAAATATAACAATAACTCTAACCATGGGGTGAACCCACAATAGTGGGTTACACTTTTTTGCTTGAACGGACACGAAACTCTACATTTTGAAAAAAAAAATAGATTCGGATGCATATTTTCGTTAAACTGTTTGAAATTAGAAGATGAAGTAAATTAGAGTCTTTTAATATTTTTTTTCTAGATTCTAAATATATTTTTTATTTTTATTTTTGAATTGATTTGAATGGTTTTTTTCTTTCTCCCACGAAAACTAGTATGTTGTTGAAAATGTCATTTTCAAAGAGTTACATTGTTTTCATAGAGCATAACTTTTTTTCTAAAATAGATATCAATGTGATTCTTTTGAATTTAGTTTTTTAACATCCATATAGAGGGCATGCAATTGGTTTGATGATATTATCATGATTATTTCATATTTTATTAACGTTTGAAGTTGACTAGACCGTAATTTTGACATAGCTTGACTACATAGCTTATAACTTGTCGTGTATTTGTCCAATTTCATTTTTTTTATATAGAAAGATAACTTCAATACCTAGGGCATAGATATTTTTTAGAATTTTTTTTCTCTCATTTATTATTTTTCCATAAGCGTCAAACATAGAGGTAGACATACGATGAAATATCTATGTTTAGTAAAGCTAAACATACAAAGTCATAATAAAATTAATATGTATTAACATTATAATCATTGGAAAGATTTTTCTCAGTAGTACCTTACTACATAGATAGTTTTGTTAAATGAATTCATTTAATTTTCCAAAAGACAAATTCGAAGTGATTTTTTGTTAGCATTTTAATAGGTGCGAAGGAGACTCCATTATAGGTATGAATGAGGAGTATAGATGTTATATCAATGTTTTTTTATCTAAGAGGCTATGAGCTAACCATTTGTAATTAAATCCTTCAAATGAAACCTCTGAAGGCTTAAATCATCATATTTGATTAAAAATGTGTTATTTCATAAAAAATCAGCATCTCTAAAAAAGTGTAACCCACTATTGTGGGGTGATCCCATGTCATACATATAAAAATTTATCCTAACCCTAACCCTAATATTAACCAAGATGTAAACCATAACCCTAATGATAATCCTAATCCTAAACCATAAATCATAACCCTAATCAAAACCACAACCCTAACCATAATAATCCTAAACCAAACCCTGGACCTAAATGCTAAACCCTAATCCTAACACGAACCCTCAAAATAACCATGCCAGGGTGACCCCACAATAGTGGGTTACACTTTTTTAGAGATGCTGATTTTTGCTGAAATAACACATTTTTAATAAAATATGATTATTTAAGGCTTGAGAGGTTCCATTTGAAGGATTTAATTACAAATGGCTACCTCACAAGCTCTTAGATAAAAAAAACATTGATATAACATCTATATTCCTCATTCATACCAATAATGGAGTCTCCTTCGCACCTATTAAAATGCTGAAAAAAAATCACTTTGAATTTATCTTTTGGATAATCAAATAAATCCATTTGACAAAACTATCTATGTAGTAAGGTACTGCTGAGAAAAATCTTTCCAATGATTATAATGTTAATACATATTAATTTTATTATGACTTTGTATTTTTAGTTTTACTAAACATAGATATTTCACCGTATATCTACCTCTATGTTTGATGCTTATGGAAAAATAGTAAATGAGAGAAAAAAAATTCTAAAAAATATCTATGCCCTAGGTATTGAAGTTATCTTTCTATCAAAAAAAAAAAAAATGAAACTAGATAAATACATGACAAGTTATAAGCTATGTAGTCAAGGTATGTCAAAATTACGGTTTAGTCAACTTCAAATGTCAATAAACTATGAAATAATCATAATAATTTTGTCAAACCTATTGCATGCCCTTTGTATGGGTGTTAAAACACTAAATTCAAAAGAATCATATTGATATCTATTTCAGAAAAGAAGTTATGCTCTATGAAAATAATGTAACTCTTTGAAAATGACATTTTCAGCAACATACCAGTTTTCATGGGAGAAAGAAAAAACCATTCAAATCAATTCAAAAATAAAAATAAAAAATATATTTGGAATCTAGACAAAAAATCCTAAAAGACTCCAATTTACTTCATCTTCTAATTTCAAACAGTTTAATGACAATATGCATCTGAATCTTTTTTTTTTTTTCAAAATGTAGAGTTTAGTGTCCGTTCAAGCAAAAAAGTGTAACCCACTATTGTGGGTTCACCCGCCATGAACTTAAACCTTTATCCTAATACTAACCATGATGAAAACCCTAACCATAATGATAATCATAATCCTAAGCCCTAATCTCAATCATAATCAAAATACAAACCCTAACCATAATACTAACCATGATGTAAATTCTAACCCTAATGATAATCCTTATCCTAAGCCCTAATCCTAACCCTAATCTTAACCATAATACTAACCATGATCTAAGCCCTCATTCTAACCACAATCCTAAGGCTAACCCTAATATCAACTCTAACTCTAACCCTAACCCTATAAAATAACCATAATCAAAGCCCTAATCTAACCATAATAGTATCTACAATGTATGTCCTTACCCTAACCATACTCCTAACCTTAAATCCTATACCCTAATCCTAACCCTAAACCTCGATCATAACCATAATTGTAACCATAAGCCTAACTCTAACCCTAATAATTGAATCCTAAATTTAACCCTAAATATTAACTATAATAATAATCATGTAACCCTAACCCTAGCCATAATCCAAAGCCTAACATTGATCCTAAGTCTAACCATAATTCTACCCCTAATCCTAAACAAAATTCTAACCCTAACCCTAATGTTAGACCTTAGCACTAAATCCTAAATGTGACTATAACCATAACCAAAAGCCTAAACCCCAATACTAACCATAATCATACTCACTAAATGTTTAACCCTAATCATAAATACTAAAATATAATTGTAAATGGTAAACCATAATCATAAACCTAAACCAAATGCTAACCGTAATTCTAATCTTAACATTAATCCTAATCTTGACCCTAACACTAACCCAAACTATATCCCTAGGTTTAATGCTAAACCTTTATCCTAACCGTAACCCTAATACTAACTATGATGTAAACACTAACCCTAATGATAATCCTAATCCTAAGCCCTGATCTCAACCATAATCAAAATCATAACCATAATACTAACCATGATATAAACCCTAACCCTAATGATAATTCTAATCCTAAGTTCTAATCTCAACCATAATACTATCTACAATGTATGTCCTTACCCTAACCATAACCCTAACCTTAAACCCTATACCCTAATCATAATCCTAACCCTAAACTTTGATCATAATCATAACTATAACCATAAACCTAACTCTAACCCTACCAATAATCTTAAATCTAACCCTAAATATTAACTATAATAATAATCATAACCCTAACCCTGACCATAATCCAAAGCATAACCCTAATCCTAAGTCTAGCCATAATTCTAACCCTAACCCTAAACAAAATTCTAACCCTATCATAAACCTAATTCTAACGTTAAACCTTAACACCAAATCCTAAATGTAACTATAATTATAATCATAAGCCTAAACACTAACCCTAACCATAATCATACTCATTGAATCCTAAACCCTAATCATAAATGCTAAAATATAATTGTAAATGGTAACTGTAATCCTAATAGTAAGTCTAATCTTATCCAAGTTAATCCTAATCTTTACCCCAACACTAACCCAAACCATAAACCTAAACCAAATCGTGACCGTAATTCTAATCTTAACCTTAATCCTAACCTTGACCCTAACACTAACCCAAACCATAGCCCTAGGTTTAATCTTGACCCTAATACTAACCCAAACCATAGCCCTAGGTTTAACACTAACCCTATTTACATTGATGAACCTAATTTTTAAACCATAATATTAACCTTTACCTTAACCCTACCACTAACCTTAACTATAATTTTAGAACTAACCATAACAGTAACACTAACCATAACAATAACCCTTACGCCATCAATTTAAAAAATAAAAATCATAAAATGTCTTCCATGTAGCACCATGACTGCTACTAGCTTATATATACCTAGATATATATAATACACCGAGAGTAATCCTTCTCGAGGCACCTATTTTCATCAACCCTAACCTACACAAACCTTGCAATTTGATGCACATCAAACAACCAAGAAAAAGATAAAGACATCAAAAGAAAACTATCAAGACAAGGAAAAACACTATAGGAAAATATTTATCAAAAGATTATAAAGAAAATACAATAAAATAATAAAAATAAACAACCAAAAGTAATAAATAGACTATAAATATTATAAAAAGAAGAGAAGAAATAACACAAAAGAAAGAGGAATCTAAAAACAAAAAGAAATAAAGAAACACAAGGGAATAAAAAAATCAAAAATAATAACCAAGCTAAAAATAATAAAACAAAGTAAAAACCTAAAAATAACTAGCAACAATAATTAAAACACCCACAAACTAAAAATTAAAGATAAGAATAACAACATATAAAAAGAATGAGAATAAAATAAAGAAACAAAGATAAGGGGAAGATGAAATAAAATGATGATGATGATGATATTATTATTATTAAATTTACTATTGAGACAAGGAACAACAAAAATAATTACAATTAAAATAATGATTAATATTAAGACAAGAACAAACAACAAAATAATAATAATAATGGAGAGCCTAAATAACAAGATAATACTAAGACTAGAAAAAATTAACAATAAATGATAATAATAATAATAATAATAATAATAATAATAATAATAATAATAATAACAAAAATGTAATTTAACAATACTATATATATTATAATTGATATACTTGATATATCAATAGTGATATTAAAATTAATAAAAAGAAAAGACAAATAGTAGTAATAAGAAGTAAAACTAATAAGAACTAAAAATACAAGAAAAATAAAAATAATAAAAATATTCAAGTAATAATAATTAAATAAAAAACTAATAATATAAGAAAGATAAAAGTAATAGTAATAATGAAAAGACCTCAAAAACTAGTAATAAATTAAATAAAATATGAATATGAATAATGAAAATGAATAAATCAATGATAATAATAAGAGAAATAAAAGATTTAGGAGAAAAGATAAGGGTAAATAAAAACTAATCCACAAGACAAGAGAAGAAGCCTCTTGAAAAATACAGGACGAGAATAAATCAAGCAAATAAAAGATGATAAGCAAAGAGAAAAGTCAAAAAGAAAAACAAAGACAAGGAAGACAAAGACACATGATGTCGAAACAAAAAGCCACCAAGAGTGAAGGACAAAAAACAAACAAGAAGGAACATGAGAGGAACAATAGACACAAGCGAAAAACCTCAAGGGAGGAAGGAAAACAAGACAAGCTAAGGGGAGGAGGAACAAGGCGACCATGTTAGGCTAACCACAAGTTCTAAAGGAGGGGGGGGAGACAAGGAGGGGGAGAGGAAGGGGGTAGAACCAAGCACAAAAGGAGAAATGATGAAGAGGGGAGAAACCAAGCATGGTAAGGTCAAACACTTGGGGAAGACAACAAAGGCCAACCAAGAGTAATGCGATCAAGGATGAGGACGACCACCGTTATAGATACTAGAGAGTAAAGACTGCCAACAAGTACTAAGGCCCCACCCTTCATCACGATTGAGTTTCGTGGGGTGCTTTCTGATTTTTATGGCTTCCTTTAGCTTTCTCTTGAAGAAGTTATCTCTCCTGCACAAGATTTCTATGTTCTCTAAATAGATGTGGTGTTTAGTGGACGCAAAATAGTCAACAAGGGCCAAATTAGCTACATGCTCATGTTTAATGTCGGCTCCATGTTATTTGATTCTAGTAGTGAAGGAGAATCTCGTTTCACCTATATAAGGTATCCCACATGAGCACACCACTTTGTAGACTCCTGATTTAGAATGAATGTTCCTAGAGTCTTTAAGGGGAGGAAGACGACTCTTCATAAGGGAGATGAGTTTGAAGGCACATCGAAATCCTCTTTTGGAGAGTATTTTGGAAATTTTGTGAGAGATACCTCTAATATAAGGAAGACAAACATAAGGCAAATCAAAAGGAAGAGGTTTAGAGGAGGTGGAAATGAATCGATATTTGGATTGGCTGAGGGCTCTAGCAATTTTTTTATTGGTGTACCCATTAAGTCTAAAGATATGACAAAGATGGGTCAGCTCTTGGTTCAAATTGTCACTATCATAAATGAGGTAGGCCCTCAAGGCTAAGGTTGTAAGAACACAAAATTTTTGGTGAGCGTGGTTATGCGATAAGGAAGGCATGCAAATAAAGATCAGTGCGTGGCTTTGCGGTAAACACGATGCCCCAGAGAACCATTAGGTTTTTTTTAATTACCAAGACATCAAGGAATGGAAGCTGGTTGTTGGATTCCAATTCCTTTGTAAAGGAGATGCAAGGGATAATACTATTTAGGTGGGAATGTAATTCCTCCAATGTGTCTTGGTCATGGGGCCAACACACATTAGTATCATCCACAAATTGTTTCCACCACTTTGGCTTCAAGGGGTAAGAGGAAAGTGCTAGGTCTTCAAAGTACTCCATGTATACATTGGCTATGACAGGCGAGAGAGGACAGCCTATAGCCACACCATCCACTTGTTCATAGATGATGCCTTGGAAAGTAAAGAATGTAGACGTAAGGCACAAATCAACCAAGGTAGCAATTTCAGCATTAACCTTGTGACTAACGATATTAATCACATCAGTGATGGGAACCTTGGTAGAGAGGGAGACAACATCAAAACTCACCAAGAGGTCAGTATTGTCTACTCTTGAGTCCTTGAACATGCACTTGTACTCTTTTTTCGTGCAACAATGGCAATTGTGTCCTAAAGCTATAGGAGGATTGGAAAATAAAAGACAAAAAAAAAAAACCTATAACTATGTGCTTAGTATTATATCATTGCACAGTAATGAATGTTAGAAATGTAGTACCTTGAAATTAAGGTGGGTTTTGAAGAAAATGTGAAATCAAGAAGTGGTTAGCATGTGTTTTGAAAAAGTGTTTGTGACTTGTGAATGTACAAAATTGAGCAAAGTAAGTGTTAAGTTGAATATAATACAACAAAATGAACAATGCAATTTTCTGAAAGCAAGATATAAATCCTAGAAATATATAGTCACATTGGAAAAGCTCAACTAGAAATGATTTAAGTCAATTGATAAAGAATTAATTATTCATTGTGTCACTTGACTAAAAAAACATAAAATGGCAATGAAAATGAGATCTAACATTGCACAAAAAAGCATTTATCTCAGTCATATTACAATTGAACAATCTAAAAACTTTGAAGCAATACAATCAATGTACATCAATCATTTATTGTCTTCCACTATGGGATAGAAACCAAGGATTGGAAAATGAGCGGTTCAGAAAACAAAAACACAAAACATGCAAATCATGGGATGTCCCCCAGCAACTAGAAAATAGAGAATTGTTACAAAATTAAAAATCAGATCCAAACCAATGTAAATGCATATATTTTTGAGGGCATAAACTACCCCAAAATGTCACTCATTTTTTGGAGGAGGGAATAAGACAACATCCTGGGCTCATTTACAGCGAAACAAGGCCCCTCGGTCTTCTCATATACATTGAAGGTGCCTGCAAAAGCCTCCTTTGATAGAGGCTTCAACACACCAATCTTCCCTGCATGATTGGTAATCACGAGACTATACCAACTAATGGGTTTTGTACCAAAGGCTCAATTTCAAACCTGAGAGACAAGTTTATGTATAACATTAATAATAAGCCATTCAACCAATTCTGGGTAAGCACAACATTTAAGGATGATGCTCAGGTGATAGAGAAATTGCGCAAGATGCCAAGGTAAATCAATGGTATAAACCACAATTCAAACATTATGAGCAGAGAGTCACATAGGGAGGACCATAGCTAGTGAGTTTTATTGGGTAGGTGACCCCATTGAATTTTTTTAAAAGAATAAAATAATTGCAACCCAAAGGGATAAAGCGGACAAAACTTTCACAACAAAATTTCAGTGAGATATGGAAGGGGATAGAACTTTCGTAGGTTTTGGATTTCCATAAAAAGAAGACTGGAAATTGTGATAGAGAAAGTGGTGCTTCAATGATATTATCATCTCCAGTTTTATAAACTAAACCCTTTCATTTGTTTAAAAACAAATAAGCTCATTCCAAACAAATGATTGAAAACATGCCGAGCATTTAAACAAATCACATAAACGTCGCCTAAAAGATGCTAGAAGCTAAAACTGAAATGCAGATTGCTATAAACCTCAGGAAAGCCCCTTTCAAACAATGAAGAATATTTAAAAAAACATAAAAGGCATGAAGATAATTTGAGAAGAACAAAAAAAAAATACAGGTCTGCAATAGAGATTTTCATAGTTGTATAAAAAAATATTATTTATCCGAAGGAAGACGATCTTGCATACCTTGAGAGTAGGCAATATGCATGTAATACATGGATTTCCACTACTCTTACTTATCTTTTAATCTTCGTCTATTCTTCTACCTAATAAGAGCCCCAAGAAATGCATTCCTCTCAGATCAAATACATGCACAGAGGATTCAAAGTAAGTTCTTCCCCAATTCTTTTTTTCTCCTTAGCCTCAAGATGATGTGTTTTTATTTTAGATAAAAACAATAGGTTAGAACCTAGCATTCATCATGTAGCTCCCTCTGTGGATTGATATGGGACAGTTGGCCAACAAGAAATGTTCCTCCCTTATCAATATCAACGACCCAACAAGATGCATGAAATAGCTCAAAGTAGAGACTAAATCAACACAAAACACCACTTTAAACTTCTACTGTATGAAATTGAAACAACATGCCACAAACCATCCAAAACAAAGTGAAATAACAAACATATAGTAGAAATAATGAACGGATTGAAATTTACGAGCTTCACTGGCTAAATTTACAACAACAAAATTCTATTTTGGTAGAACGAAAATACAAAGGAAAAATGACAAAATAATTAGCTGGACAAATTATTAAATCTAATGCAATACATCATAGACTTCAGTATATTAGAACATGGTTCACCCTTCCAATTGTAAAATCAACCAAAATAAATTGTTAATACAAACATTAAAATTATTTGTTCTTCTGTATCTCCAAGACTTTGTTAGTCAAAGAAAAGTTTAAAGATTGCAATCACAACATCTTTCTTCCATTGAAGTCTTCTGTGATAAGATAATTTTGATTTGTGTACATTCTCGCTGGAAATTCAATAATCTATTAAGAAATTGTAGAGCTTTCATGCCATCGAAACCATTTTTGGGAAACTAACAAAGTTCTCATGGAAGGAGCATGTTATGACAGGTAAATAGAGGTGTTGGGTCATAAAATAAGGTCATATTCACATGGGTGAATATGTTTCCATTTAAAGATAGAATAAGATATATTAAGGATATTTTAATTTCAACAGTAAGTTATGATCTATATGTTGGACATAAAAGGGGAAGACTTTGTAGAGCATTCACTAAGTTTATAACTAGAATAAAGAATTTGACTCTTGAAATTGAAATTGGTCATAATTGAGGGTAACAAATTTATCTTAATGACCACAACATAATAAGGGTTTATAAAGCTAAGGTAAAATCACATATTCTTCTATCTTGAACACCAAAGAGGTTGGATTTTCTACAGGCATTATAAACTCAAGAAAATTCACTAAATTAACTTTATGCAAGTCCTAGATTTTTAACATGTCGGAATTTTTAGAGGTGTGTATTGTATATGTTCCTCTTATACAAGCATTGTAGGAAACCCTGAACGAGGAGTTCCAGAGGTTGATGCAAGTGATTGAAGATTCAGAGGGAGCTTGAGCAGCAGATGGAAAGTGCCAAATCCTTCGGAGAGGATCAACAAGCTCATATAATAGTGTGACTACTCAAGCTCTTTGTTTGGTCAAACATTGAAGTCAATTGTATTTTATTGTGATAATAAAATTTGTGACAATACTTTCCCTGCTGAGAAGGAGTCCTTGTTAAGAGGGAGTCTCAACATTCAGTTGTTCCTTTATGTGATATAATGCAATTTTTATTTAAGATGAAGAAGTTTGAGGTGAAAGCCCTTGTAATGCATTCTTCTTTGTGAGAGAAGTTTGAGGTGCAAGCCCTTGTTAATGCATTCTTATCCATGAGAAAAATTTGAGGTGCAAGACCTTGCTAATGCATTCTTCTCTATGAGAGAAGTTTGAGGTGCAAGACTTTACTGAGGTGCAAGCCCTTACTAATATATTCTTCTCTGTGAGAGAAGCTTGAGGTGCAAGTCCTTGATTAATGTATTCTTCTATGTGAGAGAAGTTTGAGGTTAATGCCCTTGTTCCACCCTCTAGGAGTAGCCATGGTGGATGTCATGTGAGAGAATCTATGACTTAGCTCTTGTGTTTCTTCACCCTCTTGGAGTAGCCATGGTGAATGTCATGATATATATTTTTTGTTATTGACACATTTTTTGGTTGCAACTCTTTTGTGTTTGTCATGTTGAGAAGCACCATGACATATGAATGATCTCTCTCTGGCTGAGATGGATTGTTAAATATTTGGTAGCTACGTGAGAGTTTATTCATACCTGTATTAATCAGTATAAACTTTCTCAGAGTATATATGCAATGATGGATTCTTGTTACTAGTCTTCATTACATCGGGTGCTAGTTCATGTCTTCCATTGAGACTCTATTGATTCCTTGTATGATATTTTTTGTTTATTCGTTGAGGTTGTGTATTCTCCTAAAGATGATCTGACTTCCTTCAGTATTTTTAATCACATGTATTTATGATGTTGAGGTGCTGTGAAGCCTCACCCCTAGCCTATCATAGCCATTCAGTTCTGCTTTTGACATAGACATATTTTATGATTATATTTTGATGTCTTATGGATTTTATCGATACTTTATGATGTGGTTTTATCACTTAGTAGATTGATGGACGTTATATTATGATTATATGATGAATATTGAGACATTGGTTTGAGACTAACATGTATGCTTTAATTTTAATTTATGAACATTTATGATGATGAAGTTTAATTGCAAATTGAATTATGTATGAATGCAATGTTTATGTTTGAATTTAATTGAATTAAGTATTTAAGATGAGTTGTATGTTGTGGATAATCAATTGTCATGTAATTTATGAATTGTCAGATGAATTACTTGATTACTAATGCTATGTATTTACATGTTCATTTTTAATTTCCTTGGACTACTGATATTGGAATTGAGTGTGTAGGGAGATAGGCTATGGAAATTTGGGGAATCATCACAGAGACTATTGTGAATATCTGTTGAGCCAAGGTTGCTTCTAGTGAGAAGCCAATAAGCTCGTTGTGATGTATTTATTTTGTAAAGTGTGATGCATGAATGTTTTTGATTTATATGTATTTGTGAATGTTATTTTGATGAGAGAGCCCAAGTGGATATATACATGGCATGTGAAGTGTCTTTTTGTATTGTGTCACTTGACACATGTGTGTACATGAGGCCATGACATGTCCACTTGAGGATTGGTTGAAAACTAACCTAGGAAGGTACCTTTAGGATACCCATGAAGACCACTTGATTAGAGAGCTTAGAGTGTTGTCTAATCCTTGAATTTCGAATTTGAACTTTGCTTGCACTTTTGGAAGGTTAAAAAGGCACCTAGGGGAGAGTTTTGACCATTTTTAGTTACCTCACTTGTTATACCATAGGGTAAGGGTCATTTTTCACCAAAGGATAACCCTTGGTTGACCAAATGACCCATCCAAAATTTGGTTTCTCAAGATGGACGAGAATCAACTTTTGGGACCAAGCTTTAGATAGATCACCACCCACTTAGAAGGAAGTCCTCTTTCCACCTTTTTAGCTTACCATTGTAAGAGACCAAAATTGGAAACCTTGTAAGGGCCTTTGGGAAGACCACCCAATAGGAATGCAAGCCTTATCCATAGGAGAGTGTGTGGAGGCCTTTTTAGAGGGCCCTCTTCCTTTGGAAAAGGTTGACACCCACTCTCTAGATTTAGAGATTTTTGCCAAATTGGAGGACCTTGGATATTGGGAAAAGCTCATCTTCAACTATCTTCCTTTAGCATTGGATCAAGGTTGGTGGTTCACTTCTCTTAGTTGTTGAAGTTTTTCTTTCCTTTTCATGTTGAGAGAAAATGCTCTCTTGAATAATAGTTGTTGTATGCATAATGAAAATATGGATTCTTGTAGTGTTGTGTTGTGAATTTGTATGTTGTAGTAATGGAGTTATTTCTTTGTGATTCATGTTTTTATGTAGTGTTCTTCTTTGTAAGCTATGAGAAATCTTGAACTTGATATGTTCATGATTTTCATAGCATTGTGAATGTGAAGTATTCTTGTTGCTCTTGAACTTTTCCTTTGTTTTCATGTGAATTGTAGTGTGTTGTGAGGGAGTTCTCAAGGCCACACTCACCCTTGGGAGGGAAGAGTAGCCTTGAGGGTGAAGGGCTTTGTTGGGACATCCAAGAGTGTAGAGTCTCTCCTTGGAATGGAGAGGGATGAACATGGAAGTATGGGCTCCATGTAGCCATCTTTATTTACATTTTGTTGAATGAGGGTCATAATGATTTCTTTTGTGGAGTTGTGTTGTAGAGAAGAAAATTTGATGAGGAAGCCAAGTGATGGCTTAGTTCCCATCAATAGATGTGCTTCTCCTCTTGGTTTAGTTCCACCTTCACCCAATGTGAGTTCATATGAGACTCTTTGTAACAAACTTGGGAGGGAGTTTTCATGTAGTTATGTCTTCATGTCCTTGTGTTGTGAGCTTGCTTGAGTGTTTTCCCTCGTCTCTTGATGATTCCCCAAGCTCGGGGGTGGCTTCTTAGAAGCCTAGGTTGGGAGGTGAGCACTCCTTGGCCTATGCATTGTGTTTTATTGCAGGATTTTGGAGCCATGAAGTCTTCTTAGATGGAGATGTAACCTTGTGAAGATTTGAAGATGTTATCATTTTTATGTTGGAGTACTTTGTATTGTGAATGAATCCTTGAAAAGATATCTTGTGATATCCATGAGCTTTGTAATTTTGTAATGGAGATTCACTCTCCAAGGCATGTATTGAATCAAGTGTTGTTGTAATGAGATGTGAGGAGGTGTTTTGTAAAACTTGTTGATGGTTTTATTATGTTATGGCATAATTTTGTTCTTATGAAAAGCAAGGACCATAGAATAGAGTGTTTTCAAATGTAAAAATGGAAGTTTCTCTTTGAGATAGTAGTGAAAGGATGTAGTTGTTATTAAGAAAAGAATAGATTTCCTTCTTGCTAAATGTCATTTACAATGTATTACAATGAAGGCTATTGAAATGAAAAGAGAACTCTCATTATGTTATAAATCTTGTTCTAGGATCATTGTGTGTAAATGTATTGATTAAAAAAAAATCAATCTCTGTTTCACATCCTTTTATCATGCAAATAAATTGTGAGCTTGTCTTGTTCTTTTGGATGAGAAAATCATTAGTTTAATATGCAAACATAAATTGAAATTTTAGTGCTTAAGAGTAACTTATAGAAAAACCAATTTCCTCATCTAAAAGTAAGCATGTTATCAAATTTAAATCAAGTGAATAGTTGAAAAATAAATTTGAAAACACAAACAAGTTATAAGAGAAACAAAGCAAAGAAAAATTGGCAATTGAGACCTACAGGTCTTTGGAATTTGTATGAGAAAATTTCCCATACAAATTCCATTGCCACAGTCATTATTTTATTATAAAAATTATCTATTTGTTCAAAATGAAATGCAATATATAATATAATATAAACATGCCTACTCCAGATCAACAAAATACAATAAAATTATAATAAATATAATAGCCCCTCACACCTTTTAATCCATTCCCAAAAAAAATGGCACAGAGAATGCAGACCTGACTTAGCATTAATGAATATGTGTTTTCATTGGCCAATGCACTTATCATTTAAGTGTACTTGGCTGCAAATTTTATACATTCCTATGTTGTCACTTCTAAGACATCTATCCCTTCCATAGCCCTGCATGAGTTGTCCTTTGGAAATGTTATTAGACTTTGGCCAAGTCTTTGGAATGGGATGGGGTGGGACCCAAACCCCCATACTCCCCACCCAACTCCCCACTCCCCTAAAACTTGCGCTGGCTTTTATGAGGGAATAGATTCTTTTTTTTGGGACTTAGCCTTAGGATTTGGTGGGCCTTCAAACTGCCCCCTTTCATCATGCAAGCTCCCACTCCCTTGATTTTCGCAGCCTTGCCTTGCTGGAAATGTTGTTGGTCCTCCCTCCCTTTGGCACGTGGGTCAAGAGGCAAGTAGGATAGGGAATAGGGGTAAGTGGTTGCTAGGAAATAGGGGGAGGTTAGATTAGTATTTAGTTTAGGTAATTTTTTAGCATTGTATAATTCCTTTAAGAATTTTCATTGTTTTATTTAATTGTTATTTTTATAAGTTTGTTTTAGTAAGATTTTTATTGTAGTAACTATTTAATATATACATGTATTAAATAATTAATATATTATAATATAATAATTAATTAATATTTTATTAATTAGTTATTATATTATAATTATATATATAATTTAATTATTATTATTTATTAAATATATTATTCAATGATATTTATAATTTTATCAATTGGATAAAATTCACATCAACTAATTGATATTTCATAATTAGAGTATCAATATATGTCTCATATAATTATAATCATCATTTAATTGGTTGACGAGACTTAACATTATGGAACAATATAAATTATCTTTATAATTTTAATAAACAAAGTTGATATTAGTTTAAGCATATTGAAATTGATGATCAATAATTATAAGAACATTATATTTTAGGCAATGTTCTCTTAACCCTAAATAACCTATGTGATTACTAAAACAACGAATCGTTCGTTAAGTTCAATTAACGAAACCTCATAATTTTGAAAACCACTTGGCATCATTAATAATATAAATTATGGAATTAGACCTCGTTGTCGTCACCAAATGCAAATCGAGAAATGTTCATCCTAACCCTATTGTACTCGGTTACATCATCACCACCTTAATTGAATATTTAACATCTAGTAACCTTTTGGAAACCAGTGTTGGTAAAGGACTTATTCTTCAGAGTCTTTTCGAACTATTGTTAGGGTCACCTATTAACTTGCAACATAAACTTGGACTTAATTTTACCCTAAAAAAATAAATTTGGTGTGATTTTAGAGTAAATTTTTATGGGCATGACAGGTGCCCGATGTCAATTGTATTGTTCTATTATTATTGAAATTCCTTCATATATTTTACTATTTTCATCTTTAGCATTGTCTCTGCTGGAAATGGATGACTATGTTTGAGATGACTCAGTGTTGTGGATGACTTGGCACCATTTTTGTCCTTTCCTCGATTCAATACAGTATATTGTTGATCGATTATCCTTGATGCAAATTAGTTTAAATTACAAACGGTGGCAAATGACATTTTTAAAAGTCAATGCATTTATGACAATGGATATGATGTAGTGGAAAAAATAATGATAATGAATATATTAATGTTGATAAATATGTTTGGCATCTCGACAACATATTCTGGGCAATGGTTAATGATGAATTGTGAGTTGTTAATATTGAATCATGCATGAGCATTTTACTAGGTTAGTAAGTGACCACATGGCTATTCCTTATGGCAGAATTCAAAATTGTTGAAATGTGATTTAGGGTATTATTGAAAAGCATTTGAAAAAATGATTTTCTACTCTTGTTTGGCATTTTTTCAAAACCCTACTTCTTCCATGGATGTCTCAGTTTGAGATGTTCAAATTATTTTATCATCTTCCATTGTGTATTTTTTAGTATGGTTGAATGCAAGGCACAAAGAACATTTTGATTGTAATATTATTGAAAAATGCCAAGTATGAAAGGTAATGTGAAGTTTTAAAATATAATATAGGGCTTATGGATTATGTTATGTCACTTAATCTTCTACAGATTTCTCTCAGCATCTAATGGGTTTTGTGTTTCTTTTGATGTGGAACACTGTGAATGAAAAATGTGTTCTTTTATGGGATGCCAGAATAAAGATTTTTTTAACCAAACGATGTAAAGAAAAAAAAGGTAACTGGTTCATTCTTTGACAGGTATGCAATGCATTTTTTTCTTGGTCTAGCTTCAAGTTGAAAGACATTTTTTAATCTTTGGCAAAGAAATTTAAATTCATGGTTTTTGAAAGAATTTTAGAAAGAAGCTTCAAAGTTTCATTTTACTTCTACATCTTGAAATAAAATGTAAAGATGAAACATTGAAAATGGACATTAAAGATGAAAAGAATGAATGTTATTTATCTTCAGCAATCATGTACTTATTGTTTTTGTTCGACAACTACATTTGATTTGTGGTAGTTAGTTACAGTTGGTTTGAAAGTTGTTTTGTCAGTTTGTGATTTACATTTGCCCTCTTCTCAGTATGAAAAAATCTTACTCGACAATGGACTGGGATGGCATTCATTGAAAATGAAAATCAATTTGTTTACTCTAAACATGAGGTTTTCTTTTTTGAAAATAGTTTTTCATTGATAGTTAACGTCTGGAACAGAATATGAAATGTTTCAAGTAGCACAAGGTTATTGATTTCATATTCAAAATATTAAACCTATTCAACGGGTTTGTTATGTAAAAATAGTTTTCAGTTGTTGTAACTGATATTCAAAATTGTGAAAGATTTATTCTTAATGTATCCCTATATAAGGGAGTGTGTATATGCACCGAATGGAAAGAGAGTAAAAGAAAGTTGTGTGTTAAATAAAAGGAGCATATACATACTTACTTGTATGTGGAACATGAAGTTATATTGAAGAAAAATTCATATGATATATATCTGGACATAAGTACAGGTTCAAAAATGTACTTGTGTGCACATATATATAGCCTGTAATAAAAGTTGAATATTTGAGGAAAGGAGTTGAAGCTCCTTGTAGTTGGAGCTACAGAAGATGTAAATGAGTCAGTGCTTGATACAATTACAGATTTTGGAGTGGTTTTTCTCCCTATGACGAAACCTATTTGGTTTTGAGTTGGCACAAATATTGTGTTTGTGTTTCTTGTGAGTATATTCTTTAGTTGCTCTAATATATTTATGTGCTATTTCATTTGTTTTGTAAAATTTTCTTTACCAGTCCATACAAATATCTTATTTGATTAGAATGGAATTTTTTTAATTGTTCAATTTATGTGAAGCAAAAATTTATCAATACTCTGATTCACCTCCCCCCTCTTAGAGTATTCTCACTTCCAACAAGTGGTATCAGAGCATAGGGTCCCCTTTTTAGGTCTTCCTATAGGGATTGTTCTTGGATATTGGAAGTGAAAATGGAACATGTTGAAGGTGCCTCACTCACTAGAGCCCCATTGTTTGATGGATCTAACTACATGTCTTTTGGAAAGTTATGATGGAAGCCTTTATAAACTCTTTAGATGTCAAAATATGGGAAGTTGTCATTTCGAAGTATATTGTTCCTTCAACTATACCTACTGATCTTGATGAAAAAAAATAATATTCAAACTTAATAAAAGGGCAAAATTTTCTATTCTATGTGGTCTTACTAAAGATTTGTTTGTCAAAGTTACGTATTTTTATTCAGCCAATGATATTTGGGTGAAACTTGAGACTATTTACCAGGGTGATGAAAAAGTAAAAGAATCCAAGTTAATAACTTTGAAAAATTAGTTTGATAATTTGAAAATGAATGAAGATGAAAATATATCAGGATATTTTTTGTGAATAGATGAAGTAGTAAATGCTAGAAGAGGGAGAAAAAATTGAAGAACGTGATGTGGTCTCAAAAGTGGTAAGAACTGTATTACCAAAATTTGAAACAAAAATTTCTTCTTTAGAAGAAAAGAAAAAATTCTCCACCATGACTCTACATCAATTGCAAGGTATATTGACTGCATATGAGATGAGAATTGGCAATAATACTACAAAAGAAACATCTTTTAAAGCTAAAAAGAAAGATGATAGTGATTCAGATATTTATGATGCACTTGAAGCTTTGTTAGTTAGAAAACTAAAGAAGAAATATTGAGGAAAAATGATGCATTTTAATTGTGGACAGTATAGACATTTTGTTGCAAAAGGTCCCTATACTAATAAAAAAGAGGATGATGATAAAATAGAAAAGTCCTCTAAAAAGAAACCTTGGAATCAGAATAAAAGATTCAAATTTTTTAAAAAGAAGAGTCTTTTGTCAAAATAAGACTCTAATAAAGAATCTAATGATTTAGTTGAAGAAGGAGAAACTTTATTTATGACTGAAATTGTGAATGACACTAAAGTTGAAAAGGATCAATCAGAATCTTCATTTGATTCAACGAAGAAGATATAAATTTGGAAGAAGAGTTATTATGTTCTCTTCAAGAAATAAAAATGTTAAAGAATTTAGTTGCTACTGATGAAAATAGTTGTCAAACTTTAAGAGTAGAGCTAAATAATGCAAATCAAGTTGTTGATAATCAAAAGATTATCTTAGATGAAAAGGAAATGAAATTAGTTCTGCTACAAAAATAGGTTGAACAATTTGAGTCACAACTAAATAGGACGAAAAAAGGTGAATCTTTTAATTCAAGTCATCTATCAAATTTTGGTTACTTCAAATGTTGTTATTTTAACTATCACCTATATGGACATAAAGAGAATAATTGTAAGATAATTCCAAATGGATAAATATTTGGTCAAAACCAGTTCTATGGATTCAAACTAGTGATAAGTGTTAGAATGATTTTAGAATAACTGAGAGGGGGGGTGAATCAGTTATCCTTAGGTCCAGATGTACCAACTGAAATTTTAACACTTCAACAAACATAGATCTATTTAGCATTCAACTTTGTCTCTATAGAATATATCAGTAACATAAAACTTGCAGTCCACTGTCCAAAAGTAATCAACTTGCAGAATATAAAACTCTTAACAACATTCACATCAAATAACATTCACACAAGTATAACACCAGGATTTAATGTGGAAACCCAATTTGGGAAAAACCACTAGTAACATGCTACCAAATTTTCAGTCTTCTAAAGTGAGATTTGTGAGGAGCCAACCCTGTTAAAGGTTACAAAAAAACACTGCTAGGAGTGACCCTGTTAAAGGATTTAATCACCCTATTAGGAGTGGCCTGGTTAGAGGGATTAAGAACATTCCATTAGAATGTTACCTTGATTAAAGGATTTAAAAATGACTGTTAGGTCAACCTTGATTAAAGGATTTTGAATGATACAATGGTTAGAAAGTAACAATAGGTTCTAATTTAAAATATACAACTCACTTTGCAAATACAGATCCAATAAGCTCATATGTTGATTTAATGACTGGGCTTCATTTCCATCTCCATCTGCAATCTCCTCAAAAATTCCTTCAAGCAATCACCTCAACTCCTTATCTCTTCACATCTCTTCTTCAATCTTTTGCTTAGGTTCGCCAGCTAATAACTTCAACCATCCACCTCTCTACTCACAACCTAAAACTAGGTCATCCTTATACCTCCTTGATCAGGTAGATTAATATTTTTTCGCTTAATCATCTCCGTAGATCTTAGGTTTAGGTCAAATTCATCAAATCCTTCCATCATTTTGTTCTCCTTCTCCTTCTAGATACTTCTCAAATCTTCTCCTTGAATCCATAAGAAAATGTTTTACCATGCATTAAATTCTCCACGTCATTCATCCTTATCATCAACATGCTTTCCATTTCCCAAGAATTCAACTATGTTGGTTGGGATTCTCAATTCCTTCACAAACTATAAATTACAGACACTCAGTCAATATTGTGCTCTTCTACTTGGTCATCACTGGATAACTCAGTCATCGCTAAACTTGTCTTTTTGGTAATTATTATCTTTACTCAGTTAATTCTCTGACGCTCGAATTACTGATGCTCGAACAACACTAAACTTTGATCGGCTTATACTGGCACTCGGTCGACACTAGGATCACTAAGATTACACTAAATTTATTCTCTTTTGCTCAGTTAAGCCTATGCTTTCGGACTATCTTTCCTCATTTCTTCTAAGCTTCAAATCAATTAACTTCTTTACTAAGTGTTATAGATAAATAACTCATTACCTTGCCAATGTGCCAACTAATCAGATACCCATTGTAGTTTCCCATAACTCAACCTTTCCACTGGGTCTTCTTGTTATCTTTTCTTCTCAAATCCTCTTCATCAATCAAAAGATATGGTACTCAATTAGATAGAAAATCTCCCACCAGTTAAGGTTTGACATCAATGACAATATACAATTGTTTCAATTACAGTTTCCAACAATCTCCTTCTTTGGCATTGATGGAAACACCATATGTCAAAAGTGTAATACCATACAATCCAAAAAATATGTAATGAAGAAACTTCTGTCAACTCTCTTTGTGTATCATATCTTCATTAATATCCTTAGCTTCATTCAGATTCTCATCCAAGTATCAATTCCCTCTTGGATAGATTTCACCATTTTTATCAGTTTACTGAATCTTCTTCTGAATTTCTCCCTCTTTCTGGAATCTCTCTACAATATCTATATCTCTTTATATCTATTTTAATCCTATCTCCCTCTTTGAAAATAATGCCAAAGACACATTCATCTTTCTCTTGCATCTTTACAATGTAGATATCTTTTTATCAGTTCTCTGAATTGTATACTCCCACTATCATCTTGCTTATGACTGATTAACATCTTTTTCTTATCCTTCACAACTTTAGGCAACTCCTAAAGTGTGACCTCCTTTGCATCAATTTGTCAGATATTCTAATTAATTCATTTGATGCAATTCTCCTACTTGGTTCTAGGTAGCCTCAATTAGGGGAATCACCCCTATTTTACCTCTTAGATATTCATGAGGATCCTTAGGTAATGCCTTAGTGAATATATCTTCTAATTGTTCCTTTGTATTCACATATTTCAATCTCACTTCCTTGTCTTGAAATAGCTCTCTCAAGTAATGATATTTGATAGAAATATGCTTAGTTTTAGTGTGCATCACATGATTCTTTGATATATTGATAACACTTGTGTTATTACAGAAAATAACAACTGGCTCAGTAATTTCTTCCTTCATACCTTTTAACAATTGCTTGATCCACACTAGATTTTGAACAATTAATTTTTGCTGCTACATATTTAGCCTCTGCTATAGATTGAGAAATACAGTTCTATTTCTTACTTGTCCAAGAGACTAATCTCTTTCCTAGAAAGAATGTGCCACCACTTGTACTCTTTCTATCATCCACATTTCCTACCCAATCTATGTCAGTATAAACTTTCAATTCAAATCTTTCATTCTTTTTGTAGTATAATCCATAATCCTTTTTCCCCTTCAGATATCTCAATATTCTTTTTACTTCCATCATGTGAGTTTCCTTAGGATTGGTGGAGAAACTTGCAACAATCCCAACTACTAATGCAATATCCAGTCTCCTGTGAACAACATATTGTAGTTTGCCAATCATGGACCTATACAAGGTTTGATTTACCTATGCAGTATCATCAGTCTTTGATAGTTTGTCCAGTAGCCATAAGTGTACTAACTGGTCTAGAGTCCTCCATGCCAAAAAATTTTAGTATCTCCTTGATATATTTTGATTGAGTAATGTAGATACCTTTCTTCATCTGATAAACTTGTAAACCAACAAAGAATTTGATCTCTCCAAACATAGACATCTCAAATTCAGTTTACATTTCATTTGCAAATGTTTGGCATAGGGCATCTTGTCTTCCAAATATGATATCATCAACAAATATTCCAGCTAACAATATCCCTTTACCTTGTTTAGTCTTCAAATACAGATTATTGTTGTCATTTTTTCTTGCAAATCCAATCTTTACCAGGTAATTATGCAATCTTGCATACCATGCTCTAGGGGCTTGTTTCAATCCATACAATGCTTTGTGTAGCTTACAAACCATGTTCTTCTTGCTTAGATCTAAAAATCCTTCTGGTTGTTCAATGTATACTTCTTCTTCCAGTGTCTAGGTTTTGTTCTTTTCTATCTTCTCAATTTCTTCATTCATGGCTTGAATCCAATCTTCATTCTCCAAAGCATCTTTGACTGTCTTAGGCTCAAATTCACATAAAAACCATGTTTGATCTTTTAAATTACTTCTTGTCATAACTCTAGACTCTTTTTCTCCAATGATTTGATCTGGCTTGTGGTGTCTTCTTACATACTGTGCCAAAGTAGGCTCAGATCTCCTTTCTTCTTTCTCTTGATCTTAGGGTTCATCTATTAGATTCTCTACCTCCTCTTCAAATTACTCGGCAACATCCTCTTGATGCTCAACATTTTCTTGTTGTGACTCAACAGATTCATGTTGTTTCTCGACATCTTTATTTTCTGGATCAGGTAAATTATTGGCCTCACCTTCTTTAATATATACAAAAGATCTGTAATCTTCCAGTTCCTATTTGCACTCAACTTCATTCTTTTCTACATATTCATCAAATTTTACATTTTTATTTTCCACAAATTTGTTAGTGTTATAATTCAAACACTTATAAGCTTTTCTCTTAGTGGAATAACCTAGGAATATTCCTTCATCATTTTTAGCATCAAGTTTTCCATTTTTATTATCTTTGAGTATATAACATTTTCTTCCAAAGATTTTAAATTATTTCACATTAGGTTCATAACCATGCCATAATTCAAATGGTGTAGCATTTTTACCTTTCTTGATTTGTACTCGGTTCAAGGTATAGAAAGTTGTGCTTACAGCTTCTCTCCAGTACTTTTGTGTAACATTTTTCTCTATCATCAATGTTCTAGCACAATCCATAATTGATCTATTTCTCCTCTCTGCTATGCAATTCTATGGGGGTGTCCTTGGTACATACATTTGTCTCTTAATTCCTCTATCATTCCAGAATATGTTGAATTCATTGGATATGAACTATCCTCCTTTATCAGATCTCAGACATTTTAAGCTCTTACTTGTTTCTTTTTCCACTTTTTCCAAGTACCACTTAAATAACTGAAAGGCATCATATTTTTCTTTAAGAAACATCACAGTCATCATTCTAGAAGAGTCATCAACAAACAAAATGAAATACTTATCACCACAATAACTTTTTACTCCAATAGGTCCACAAAGGTCAGTATGAACCAACTCCAAAATATCATTAGAAGTATAAGTTTTTCTCTTGAAACTAGACTTAGTCATTTTTCCTAATTGACATTGCTTACCCATTACATTCTCAGGTTTCTTCAATCTTGGTAATCCTCTTAATCTTTTCATCTTACTAATACTTACCAAACTATCAAATTTCACATGAAACAACCTCTTATGCCATAACCATGTATCATCAAAATGTGCAAACAAACATGTTTCTTTAGATAAATCTAGATAGAAAAAATTACCTCTTATATGTTCTCCACTTCCAATTAGTTCACTAGTGGTATCAAATATTTTGGCCTTTCTGTGATGAAACTCAACTCGATAACCTAAACTGTTCAATTGTGCAACACTCAACAAGTTATAGTTAAGACCTTCAACCCAATAAGCATTGTCACATCTGATCTTGTTTGTCAATTTTATTGATCCTTTTCCTTTTATAAGACATGGCATGCATCATTACCAAACTTAACACTTCTCCCTTTGTAATGATTTAAGATTTCAAACTTACTTTTATCACCAGTCATGTGATGTGAGAAACCACTATCAATTATCCATCCATCACCTTTACTCATATATGAAATAAGTGTAGTTTTTCCATCTTCATCAGAATCATCTTTCATAGAAACATAAATAACTTCTATATCATGATCATCAGATTTACTAAATTCACTGTCAGTTTCTCCTTCAGCAATATAACAAGACTTCTTATCTTTGTCCTTGTAGCCCTTATTTTTTCTGTAGTCTATGTCATCCCTTTTATTGTTGTACCAACTTTCTCTTCTTTCATCCTTGTCATTCTTGTCAGGACATCTTGTTGCAATGTGACCAACTTTGTTGCATGAAAAATAGATTATAGGGAGTTTACCTTTGAATTTTCCTTTTCTTCTCAGTAGCCTTCTGGCCATGAGCACCTCAAGATATCAAGATCATCATCAGAAGTGTCATTGTCACTGCTCACACATTTCTATTTTCCTTTCTTAGACTTAGGAAGAGCCATTTGTGACTTAAATACAGATTCAATAGCATGCGGGGTGAAGTTGTCAAAATTTGACAATTCAAAAGTAGTAAGTCGACCAACTAACCTTCCAAAGTCAGAGTACTACCAGGGGAACATCTCAGTTCTTGTATAGCAGAAAATATAATAGCATAAATAGGAAGTAGGGTTCTTAGTACCTTGCTAATAACAGTCTGTGTCTATCACTGTCAAGGTATACAATGTGTATACCTTGCTTATAATCCAAAAATTTGCACCTTATGTCACAGGCTATGTCTATCACTGTCTCGTACCTCTGCACTGGACAAGAAAGCTATTGCAGTGGACAAGAAAGCTATCAATACTATCTGCTAGGGTTTACAATAAAATAATTTAAATAAGATTTACTTTAACACGATTAACCGAATTTAAATAAGAAGGAAAAAAATAGATTCAAACAGATTTAATATTAATAAATAGAAATAAGAATAATAAAAATAATAATGAAAAAAGTAGAAATAATAGAAACAATCATAAAAATATATATATAAATATGTATTAGTAAATAAATAATATTTACTTTAATACAATTTCAACTTTCTTTATTTTTAAAAAATATTTTGATTTAAGTGATTTTTAAAGGTAATTGTAAATTAAAAATTAATATTAATAAGAAAAGTTATATTTATTTTTTTAACATAAATTATTTTTTTAATATTTTATATTTAATAATTAATTTAGGTTATTATTAATATTTTTATCATTTTTTGGTTTAGAGCATCAATCATTATAATATATTATAGTCTTAAAAAAATTTCCATGTGAATCAATTAGATTAAAAAGATATTATCTTATAAAAAGAATAGAAAGTGTTTTGTTATTCTTAAAATAATTTTAAATCTCTCTTAAATAAGATTTACTTTAACGCGATTAACTGAATTTAAATAAGAGTAAAAAAAATAGATTCAAACAGATTTAATATTAATAAATAGAAATAAGAATAATAAAAATAATAATGAAAAAAATAGAAATAATCTCTATAGAATTAATAAAAAAAATAATAATAAAAAAAGTAGAAATAATAGAAACAATAATAAAAATATATATATAAATATGTATTAGTAAATAAATAATATTTACTTTAATACAATTTCAACTTTCTTTTTTTTTAAAAATATTTTGATTTAAGTGATTTTTAAAGGTAATTGTAAATTAAAAATTAATATTAATAAAAAAGTTATATTTATTTTTTTAACATAAATTATTTTTTTAATATTTTATATTTAATAATTAATTTAGGTTATTATTAATATTTTTATTATTTTTTGGTCTATTAGAGCATCAATCATTATTATATATTATAGTCTTAAAAAATTTTCCATGTGAATCAATTAGATTAAAAAGATATTATCTTATAAAAGAAATAGAAAGTATTTTGTTATTCCTAAAATAATTTTAAACAAAAATATATTATTTTTTTATTTTTATTGTAATAATTAATTTAAATTTATAAAATAGTACATGTAATTTAAATAAAGTTTAATACTAACCTAACTTATGTTTTATGTTTTATTTGAGATGGACCTTAACTTTAACCCACTCTTAATCCTAAGTGTGATGAAAATTCAAAATTCAAATGATTATTAGGACATCCTGAACTATTCTTCCAAATCTAGAAGTTGCCAATGTAATCTTGCAACAAGTGCCACTAGTGGCTAGTACTTGCCTTTAGTTCTAGTTTTAATTGTATTAGCATATAATTTAAAAAAAAATAAATTAAATGATTTTTTAAATTTATTTAATATAATTAAATATTTAGTTTATAGTTATGTTAAAGTTCAACTAGAAATATAATTAATTCAAATTTTAATTTATATGTTAAGTAATTTTTTGATTTTTTAGTTTTGTCATAACTATAATTTTAATATTAAATGTCTACCTAATTCAAATTTTAATAAAATTTCTAGAATTATAAATATATTTTAATTAATTTTAAATATATAGTTTAGATGATAGCTATCCAAAATAGAATGATATATATTGATTTGCATTGAGCTCACTAATTAATTAAAATTTCTTATAATTATTGTAAATCTCTCTTAAATATTTCAATATTGCACATTACCATCAAATAATATAAATATTTACTTTAGTTTAAAATATAAATATCATAAATGCATGAATTTTTTTTGAATTAACAATCGATTGATCAAAAAAGAGAGTTACAGAGTGAGGAATGGGGAGGCAGAGCCTCAACCCACCAAGTACCACAGCAAATCAAAACATTACAACATAGTATAGACCATCAAAGTATTTAACAGTTTTCGTGAGTATGGACACAAAAAAGGAACCAGGTATTCTTATAGTAGAATGCCATTATAATCTTCAACCAAGAAGGTCCACCCTTGAGCACCCTCCATCCAAACCACTTTCTTTCTTTCTAGAATATGAGTGAACATTTCAAGCTTGTCAAGATAAGGACCTGTGGTATCCTTGATCTCCTTAATCAACTTTTTAAGCGCATCATCAAAGGCCGACTGATTATCCGCAATACTGGCCAATTCGAAGCCATTTTTCATTTCGTAGATGAACATAGTGGCATGACCATCTTGGAGAAATCTCAGCAACTTCTCCTTTTCTAGCCTCATCACATAGAAAACTTGTGAAATAATTTTAAAACGTATGAGTTTTCTAAGAAAACCAGTAAGTACTTTGTCACTGCCTTGAAAATTATCTTCATTTCTAAATTTTCATATAAACCAAAGGATGTAAGAAGAAAGGATTTGCCAGAACAAATTAGCATCTTTTTTAAGACCATGTATAAATCCAGTAATAATATCAAGAGTACAAGCATGTTCAGTAATAGAGATTCCAAACATCAGCCACACTTCCATGGCAAAGGGACAGTAAAAAAATATGTGTGGGTAAAAGTACAATAGTGTGTCACACTATAGGACATACTAGGGGGCTCCGGCCAGAACCATGTGGCACCCGTTAGGCGCCAGATGGCGTCTATGTGGTAGGGGGGGTCCGACCAGACCCCCAAAAGTCTATATAAGAAAAAAAGGTGGCCCGCGCGGGTCATTTTCATTCAGCGGCTTCCAGCTTGTGAGGAGAGCTACAGGGGTGTTTTGGCTGGAAGAGGTAAGTACTTTTTTTATTTTTTAATTTGAATATTTTTTTTTAAGTTGTTTTTTTAATTTAGTATTAAATAGTTGTATTTTAATTAAAAATCATTATTTAATAGTTATTTTTTGTTTATTTAATAGAAAATAGTTGTAATTCAAACAAAAATATTTTAATTTAATAGTTTTTCTTGTTTATTTAATTTTTTTTTTAAAATTGTAGAAATAAAATAATATAATATGACTAATAATTTCTAGTTCATCTATGTACGTAACATGTATTTTCTTAAATTTATAACATGTGACTAATATGACCAATTAAGACAAACATAACATGATTAATACGACCCCTTAAGACTTAATAGGATTAATACCACATAAACAACATAAACAAAAATTTTAGAAATCAATTAAGACTTATTAAACTCTAACACTAGAAACTAACATAAACAAAATTTTTATCTAAACCAATTAAGATCTAATACCTAACCAATGAAGACCTAACAAGTGACTAATATTTAATCAATTAAGACCTATTAATTAACTGGAGTTAAAATTTAACATGTGACTAATATGACTAATAACACCTAAATTGATTAATACGACCTAATAAGACTTAATACCTATTTTAATAAGAACTAATAGTCCACCCTTAAGAACTAATAGGATCTATACTTAACATGAATGTTTAAATTTGTAGTTCATGTATGCACGTTTAAATTTGTAACATGTATGTTTCTTAAATTTCTAGTTCATCTATGCACGTAACATGCATGTTTTTTAAATTTCTAACATGTGACTAATATGATCAATTAAGACAGACCTAGCACGATTAATACGACCCCTTAAGACTTAATAGGATTAATACCACATAAACAATATAAACAAAAATTCTAGAAACTAATTAAGACCTATTAAACTGTAACACTAGAAACTAACATAAACAAAAATTCTAGTGTAAACCAATTAAGACCTAATACCTAACCAATTAAGACCTAACTAGTGACTAATATTTAACCAATTAAGACCTATTAATTGACCAATTAAGACTTAACATGTGATTAATAGGACTAATAATACCTAAATTGATTAAAATTACCTAATAAGACCTAATACCTACTAATAAGACCTAATAGTCCACCCTTAAGAACTAATAGGACCTATACTTGACCAGTTAGGTCGAATATGACCTATTAAGACCTTATAGTCCTACCAATTAAGACCTAACATATGACTAATACTTGACCAATTAAGACCTATTAATTGACCAATTATGTCTCATTAATACAATTAATTAACTAACATACATACATAAAAACATATAATATATATATACATGTGTTATATATACATTATATTAAGGTGATGTAATTAATCAAATCATACATTTAATTAAGTAATCTAACTAACATAATTAAGTAAATTAACTAATATAATTAAGTAACTAACATCATTAATCAAAGCATATAATTAATTAACTAACATACATACATAAAAACATACAATATATATATATATATATATATATATATATATATATATATATATATATATATATATATATATATATATATGCGAGTTCAAACATGAAAATTCAAACTATAGAGTTCAAATATATGAAAGTACAAGAGCTACAAAAAGAAGTTTATTCTAAAGTTTATAGAGTTTTAAAGCTCGTCATACATATAGTTTGGATCCTCTCTATCTTTTATTATCTCCAAAAGTTTTTCATGTTCTTCAATAGACAACCTCCACTTCTGATTCACATTTTTTCTTTTTGGAAATGTCTCGAATTGCAACTTTGTTACTATAACCAAGTGACTATAATGTAGAACTTTTTGGCCAGACTGGTATTCAATAAATTAAACACCATTTCTGTCAACCTTTATTTGCTAATAATAGGTTCCTTCAATAACAACTGAACCAATTGGATATTTCTCTATCCATCACCATCTATAGTTTGTTCTATCAACTTGTATTTTGCTTTCGTGCATCTTAGTAGATAATAATCTACATTTTCTATATTGTCAGGATCCGCAACTATAGCAAAAATATCACCTAGACACAAATAGATTTTATTAAAATTAAACATCACTTATATGATAAATTAAAATTAAATAAAATAACATGTATGTGCACATACCTGTAACAACTAAATCAGAAACACGCTCATAATCAACTGAATATATAGGATCATGAATGTTTATGTCAATGTCATCATCTTCATAAGGAGACATTCTGATTAACTCCTTCATATCCCATCGTGAAACATATCCATTTGCAATATTCTCACATTGACTCAATGGATTGTCCTCAATGCAGTGAGCACAAAAACATGATTATTCTCTTACTTGAATCAAAAGAGGCTTATGTTGTCCTATAGTGATCAATTGATGTAAACTTCTAATACCAACAATTGTTTGACAATTGTAAGGATTAGATCGGTCTATGCCTATTACAAACATGAAATGAAAGTTGCACATGTTTAGATCAACAATTATAAAAAGATAAACATGAACACGAAATCAAAATTTAATTTAAAATTTTACAACAAAATATAAATTACCTTTCACTTCCCAAAAATAATGTTTGTTGTATATGGTGTCCGGAGGAGCAAAATGACTTTCACACCATTCAACAATTTTCTTTGAATTCTCTATCATGTTACCTATACATTTCTGAATTATCAATTTAAAGAAAATGGAGATCTAAGCTAAAATTATATTATTTGAAATATATATATATATATATATATATATATATATATATATATATATATATATATATATATATATATATATATATATATATATATATATAAAACTATTGAACACTATTTGTACCTGCAAGTTCATGTTGGCTAAGTGCATGCTTCACACATGCTCCTGCTCCATCATGATCTCCTTTTCCATGTCCACTTTCAAAGAAGTTCCACAAAAACTTAACATTGCGTCTAGCATGTTGCATGGCTAGCCAATTAAAGGCTTTTGCAGATTTAAATTGTCCTAAAAAATTAAGTTGTACATACATACATACATACATACATGTCATCTTTTAATAATTTAACAAATAATTAAAAGACAATGAAAATAAATTGAAGTATCTATACATGTATACTTGCACAACCATCAGACCAAATCCAGTGTTGTGAGATATTTATCCCACGATTCACAATATCTTCAAAAAACCATTGCAAAACAATGAGCCACATAGCTTCTATCATGAACCTTATCATCATTGATATAGAAATGAACCTCCTTGATGAACCTCCAAATTATATTGTGCATGTCTATAGGTCACTTGCACAAATATTGCAACCTGATCAGAATGATAATATTGAGCTTGAAGCTCTTTTTGAGGAGAAAATGTATAGTTCTCAGAGAAATCTACAATTGAAAGAATACAACCAGGTGGAAAACAATCTTTGGAATCACGAAACTATTTAGCTTGCCATCGTGCACCATGACAATGTTGGATATGTGGATAAACTAGAGTACGAAATCTGGTCATAAACTCAAGGTAGGGCAATTCACTCTCCTTCAATACAATTTTTTCGGATTCATCTCCGCTCTTTGTTCGATATGTCTCATATTCAAATCTTTTCTAGAAAACTAGTGTTGAAACATTAATATTCTCAATTTGCAATGGAAATTTATGCAAATCTCCACAATCACTGCATGCATTCTTTATACACTATACTTTGAACTCACTGAATCTTCTAATTTATCACATAAAATAGACTTCACAAATTGTGTCGTACTTCCAAGGATGACCATATTTGAATCAAGAACTACCATAACTTTTTTATATGATTGCAAATATAGATGAAACTCAACATGATTTCGACAACAAGTTTCACGAACCTTATTTATGTGTACAAAGCAAGGGCGCAACCTCTCAAACATTCTTTGACATATTTTCACATTTGAAAACTCTTTCTTGAATGCTTCAAATAATTCACTTTGTGTTGTATCTATAAAATATTTTGGATGTGCAGTTTTCATACTAGTCTCTTTATCTTTCATCTGTATTGTGTCCCTTCAATTAGAAGAAACACGAGAGTGAGCGGTCCAATATTCAATGACCTATTTTTTTGCATGTTCAGAAATTCTATCTTTTTGAGGAAGCCTACAAATATTTACCCAATTTTTTTCAATGTTTTCATCTAACATATTTCTCTTCTTGATATATCTTTGAATAGTTCTTGTAGATACATTCAGTAAATCAAAAATTGCATGCACTTGTTTTCTCTATGTCAACCTCCTACTAGATAAAGTAGTCATAATTGCTCTATGTGCAACACTTAAATCAGATCCTCGACTTGAGTTATTAATGTTGTTCAATGCATCTTGTAAATTTTGAACTATTGTTCGATTTACATTTTCTCCTGAGTTTTTCTTGTTGTCAACACCCAACAACTCCAAAATAGGAGTCATTTGTTTTTTCCTGAATAACCTAACAAATAATTGAGCTCTTGCAACCATACTTTTATTTTCAAAATATTCATCCCAAAGTTTTTTGCAATGAGTTTTAATTGTACTTTTAGATAACATTTCCTCAGATGGAATTTGACTAAAAAATGAATCCTCATTCGTCTCCATCAAATTGCCCATGCTAAAAGATCTATTTTCAGCTCTAGAACTACCAATTTTTTCCCCTGCTTGAATTGCATCTTCTTGAATATCAATAGGTTCTTCCTAAACTTCAATAGGTTGATCTTGATTATGTTTTGTCTGATATTTTTTGTCATCCTTTGTTCGATCATATTTTCTTAATCTATTCCTTTTATTCCCCATTGCAAAAACTGTTCAAATTGAAAAATATAAAAGAATCACTTAATTGGAAAAATGCACACATTTCTATAAAAGCTTACGCTCATAAGCAAACAAAATATTAGATATTTATCATTCACAAAATCATAACAATCTAATCTTGCAAAATTTCTCAAGGACAATGAAAAAAATATAATTACTCCAAAATCATCAACCTATCTTGGAAACACAATGAAGACAATATTTTTCACAGAATAATTGCAAAAAAAAAAGTCAAACCCTACCTTAAATCACCACTCGACAGAAACCGTGCAAAGAACAATCCAACAACCCTGAAATTTCTCAAAGCTTTAACAATCCTCGAATTCAATCTCAGAGCCAAAATCTATAAACCTGTATATTGAATACTAGCCAAAATTCTCTTAATAAAGTAAACTGAATAAAGTTTCCAATACATGCAACACTACAAATAGGTAAACTGCCTTGTGAAAAATAGAAAAAGAATCAGTTAACTTGAAAATACTAAATCAAAACTTGACATGCAATACCAAAAAATAAAATTAAAATAATTAATAAATTCAAAAAACTATTAAAAATCACTTAATTCAAGATAAAAATCACTTAACTCTTACAAATAAAATTAAAATAATTTATAAATTTTATAAAACTATTAAAAATCTAAAAAAAATTTGATTTTTATTTAAAAAATTAGGCGAATTGTGAAAATTTGGATTTTAGGGGCTGGCCATGTATGGGACCATGTTTGGTTGCCTAATGGGTTCGGCCGGACCCCTTCCGGCCCGACCCATGTGGAATCCTATTTGGCAGCCAAGTCAGCAAAAAAAGGTTGCTCTCTCAAGTTCTCCCTTCTGAACCTGAATTCTCTGTCAAAATGTACCTTTCTGTAAAATCTAAAAATACCCTTTTGTAGAGCTCGTAGTCAAGATTATGGTCATGTAATTTTTATCATGTTTTGATTTCATATAATATATTATAAGTTGAAAATACTTCAAGTAGGTATTTTAACATTTAAGAACACGCTCGTTTGAAAAATATTAAAAATAACAAATCATGTCAGAAAAATTAAAACTTTATATTTAACACTAGAGGAGAGAGTCCTCTTCAAGAATATGTAATTTTTTTTTTAATGGTGTAGATTTGATAGGGAAAATTGCACGCGAACTAAACACTGTTGATTTCAGGTAACACCAATTTTGGATAGTTATAACAGACAAAATATATAACGAAATCCAATCTTTGTTTGTTTATGCATTAGCTATACATGTCATCTAAAACATATTATGGAATCAGAGGAAAAAAAATTTATTTGCATATAGTTTTTTAATGCGAACTAGACCATAGATTTTCAACATATTTCAGCAATAAAAAAATAGATTTCAAAAATTAAAAAACTATGTCAATTTTTGTTCAAATTTTTTTAAAAAAATTATAAGCGTAAACTTCATCAAATTTTACACATTTCATTAGTTTACATCATCTTCAAATTCTAAACACAAATACCACTTTTATGTCGTTAAAGTTGAACAATTTGAATGTTGTCATCCTTTTCCTTTATAAAAGTGTGACACAAGTTTGTACTTTTACCCGTGTCTCATAGTCTCGGGCATCTTACAGACAAGGAAAGTGTCAGAGTCACCAAGATGAGTTCTAATAGGCAATCTATCAAGCATGAGCTACCATTTGAAACATTTAATTTTAGGGGGGATGGGGGATTTCTAGAACTTTTCAAACATTTTATGCCAATCAAGGGGACTAGTATCAGCATACCAAATGGAGTTGATGTGATCAAGGATCGAGGAATCATGGTCAAGAATTATGTAAATGTCTTTAGCTTTAATTTTAAAGAGGAGGGATCCATCATCCCAGCGGAAAGAAAGGTATCTATGCATGAATTCATAAATATAATATTATTAATATATTTTAAATAATAAAGAGGTAATATAATTGACTTAATTTTATATATTTGATATTAAAATATAAAATACAAAATAATAATATATAATTTGATATTAACTATTATTTTAATTATAAAAAATTATAATTACTTTATAAAAAATAAATTAGAATAAACTGCAATACAATATAACATACTCTTCTATTCTTTTATTTTTTTAAAATACATCAAATAGATATTATATAGATGTCTATGTTTACTATTTAAAAATAATAATTTCAATATTTATATCATAAATATTTTTTATAATTTAAAAACTTAAATAACATGCATGTAAACTTTAGAATAATAAAATAAGATTTGGTAAATATTTTTTTTAATAACTAGTTAACTAGTAGAATCCAAAATTCATTACAATAGTATTATGCCTTACGGGCAAGTACTAATAAAATAAGATTTGGTAAACAAATATATGTTATTATTATTTATTGATTTATTTAGTTTTTTGAGTATTTTATTTTTTAAATTAGTTTCTAATATCATACTTTCTACTTCTAAAAGAAATGTTTCTATTGTAAACATTATTATTATTATATTTTCTTTTAGAAGAGGCTTTTTAAATTGTGAAGTTTTTTCCTATTATAAATCAAACATCAAAATAAATTTATTTTTTGAATTGTTTTTTCACGATTTCTAGTTTTTCTTATTTCATAACAAATGTTTCTATTATAAACCCTTAACAATCTTAAGTTTCTATTTTTATATAAAGATTTGTTTCTATTATAAATTAAAAAATCAACTTCAAATTTAATATTAGTTGTCAATAAATGATTAACATATATATATATATATATATATATATATATATATATATGATTTATCACTCTAAATTTAATGTTTCTTTTGATTAATTAAGATCATTCTATAAATCAAAATTCTATATAAAATAATAAGTTTCTCATTAAGAATAAACTCATTATAATTTATCTCCATGATCCATTCGCTAATAACAATTTGCAATTATGATAGGAATACGACTGGAAAAATAATAAAAATAGAAAACAAATTGATATTCAATAATTCCATAGGCAAATAGCCATTGATTTGCAAAAGTCCAAAGAGCCAGCTACTCTCATGCAAAGTGATCACTGTTAAGAAGGCACAAAGAGCTTGTCATGTCTTCATTGCAATCCAAAATATTGAGAGATAATGTGACAAAATGAAGAGAAAAATATTACCTCATATGTGAAGAGTGGTTCATGGAGAAGGTGAAAGATATGCACAAATAAAGAAAATTAGAAATTTCCACCATCCATTCTAAATTTCTAACCAGAAAAGGAAAATTATCTGGTAAGAGGGCTGACAATTTTCCCGACGAAAAATGTCATTTTTGGGAGCAAATCTCCCACATAAAGCCTATCGACTTAATTATATATTTATTTAAAATTAAATTATAATAATTTAATAAATCTATAAAATTAATAATAAAAATAAGAATGAAAAAAAAATATCAAGTATGTATTAGTAAGTAAATCTTATTTATTTACTACTACATACTTGCTATATTTTTTTCATTCTTGTTTCTATTATTTCTATTTCTTTTCATTCTTATTTTCATTATTCTTATTTCTATTTATTAATAATAAACCTAGTTGAATCCTTATATTTTTTCACTCTGATTAATTGTATTAAAATAAATTTTATTTAAATTATTTTATTGTAAAACACTGACCAACAGTACTGACAGCCGTCTTGTCTGCTGCAAATATAGGGTGGTGGTGAGGTAGTGATGGACAAGCCCTATCGCATGAGGTGCAAATTTTTGGTTGGATAGCCACTGTCGTACATTGGTAGAATGCGAAGTAATAAAGGTGAAGAGAAGTTTATCGCACCAGCCAATGTAATTGTTGACATGGCTATTAGATCCGTGCAATGGCTCCCTTATGTCTATGCTTATACATCGCATATCCATCTACTATTGACGGTGATAAAATGTTGAATTCATTGCATCGTGAATGGTACAATCAGAAGGAATGTGCCCAATCACCTGACAAATGATCTGACTTAAATTTATTGAATCTTCAATGCAAAAATTAGAGGGAATATAAAAATTGTGGGTGGAAGCGAAGCGTATTTACTATCATTAATTTTTTATGTTGCCAAAAACCATCATTATAAATTAAAACCACATTGTGTTTCCCTTTGAAAACTACATTGTGTTTCCTTTTGAAAATATCATATTTTTGGGAGGCGGCAGAAAGAAATATTCTATGATTTTCTTCTCGGTAGGTATTTTATAACTCTGTTTTTTTCTTTCTTTCCTTTTATTTAAGAGCATGAGATTTAAAGTTATTATGAAATTTGACTTCATGATCATTTTTTTCCATTGGTTTATGATCTATATAGCAGAAAGCTTGAAAAATACACAGAGGGGAGAAGAAAAAACACAAAGATTTGAGAACAAGAGATTAAAGGGTCACAAAAAAATTTGAGAAGAAGCTAACAGGTAATATTTTGTAAAATACATTTTATTTTTTTAGATTTGAGAGGTTTTTAATTTTATTTTATTATTTTAAAATTTCACCATTTCCTTTTTCTTTGTATTAAAGGGTTATGATCTTCTTGCAACTTCGTCTAGTGGGTGTTGTTGTGGTATTTTCCTAAGTTGTCATTCATGGATAGTAGCAATCACCAGGTTTTATTCTCATCTTTAAAAGTTTATCACCATAAATATTAGTTTGTTTTGTCATAAATTTACATTTGTTGTCATTTTTATTTACGTTACTAGATTCGGACCCACAAATTGGGTCTAGGTCCAAATTCACAAACCGGTCCATGCCGAATCCGGGCATGGTCTGTGTTTGGACTTATGGGTTCATATAAATTTGTGGGCCCGTAGATTCAGATGGAGCCACAGGTCCAAACATGGACCCTACCCAGACCCGATGTGAACCTAGGGGGATCCAACGTGGACCCTCGAGGGTCCCGTGCAAATCCACATGAATCCCTAGGGACCCACGGCCTATGAAGGCATAAAGTGGGTCCAAACCACTTAAAATGCTATTTTAAAAAAAAACCATCTAACCCTAAAACAATCCTTATTTTCCAATTTTCTAGTTCAGGGGTGGGAGGATTTATACAAATATAACATTTAAGTATAAGTTTGATTTATTTACTTTCAGGATGTTTGAGATAGGTTCCAGCTTTATAGGAGTTAAGATGCATATTTTAGATTTTGGGGGTTTTAAAAAAATTCCACACTTAGCCAAATTTCAGGATTCAACAAGCCTTCAGTAGGGTTACCTCCCACAATCCATCATGACTTTCTAAGGTCAAACTGAAGCTAGAAAAAAGGATTCTCAAAGGGTTTTAACTTATTTTATCATAAATCACTTGGTTTCGACCCCATCTCTATGACAGACTTAGCTTAGCTCTCACCCAAATCCCAGATAGACATGACTTCCCAACAGTCCAAAATCACTCAAACCTCATTTTTTGAACCTAGGGACTTGAAAAAAACCACCAACAAAGACTACCTAAGACCTAGTTATGAAGACTTTGACATTTGGCATTGATCAATGATCAAGCATCATAGATTCATACTATAAAATGATTTAGTTTTACAATTATGTATATTTCTCTTTTTTTTTTCTTTTGTGTGTGTGTGTGTGTACACACACACACACACACACACACACACACACACACAAACCCATATGAATCATAATGGAAATTTATTTTTTACGCATCCATGAACCGAATTCTTGACCCCGAATCTGTCCCTGAACCCGAACCGACAACTTAGGTTCAGAGGCATGTCCGTGTTTAGATAATATTAATAAGAAATTTTCAAAAAATCATTTCTACCAAATTTTTAAATGTTAAGAAATTAATTTAATTTGTTAAACATCAAGAAATTAATTCAAAAAACAACTCCTAAACCAATCTCCCTTTCTAAGACGAGTGTCAATAAAATTAAATAAATTATATTAAAATGGTAAAATAATGCAAGGAAACAAAGATTCCTATAATAGATTTTCTCTATGTTTACACTTTTCTTGTTATTTTATTTTTCTTATATTAGGGTATGCGCAAGTGTTGGAGATTTGCTAGCAGGCCAATACTGACTATACGTTTGTCATTGATGACAACATATGGAAAGTGGTATGCGTGGAAGCCTTATGCAGTAAGCTTTCAATATATGTAGCATGGACATGATATCAACATGATATCATGGGCGCAAAGGTTAACTGTTAGTACAAATAATTATATAGCAGTTGGTGTCAGCAGTGTTCCTAACAGAGTAACAAACAGTGTTCTGTGTATGGTTGTCCGTATAGTTATCATTATGCCTTGTGCACTTGGATATATGTTGAAGACATGTTAGTAATGTTAAGTTCATGGATGCATAGTCTGATGATGACCGCAAGTGAAGTTATGCAATTGCTATTCGCCAGTAGCAGTTTCCTGTGTTTGTTCAGAAGAGTTGACAGAGATTTTATTGGTTCTTGACTTGCGCCTATCTTGTTGGTATGCACCCTTGGAGTTAAGCTTGGAGAAGTATTATTGATGTTTAGTTAAGAGCGCATGAGTTAATTCATCTTACAGAGAAAGTTCCAACTGTTTTGGTAGAGCCAACAGTGTGTAGCGTGTGTCTACATTTATTTTATTACATAGGTCCCAAAATGGGTTGCGTGCATAATAGAGCCAGTAGAATATTTGTTGGAGTTTATTATGGTTTCTCTAATATGATTTCAAGATGGTTCTAATAGGCTAACTTGACTATATCATTTGGAGGAAAGATATTTATAGACAGTAATTTGTGATTGGTGAAGTGTGGTTCATGGTTGATTAAGCAGAGCAGAGCAGAGTGTGCGAAGTGTTGAGCCATCAGAAGAAGGTCTATGTGACCAAGTAAAGTACTTGTGCTATTAATTGGAACTAATCTAGATAGTAGGTCAAAGCATAGTTCACCAAGATCCAGATATAGTGTGTATCTGTTACTCAGAATTTTGTAGCCTTTGCCCATTTGAGCAGTGAGCTCTCAGACAGTGCATCCTCTCCCCTAACAGGGACAATTGTAAAAGACTCCTAATAGGGTCTGACCCTTAACCAGGTCTACTCTACTTAATATATTGTAAAGCTACTCCTAACAGGGTAAAGGATCTTCTAGCAAGGATCATTATACACTAGTACAGAATATTAGTGGGTATCAAGTCCCACCGGGGTTTTTACCTATTTGGGTTTCCCCATAACCAAAATATTGGTGTTGTGTTCATGTGTTCTTTCATTGTGTTTATGTTTTATGTTTAAGTATACTTAATTGGATAAAGAATTGAATCTTGTAGATAACTGATTCACCCCCTCCCCCCTCTCAGTTATCTCTTGGGACTATTCCTAACAGTAGGATCATGGTATGCCAAAAAGTGGCAATGTGAAAAAATGAACTTTTCACTCGTCTAAAAGTGCACTAAAAAGTTTGTTGACTTTTTAGTAGGCCTGGATGTCAGTACACTTAGCCAAGCCAAAAGCCAAAGCACAAGCCCAATCAAATATCTAATTTTTACCAGTAAATTATATTTGTAGCCTGCGGTCATGTTCAACATTTTCATTGTGAAAATATTGAACACAGCCCAAAGGATTTCACATATCAGAAATAATCTGATATCCGATTTTCTCAAGATCAAAAGGTAAGTTAAATTTCTAAGTTTTTTTTAAAAAAAAAATTGAAATTTGTAGTTTTTTTAAAAAAAACTAGGGTTTAAATGATATTCTTTATTGTTTTTTAAAGTTGATTATAATTATTTATTTTGGTTTCAATTATAATTAGACATGGACTCAAACAAATCAAAAAACCCTCCCAATGATCCCGCAAATAATCCAGAACCACCTCCAAACAATCCCCCACCTTCAGAAGACCAACTAGTCTCAAACACTCGACGTTTAGAGGGTTTCATAGGAGACAATCTAAATCAGCTTAGAGGATATCAGACCACATATGCTAATATCCCCACATTGCACCCCATGTTTTCCATGTTGAACTCCATTATTAAAAACATGGAGAAACTTACAGAGCAACATAATGTTGCACTTCTTTGGCGTGATTCCATACACACCTAGTTTGACGATGGGCTTGACTATGATCAAGCTATGAACCTAAATATAACAAAATATGACACATGTAACCTTTTTGTGGATTTCAAAACTGGTTTAAAAGTGGACCTTGAAAAACCCAAGTTGCCAATTAAATGGTGCACAAATGATGCAATACTTGACAACTTTTGGGACTTCTCGTGGATAGTTTTTGATAGACCACCCCACAACAATTTGGATGTCCCATTCTATTTCATAAAAAAATTGTATGCTGGATTTGTGCTCGGTCACAAGGTAAATTGTTGGAGCATGAGACAGAACCAGGGTGTAGACTTAGGCGCTCCTCAGGACAGGCCATGGGCACACTGGGTGAAATCCTACACATGTGTCCCCCCTCCTGAGATTTCACTAGCTCCTACAGTGCAACATCTTGATATTATTGTTGAGGTCGGCTCACAGACTATTTGAGCCATTCACACCTTGAGTGATCTACTGGTTACGCAAAGCACAACATTGTTGCCTCCTCGTGCTGATGCTTCTAGTCCTTCCACATCCTCCACGAGCTCACATTGTGAAATAAATTATTGAACAAGGGATTGATGAGAGAATCTATAAAAATACAAAATAGTAGATTAATAGCAGCATTTGATGGCAAAAATTTGGACTTCAAATTGAAACATGTTATATCATCTCATGCCCAGAAATGATTAAAACACATTTAAATGTCTCATAAGGAAAGCAACATTTATAGAAGGAATTACTTTAATGGAGGGGTTTAAAAATTCAAAAAGAGTTGTTGAGCTTTTTTAGGAGTATTTTAAAATTGGCGGACTCTTCAATTTTGAAGTGTAGTTTAAATTTAAAAAATTAAGCTCCAAACTTTTATGAAATTAGTAGCCTCATGATCATTATTTCGCATATTCAGTTCACTAGAATATATATAAATATATAAATGATAAAAACAATTGATATGCATTATACTAAAATATTTTGTACACAAAAGTTCAGTTTAGTATAGGAATACCTACTAATCAAAACATAAAGAGCTTTGTATAATTTTTGGTAAAATCTAATACCTAAGTTTTCATACACCCCAACTTTGAAAATACACTAAAAAAACCTCCCAAAAAATCTATATTTAATAATCTCTATTGAATAGTAGAGAAGAAAATATAAAATAATAAAATATATTTTATTATTGAAATATACAGATGTTAAATTAAAGTATCTATATTATTGTTGTTATTCTTTGGAATGTGCACTACTCTCTAAATGATTTGCAAACAAAAAGCTTAAAAAATATAAAGAAATTTTTTCTTCCAAATATTTTCCTAGATTAAGTGGTGGAAATCTAAAAATTTCAAATGATTTACAAGTCAAGAGGCAAAATAATCTCAAGGTGGTGGAGGGAATTTGTATCCCTACACCAAATGCACATGTTGAAAATCTATAAACTAAAAAGAAAGGTCTTTTGTTTATTAGTAGAATATTTTAACCAATTATATCATTTTTTTTTTCTTCCATAAGGCCTCCCTAGTCCATAAAGATAGTTCCTTAAGCCCCTTATTAAACCACACTCTTAATATTAATGGAAAGTATGATAATCACAATGATCTCATACCAATTTGGTTAGGACTTTAATTTCTTTAAAGTGTCCAATTTTGTAGGCACTCAAATATCAAGAACCTAAATCAAGCACCCAACAAAGGGTTATTGATCTAAATAACTTAAATGAATATAAAATAAAAACTTATACAAATTGATATGGAAAAGAATGAGCTATAACTTATTCAATGTGGTCACGATAAATAAAATAAATAAATATGATCTAGTAAAACACATCTAAATACATTCTCAAAGTGACTCATAAAAATATTTAGTAATTCAATATTTTATAATAGAAGTTTTGACTTGCCAACTAATCTAAACTAAAGTTCACATGACTTGCAATAGATTTAATTCAATATGATAACAACTAGTGGCCGGCTTAGTTTTCAAACAAATACATAATAGCTTCAAAATTCAATTTCCTTTCAAAATTTAAAAAAAAAATTTGATCCAATAAAACTCACCTATAGATAAATACTTTCACAAAATGATTCAAAATTTTGAAATGATTCACAAATGTATTCAATACTTGAAAACTTTTTGATAGAGATTTTCATAGCCAACAAATCTAAGAATGAAGTTGACATGGCTTGCAATAGTTTTAAAAATCTGAATAACAATATCAATTTAATTTCAAGTCTTCCATTCATTTCAACAACTTCATGCTTTGTTATAACCATGATGTTCTAGAGAAATTATGTCTACAACTCGTGACCACCTCTAATAATCCTTTTCTTGGATTGAAAAGAGTCCTTGATAAATATAATAAAATTAGTTTTCTAATACCCCAATTATACATAATAAATTTGGAGAATTTTAGTACATGTTTTGATTTTGCCTATGGTTCTATGTTTAATATTGTTAATAGAGATATCTTATTAATATTTTGAGTCCAAATTTAAGGTTGAAAAATATTGGATGGATTTAGATGATTTTGTAATTGTGGTGCTTTATTATGAGCCGATAACACTTTGTGGTCTAATTTGATATGATATTGGCTTTATCATTTTATGCCTCTTCTGTAAACTTCTAAATTATTTCAATTTTAACATAAACTATTTCAGCTTTTCCCCACTACTGATTAAAAAAATAAAAATAAAAATAAAATTCTTTTAATGAATGTGTGAGATCATTGACAACCAAGGTAACATGTCGTAGTAGTTGGCTAGCAATGTGGGTAGTAATTGGTTCACCTTCATTGTGGCTACCATGCCTTGCACAGTGTATGTTATTATTATGGACTTGTGATTGTTATGGTGGTGGTTGTCACCATCCTCTTTGGGATGTCCAATTGATTGACATTGAGTTTTGCCAAGTTTGAGTGGTCATATAGTTTAATGGTGTGTTATACCAATTCCCATTTAAATTAAAAAATGTAAAAAGATAGAACATTATAAGACAAGTTGATGCTTGAAGTATACATTATCATGGTGATCATTTCCTTTACTGAAGCAAATAGAAAAAAATTCTACCACCTTTAATTCTTTCTTCATGTGATTGTCTTCTACAATGCTAGCAACATGTTGAGCTCTCAAAATTATTGCAATTGTCTTTGCAAGAATCTCCAGTCCCATCCCACTTGATCATGCTTTTATTAGTCCCTGTCTATGTAAGAAGAGACTAATGTTTTCACCTTGCAACATGGTTATTAGTGCACGTTGGGGAAGTACGCCAATAGATAAATAAACAAATTTTCCTATAGTTTGCAACATTTGGATTTTAAAATTGAAATTTTAGATAATTTTCTTCTTTTTCTGGTTCGGTCATTATATTTTTGTGCTAGTGGTATTTTTATCATTTTTCAATTAAAATTTAAGGAAACAAATATCTGGCAAATGAACAATGAGTAGAAGAAAAATTAAGAAATTTAATAATGTTTTTGTTTCAAGGGTTTTGATGTTTATGTGGTGTTCTACAAACTATTCATGTAGCTTATCTTTGCTGACACATTTTGCATACATGCATGTTAACTGTGTTTGGGTGTGATTTTATTTGAGTCATGATCTATAGGAAAAGGCCATAATGATGTTGGTCACTACTAATGGAGATGCTCTGCCATACACTTCTACTTCAAATATTTCAAATTACCAAATGAAAGTAAAATTATCCATTCAAACTTGTGAAAATTTAGAATGGAAACAACTATATATTCATTTAACTATGGATTTTGTTTGTAAAACTTCTAATAGTGAAGAAGTTATATCTTTAATGATTTCTATATAAATAGTAATGACGGGTATGTTGAGTTTCTTGCCCAATTTTTTATGTAAATATAAAATAGAGTATTTCAATGGTGAACTTTCATAAATTTTTATTGTGTCTAGACTTCACATTGTCTAGAAGGCTCTTGATTAAGCCCTTTTAAACACAACCAGATCCACATTCTTTGACTATAAGCGCTCTTCTGAAATTTATAGTAGCAAAGCCTCATCTTAGAAAAGGTAAAATCCTTGGTATTTATGGGTTTTTGAGAAGAGATGTTTATAATACTACTATGCTAAATACATCAATCTGAATCCTACTAGAATTAATTTTCGGGTGCACATGGTTAGAGAAGGAAACATGGTGATTTTTTTCTTGGGATGGTGATTCATCAAAAAATAAGCACTTTATTATTCCAAGCCTAGTTCAAGCTTAGATTCTCAACAAAAAAATAAATAAAGGAGCTCTTTGTTGGAAATCTATTATGGGAAAGTGAGATACTAAGAGGGGGGTGAATCAGATATCAACCAATTGTTGCATTTTGACATAAACTAACTCACATAACATAAGCATAAAATTTAATACTCTAACAGATCTAATATCCTAATCAACATCCATGAAAATAAAACATAACACAATGATTTTGGTTACCAAGAAACCCTTGAAAGGTAAAATTGGGGTGGGGATGACACCCACAAATCTTCACTACTATAGTATTAAAGTTTACCTGTTAGGGCTACACGTTTGATCATAAAAGATGATCTACCCCATGAGGGGTTGCCTTGTTAAGAGCTTTGAGACTTATACAATCTACCTTGCAAAAGGATATAAACTTACAATAAAGTAAGCACTCAGTTAAGAGATTTACTATGGTCTGTAAAAACCACTCTGTTAAGAGATTTACCCTGATTCACTTGTTAGAATGTCTCAGTACCCGATCCTTCGGTTTGCACAATGATGATGATTATAGATCTTCTCCTTACAATATAGATTTGATATCCTCTATCAAATATGCCTATGTTTTGTCCTTACTCTGCTCGGTCACTGAACTCTATTTTTGATAATCAAAGAACTTTTCTTCTCTGCAAGTATGAGCTCTTTTGCATACAATTCTCTTCTCTCATGATACATTTTAGGGTTTGAATCTCATCTTATATAAATAATTAATCATCTTCATGATATGAGATCTACGATCTAGATTGACTACTTTTTTCGCTTAACCATTCCCTAATTATGATTGGTTACATGAATTACATAGGGATTAATGATTACAATTCTAAAGCATAATCACCTCCGTGATTTCCTCTATCAATAATAAATATCATGTAGATGTCAGCCAAAATAGTTTACCTAAGTGTTTGTGCCATAACAAACACATATGTGAAATCTCGATTACTCAACATTTGAAATCTCTGGCACTCGGTACTCATTGTTCTTCATACCCTGGTGCTCAACATTGACATCTCTACATAACTCAACATAAACTGACTCAGCTAATACTGAAGTACTCGATGACCACTGTCTTTCTCGGTAGTGACTATTGCACGGTAAATGTACAATATACATTACTGAGCCTATACATGATGACTCAGTCACAGTGATGACCAACCAACATTGCCTAGAAAATGACTAAGTGTAAGACACTAATAGACAAAAAACATCAACAATCTCCCCCTTTGACATTAGTGGCAAAAACACTTTTTCATGACATTTACATTACATTACAAGAGTACTTAGTACTAAAAAAAACTTCTATAGAATAATCCCCCTAAGATTTGACTCAATCTTCAAAAAAACATTGTACATATACATAAGACTCCTTATTGACATACAACTGAATATATATATATATATATATATATATATATATATATATAAAATTGCAACACTTAGTATGTCATACCATGTTTCCACTATGTTCAGTTCCCTATTTTTTCTCTTTGATGTTCTTCTAAACTCTATCATGTCAATATGCTTAATATGAACTATCATGGCAGTTCGTTCCCCCTTGTTTTTGTCACTTTGAGTTCTTGGGATGTGGGGATTTTGAAATGCTTGTCCAAGAATGGTTTGTGAAGCTACATTACCATCCTTAATGCATTGTCCCAACTAGACATTACAAACTTCAAAACCTTTGACTTTATTTCTAGCTCGATAGCTAGCTCAACTAGGCTCTTGACAATTGAAAGATGAGGGTCTTTCTGAATTAATTCCTTTGTCGTGACTAACTCCCTCTGCATAACCTCAAGATGAGGTTTCAACACTATTTGAATATAGATTATTCAAGCCCTTATTTTACCATCATTAGCCACCAACTTGACTAATCTACCCTGGGAATGTAATAATCTAGCAAAATGTATAGAGTTGGAACTTGCATCCATGCTCAATGAATGACCTATAGACTTTAAATATAGTTGTAGTTTGTCTATCAGATCCTGATTTTCCTTTGTAAAATCTTCCACATTACATAACTTTTTGTACAAAGAATAGGCATTTTGTACAACATTTTATAAATTTGTTACTAAGGTAGAGAGTTCTACCCACTTTACTACAATGTCAATGGAGACATTATTGAGTACCTTCATCTCAAACTTCCTTTCTGACCACTGTAGAAACTTATTATTGGCTTCAATGTCATCATCAGTTACTTTCTTGACAATATGTACAAGTTGCTCCAGAATAGGTGCAAAATCATTTGCATCATGCATCTCAAAAGAATTTATGAAAATACATTTTATCTCATGTAGTACCTACTTTTGTTGATGTTCCATTCTCATCTCTTCATGTTTACTCTTCTTCTTTAGTATATCTTGCAAGATTTACATTTTTTCATAGGTCAAGTTATCAGTGTCCCACTTAGGAATCACTATAACTTCTTCAAGTGTCACCTATGTGTTAGGAGATTTCTCCTTCTTTTGTGACTTCTTCCTAGGTATGTTGCCACTTAGCATATGTACTAAATCTTTTATTGCCTCTTTTTCCTTAGGCTCTTGTGTGTCCTTTTCTTTGTCCTTCTCCTCCACATGAGGACTTACTGCTATTAATGCAGATTGTTCTGCTTAGTCTGTGCTTGTCTCCTTGGTAGATGTAGGCTATTGTGTGATTACCGACTTATCCTATTTCTCAGTATTGGCAGTTGGTGAGACTAGTGATGAACTATGACTATACGGGGGCTTGCTGGGGTAATATCAATAGTTGATGTGCTCTTAATCCATGGATAATATTGTACTTGTAGTAATATCAGATTGATGCTCAGTAGAAGTTTATCCTTGGATGCCTCAGCTTGTATATGCTGTTGAATTTCTTCCTTGGACAATATATTTGTTTTCACTGGAGAGTCCTCAATGATATCAATAATAGTTATCTTATCATGTTTCTTTCTCACTTCACCCTTTTGATCTGCTTCCTTCTAAACCTTTTGTTCACTGACATCCTCCTTGTTGTCCAATTCTACCCCCTTGGATGTCCTCGCCTATGAACTCTTATCAACTATAAAACCAAAAATAATTTTCTGTAACCTTGTACTTTGTTGTTTAGTTTCTTCAACCTTGTGTTGTAGGATCGAATATTCTCAAAGATTGGGGACAAATCTATTCCTATACTACTCCATATACTTCTTGATGTATTCAGGGGATAAGTCAGGCATGACTTGAGCAAGAGTGCTTTCCCTTATTTGCTTCTCGGTCATTAAGGCATATTCCCATTTCTAAGCTATTCTTTGGTACAATTCATTAGGAATCAAGTTCATTAGTTGAAGTGGTGTCCTCTTGAATGTATAGATCATCTCAAGCATAGCATTTTATACTCTCTCCTTATCTTCAATGCTCAATTTCTCAAATCTAATTTACTTAAAGCTTGCTAGTCCAACAGTGCTCTTGATGTTGTGGCATATTTCATCCACAGTTAGTGATCTTCTTTGTGATGGGGCCTCCTTTACATCTTCATCACTATTAGTTTCCTCATCACCCTTTTCCAAGATAAGCTTTCTTCTTGGCTTCTTCTTTATTTGGCTCGACATTACTTTAGTCTGAACTTGTTTTCTTTTCCCAGATGTAGGAGTCTTCTTTTGTGGCTCAACAACTATAGCAGTAGAAGCTTCCCTAGTTCTAGGTCTAAGTATAGGGGAGGAAATAGGCTTATTTTTCTATACTATTTTCTTTATAGTCTCAGAAACTGGTGCCTTCTTTCCTTTCTTAACTACCACAATCTCCTCTTCACTTTCTTCTGACTCACTAGACATGTCCTCTCCCAATCCTTGAGTCAGTGCAAGAGGTGCATCTACCTCTTCTTCTCCTAACATTTTCTCTATGACATTTTTCACTATCTTATTTCTTTTCCTCTCCATCATAGAAGATTTTAATCTCATGGTTATCTTGGTTTTAGCTTCCTCATATGTTCCAAAATATGTAGCCTTATTGTCAACTTCTTCAACTAATAGGGCTGTGATTGTTGTTGTTGTCTAATCTATATTTACTTCATAAGGTAATGGCCTTAGCCATGATACCATCGGTATGAATTCTTGTGCATATGTGAAATCTGTATCAACTAGGAAACATATATCTTTGTAGTACTTTTCCACTAGTGATACAGGGATCCTAATTATTTTCTTCATCTTCTTCTTGAGTTCAAACAAATAACTGTCCATTACACTCTCAAATTTTTCACAAATCTGATCAATAAACTCACTAATCTATAATGTGATAGGTCTATTCTTATCCCATGGTACATCCCCAATAGTAGGAAAACTATTTTATATGTAGAAAAATAGACAGACAAGTAGAGAACCTAACTTACACATATAGTTATTTACTTTTTTGATGAATGTGAGGTTCTTAGCAAATTGTGTTAGTTGAAGCTCGGCAAGGTCATATGTATGATCCTTCTTTACTATCTTCCAAGCTTGGTCTACTTCCATACATGGGACACTGTCCAACTGACTGGACTGATAAAACTTATGAGCTATCACCCTCACTGCAAAATCAATTTTTGGGTCTGTGATAGTTGAAATTTTCAGTCTCTGTTTGTTCCACACTGCCTAGGTGTTTGCTTGAATTTCCTCTTTGCTTTCAAATCTCATGATTTTATTTCCTATGAGGCTAGGGTATCCAGTTACCTAATGTATCATTTCTTTGGTAATCTGGACTGGTCCATATTCCAGCCAAATTTTCATGTTGTGTACTTAGCTTAGTACAACTTTGATCCATTCAACTTTAAAATTTTGTGGAAAATCAAGAGCATGCACCAACCCTCACTTGAAAAGCTTCTGGTGTTCAAGCTTCAACACCCCATTGCTACATAGTTTATCATAGGCTTCTCTAAGCTCATAATCTACAATTTCTCCAATCTTACACATATAGCATGAGCGAATGTCATTTATCATCAAAACCTTCTAAGGGATAGACGATAGGGCTCCAGTGAGATCTCTCATAATCACACTCACAGGAAAGGATTGGAATTTATGCGGCTTACATGCATCGTTCCTTACAAGTTGAACATTAAAATCTTCCTTCCCTTGCTTCTTAACTTCAATTGATGATGAAGATGCCATTTCTTAAAATTCAAGGGTTCAAATTCTGAAATAAATAACTCAGTAAAATACCTTGCACAAGTGGTTCTCAGATGTTTGTTGATGGCAAGCTATGAAGATTTTTGCAAATCACGCTTAGCACAAATTGCTCTAGTTAGTTGCTCTAGAATCATTTTGAAAAGTTCTCAAATCATTGGTGAAATGAGAATAAACAGTAACTTCCCACTTTATAGAATTCAAATAGTCAGATTAGGGCTTCATTAATGATCTGTACACTTTCTAGGTAAGATACAACTATCTTGGCAATCTCATGTCAGCTCGGTTAACATAAGCTCAATCGATACAACCATTTGGTAACAACATGGTGTAAATCACATCTTGTTTATCGCAGGAGCTCGACAAACACAAGTGACTTGGTCACTATAGGCTAAACTACTGATGCTCGACATCAAATATACAATGTATCTTTTCACTCAAATTTGTCCTAATGCATCTTAATCTATGCAGATATGGACCTTATCTTATCAAATGTTAGGAACTGATGTAAAATAAATTCATTGCAAGATTTAGTTCTACACATAACTTCTTTTCTTAGTTCGAAGTAGTGTGATCACCTGATCCATTGGATTGGGTGACCTCTGGTTCACTGGCTTCACTACTACTTGCTTCCTCTTTCTTCTTCCATGTCTTGTTCATCTGATTTCTCAACTGCTCAATAGTTTCTTCATTCTTGTTTTGTTCATTGCTTAGTATATGTGCTCTACAATCTTTCTTGAAGTGACTGATCTTATAGCATTTTTAGCATACCATACTTCCATTCATCCAACTCTTGGATTTACCTCTAAAATATGTCTTCAAACAGTTTGCTCCAATATGACCATATTTTCTACAGTAATGACAACTATACCATGCGTTGTAATCCCAATTGTATGTATTAACTTTTGTAAGCCTTATTCTATTGATTAGATGTCCACTTAGCTTTAGATCTACACTCATATGCTCTATGTCCAAATTTCTGATAGTTAAAACAATGTCCTTGAAATCTAGGAAAGTCGGTGGATTACTGACCTTTGTCCTACATTCATGTGCCTAATGTGCATGTTTCTTATAGTTAAAGCAATGTCCATTGAATTTTGGTTTAGGATCAAACTTACCATGTTTGCTTCTATAGATGTTAGATGTGTGTCCTAGCTTTCCACAATGATGGCATGTAGGCTTGTTGTTCTTTGGCTTTGCATTCCTCTATTCTCCACTCTTTGATGTTTCTCCTTCCTCAGTGGATGACAGGTGCTCATCATGTCTAAGTCTAGATGTATCACTAGATCTTCTAGGTGACCTTAACAGTTCTTCAAAGTATCTCACAGCTTCATTAGGCTTGTTCATCCTTTCATTGAGTTCTTTTTCAGATCTTAGTTCATTCTTCAGTTGGCTATTTACTGATCTTAGATTTGTGATCTCCACATCTTTCCTGCTTAATTCTTAATTAGCAAGTGTTTAGTGTAAAATATGGATAGGGTTTAGAATAATGGGGGTTTACACATAAAAGAGACTCTAAAACAATATTTAACACAAACATAAAATTCTAATGATAAGGAATATAAATCCATAAATTCTTGTAAAGAATAATGAAATCAGATAAAATGAAATACATACCTCATAACATAGAAGATTTGGAAATACCTATTTTTTGGTGTTTGTACTGAGTTTCTAGAAATTATGCAATTGGATCTGGAATAGAAACAAAGAGATGAAGAAAACCCAAAAATATTTTTCTTTTCTGAGCCAAGTCAACCTTGACCCAAATACGAGGGTGCAATCGTGCCCCTTTATGTCGACCTTGACCTGCACTACTCCAACAAAAATTCTGTTTGTGGATCCCAAAAGTTGTTGAAAAGGGTATCCAAATATGCTTTGCAACTCCCAAAATAGTGACTGTAGATATCTAAAAATGGTGTTCTGGGGTGGCTATATAGGGTTTTGCCTTAGTCAAACCCCCATTTTGGTGATCTCCACCTCCACGAATAGTTAGATGGAATAGAATATGTGTGTGTGTTGCTCGTAGGAAGAGCTTTGAATGTGCAATGCCAAGATCTAATCCTCTAGATTGAAACCCTAGCATGAATTGAAATGAGAGAGAAATGCATAGATTTAAATATGATAAAGAAAGCATACCATGCCCCCAAGGATAAAGTACTCCTACCAAACTCACAATCCATAGTTGCTACCCCATGATTGTATCTTTTGAATGCTTGAATGTTGAAAATGGTAGATCAAGGAAGAAGGAATCTTTCTTTCTCCAAATGAATGTCCATAATAACTTGTCCACAAAATGCTTGCTTACATCAAGGCATCATTGTATTTGGTTCTCCTATATCATCCTCTTGTAATCTTGCATCATCATCTCCTCATCACTTCTTTCTTGTTACTTCTTCACTTTTTGAAATGAAGGCAAAAGAGAGTGCTTGTATGGAGATTTCAAGGCAAGGTTCCTCAAGCAATGTAAGGGCCCCTAATTCAAATTTCACCTCAAATTATGGTCCAATCACAATAGCCAACTAAGGAGGAAATATATTAAATGAATTTTGAATAAAACCTTCTGCATTCAGATCTGGAGGCCCATTTTTAATTTAGGGCCCCGCTATGATCCAAATTTGAAAGCAGGAACTAGAACCCAGCAAAGGTGAAGGTTGACCTTGACCTTGACCTAGGGAAGAGTCGACTTTGACCCTGACCTGAGGTTTTAGGCCAGTCAACTCAGAGTTTTAGGTAAGTTTCTGGGTTAGACAGAGACTTAGAATTATGGGAAAACATAATAGAATGTTGGAAAAGGACACATAGGCCTAGAAGAAATGTGATGAAGGCTAGGAGGACTAGTACATAGGTCCTACCTAGAAAATAAAGCCACAAAGAAGGAAGTCAAAGAGAATCCTCAAGATCCTACCCCTAATTTCACCTAGAAATGAAGAATCAAGCACAAATGCATCCTAAATGAAAATCTAACATGAAAATGCACTAAATGAGGGTGCTAAACCTACCAAGATGGAAGTGCTTCCATTTTAAGATGATACAACAAGTAGCAACTAATTTACTATTTCCAGTTGAGTGTTTGTCAATCTTTTTATGTCACATGTCCTTTCATCAAGTCTCGTTGATATTTGTCTTTTATCTTCTTCAACCATTGTCTTATCTTCTTCATCTTTCTTTTTATGTTCAACAACTTCACAGAGTCTTACTAATTGTATTTCTTGTTCTCTTTTCAGATTTTTGATATCCTCACTTAGTATGCTATTTTTCTCCATTATATCTTGTATGTCTTTGTCACTTTCAGTAGAGTTACCACTGTTAAATAGTCCTTTAGTATCCTCTTCTTGATATTGAGTTTCATTCTATTGTATTGCTATTTCTCTTCTTCTGCTTAGGGATTTCTTCACTTCACCTGTGGCTACTTCAAGTTGTTATAATGAAACCTAAATATCAATCTTATGATTCTCTATGATCTTTCCCAACTTATAAACCTCCATCTCAAGATTTGTGTCTCACACGTTATTAGACTTCTTTAAGACACTAGGCTCTAATACCAATTGTTGGAAATCTATTATGGGAAAGTGAGATACTGAGAAGGGAGCGTGAATCAGATATCAACCAATTGTTGCATTTTGACATAAACTAACACTCATAACATAAGCATCAAATTTAATATAGTAACAGATCTAATATCCTAATCATCATCCATGAAAATAAAAAATAACACAATAATTTTGGTTACACAGAAACCCTTGAAAGGTAAAACTAGGGTGGGGATGACACCCACAAATCTTCACTACTAGAGTATTGGTTTAAGGTTTCCATCAACACCGCAAAGCTTCTAGAAAGCTGCACACATCTCAAAATTTCATATTTCTCCTATTTAATAGTGGATGTATGATCTAACATCTTCAACTAACAAAACCCTAGGGGTATATATCAAGGTTAGGTAGGGAGGAGTGGTGAGAGAGATCAATCCATGTGAAAGGTTTCAAGATTTTTTTATTGGTCAAGGGTATGTGCGGGATCATGGTATACCAAGCTATGGCCTTAAGTGGCAATGAAAAATCAGAAAATCAGGGTTAGTCAACTTGAGGTAAAAAGTTGAACATCTTATCAACCTTATATGAAAAAGTTGTAAGAACAGAACCTATAGGAAATTGAATGTAGTTTCTAAACTACTAGCCCTTGTCTAAATAAATTAATCTAATTGTTCAAAATTTTAGAATTCAATGCAGTAGTACACAAATTTTAGGAAACACATAAAAAGTAAGTGTATGTCTGACAACCTTAATCATAATTAAATGATGATATATTTTCACAAGATTCTAGATATAAGTAGTAGACTCATGCACAGATGTGACGCATATTTTTGTGTAATTTTTTCCCAAATAAATAATTAATTATGAATTTTCTACTACAACTTATTCAAAATTAAAAAACTCTCATGTCTAATCACCTTAACTAATTCTAAACTTTACAAAATTGAAAACTTTTTTTTTCTTATAGTAGGCGAAGCATGGAATGTGATGCATGTTTCAGATTTCAAAAAGGTTAAACTGTTTGAAATTTATAGTTGTTTTTCAATCAGTCTATCAATTAGGACTTTAGAGATAACTCAATTAGAAAATAAATAATTATTACTTACTTAACTTGAAATTTGACAACAATTATATTGATGGAAAGATGATAATGTCTTTAAGAAACATTTTTTGTTTCATCAATTTCAGGTGAAAAAAAGGTCATTAGCTACATGGTCGAAGTCTAGAGATCAGAGGAAATATGGTGAACACATCTTTTGGGTTGACCATCCATGTTTGGTATTGAAAAGTCAAAACCCAAGGCAAATACCAAGCCTAATCGGATATCCAAAATAATATAGCATATCTAATATAATCAGATATCCAATAATTTTGCATATCCGATAATATCAGATATGTGATATCTCCCACCCAATTTCAACATTTCAATTTCAACGCTTTTTTTAATTTTATGATTTTAGTTTTTTTTTCAATTTTATGATTTTAGATTTTTAGGTTAGATATTATAAATTTCTTTTTTTTTAATATTAATATTAAATGATAATAGCGTTAGTATTATATAATTATTTATATTAGTATTGTATTATATAAATTAGTATTATATTATTATTATTTATTTCTCTATTGTATAATAGTATAATATTAGTATTAAATATTTATATTATAACAAAATACCTAAGGTAGAGAGAGAGAGAGAGAGAGAGAGAGAGAGAGAGAGAGAGAGAGAGAGAGAGAGAGAGAGATGAAAATGAAGAAGTTGAGGCAAAAATTTGAGCAAAATTTTTTTGATATTCAATAATAGCGAATATTTGATATTTTATGATATCCGATTTATTTTACTAGCATCCAAAAGAAAAAGTTGATTGTCTGGGTCCCTCAGTCTGAGAAACACATTCTTTGTAGAGAATATCAAGGGATTGTAGTTGTAGAAGACAAAAAATTACTTTTTCCACCCTTTTTGTTGGAAGTTCTCTATTATCAAAGATTTTTGCATCACCTTTTTGGTCTAACCATGGGGAGTAGTAGTCGTTGAAAGCATAAACGGAAAAGGAAATTCACATATGAAGAGATTGAAGTGTATAGAGAGATGGATAGGGTTGTCCATCAAAACAAGAGACAAGGTATGTTAAATATTAATGAAGATGTGGGCATAGGCCCACCCTTAAATGTGGTTTAAAGTGAAGAATAACATGAATTTGAAATGATTTATGACAATAATATCGAAAATGAGAATGTAGGGATTGAAGATGAAAATGTAGGTTTTGAAAATGAACATGTAGATGTGGACAATAGAAGTGTGGACATTTACAATGACAATCCATTGATTAAATATGAAGGAATTGACAATGATAATGGTGCACAAGAACCAAATCAACATAACACATCTCCAAATTATATGAGAAATGAAGTCCCTTGGGAGGAAGAAAGACAAACTTCAAATTTGAGACCTTTAAGAACAACAAAATGGTTACTTGAAATTGATGAGAACATAATGAGAAATTTTGATGGTAAGATATCAGAAAGAACTATTTGGTTGTGGGTTTATAACATTTTTATCAATTTTTTAACCACAAGACATTGGTCGAGCAATGTCAAATGTTTGTGCAATTGTTAAAGATGCAGAAGATGAGACGTATACTAGTCAAATTGAATATTAGTGTGAACAAGAAAAAAGAGAGGAATGCTATTATAAATGTGAGAAATATTTTTAGTGCTTTCAATTCCATTGGGAAGACTACCAAGGAAAAAGATAGGAGAGCTGCTGGGAGGGTTATTACAACCTCCTTAGTAAGTCATCATTCCAAAATCTATGCTCTGATACCAATTGTTGGAATGGAGAGATAGGGTACTGAGAGGGGAGGGGTGAATCGGTGCCCTCAAAATATTTAACTCCAAAAACTCAATCAAAAAATAGTATTAAACTCATCTATCAACTAAATCCATTGTATGCATCATTCATTCAATTAACTTGTAAATGTAAATTGCAAGAAAACAAACAATAAATCAATCACATAATACAAGTATTTTGGTTACACAGAAACCCTTGTTAGAAGGTAAAAACTAAGGTGGGGATGACACCCACAAATTCTTCACTATTGTAGATAATAAAGTTTTCCGATTAAGGATACAAGTTGTGATCACTTCTGGTGATCTTATCCTGTTAGGAGTAACAAAAGATCAGATCAACTAGATCTACCTTGTTAAAGGATTTGAACAACACTACTTGAGTGTGTACTCAGTCAAGAGATTTACAATAAAGACTATTAGGTCTACTCTGTTAAGAGATTTTTGCTAACTCTATTACAATGATTAGAGAATAATAGAATGTATATGTAATTGACAACTAAACCTTGTCTGAAACAAATATATGAATTATTGAATATATATCACCTTGATATGTAAAAATCTTGCCTCTGAATTTCTCGGTAGCCTTGTTTGATTCTGTCTAATCTGAATATCTCTGTATTCTTCTCTTCCTTGTCTGAAAAATGATGTCTTGAAGTTGGCTTCTTACTTCAAGATCTCCTTCGCATATCATACCATACTTAGCTTATGTCAAAATGACATGAATTACAATTATATAGCATACTGCTATGACCACCTAACAAAATTAGGTTTACAATATCTTAGGAAAAACCCTAAGATCTATGGTATACAAAAATAACCTAGATCTAACAATTACATAGAGATCATCATCATAATTAATGATTAAATCTACAATTAATGATCCTTGATCTTCGTAAAATGTTTTATGATTCTGTTGTAACCATCTACATAGATAAATGTGCCAAAACTAATTACTATGTTATTTCCTAGATTGCTCAGTAACACTATCAATACTACTCAGTAATTACACTGGTGCTTAGTGTCCAGTCTGCTCACTGTTTACTGATGCACAATATTGGTATACACTGATGCTCAGTAAAAATGCTCTAGTGTTTGGTTATAACTATTTACCTTCTATTCTCGGTACTGCCTTGAGACTATTTAGTATGAAGGCTTAAGTAGTTAACCGACTAGCAATTGTAGCTTGTAGTACTTCCTTTTACCGAGTGAATAGCATAGGTAACCAAATGATCATCTTTGATACTAATGACAATCCCTAATGCTCAAATAGAGATAAAACCTTTACCTTTGCCAAGAGGAATTTTTTCATCATATCTCATTTTTCACATGAGCTGGTATCCTACACTGTACTTCTTAGGAAAAATCTCAACATATTTCATGTATTGTTCAACTTCTTCATCTTTTTATAGCCATTGCAAAATAACTCTATCCTCATTCACTTGTTCTAGAGGGACTTTTTCTTTAACCATACTAGTGCCTTCATGAATTTTGAGGGAATAAGTGCTAGTAGGTCAAAAAGATAAGGATGGATTTCCATAGGATCTCAATGATATGGGAAAGTTGACTATCAAGCATGAGGCATCCAATTGATACTCTCCCATTCCAATTTCATTTATACTTAGCTTCTTTTGGAAAGCATCCAACATTTCTTGTCTAGAATTCTTAGTTTTTGGATTCCTTAAATATTCCTTGTTGTGAGGAACCATGGTTTCAACTTGTTTGATATTGTTACAAGTGTAGGATGAGTCTGTAGGAATGGTCACCTCAATTCTATTGTGAGGGAATTTAATACATTGGTGATATGTGGAAGGTACAACCTCTATTTTTTGGATCTATGAGCGACCCAAAAGTATGTTGTATGCTAGAGGAAGGTCTAGTTCTTTAAAAATGATGTCCCTTTGAACAGGACCTACGTGGATGGGCAAGACCACCATGCCTTTAGAGGAGCATTCCTCTTCATCATATGCCTTGATTGTTATCTTGAATTGAGGATCAATAGCATGTTCTGGGAAACCAAGAGCTTTAACTAAATTAAATGTGCATATATTCAAACTTGCATCTCCATCCATCAAAACAAACTTTACCCTATGCTTGTGTATGAGGACTTCGATGTGTAGAGGCTGGTTATGTGGGTGAGTGACTCATCTTCTTCTAAAAAGGTTAGGTAATGAAGAGAAGCAAAATGATCAACCATGGACTGGAACTCATCTATGTCTAGGTCCTTAGGTGCATTGGTCACAAGGAGGTCTTGATTTAGAATCTCCCTATGAGCAAGAGAGATTTTAAGTAGTTCAAGGATTGAAATCTGAGCTGACATGTGCTGAAGCTGATCAACTAGATTGTTATCACGTGTTGTAGACAAGGTAGTTGGTTTTGATGCATGAGTTGTTGTTTGTTTTGAAGATGAGGAGGAGGGCTCAACACTCCTCATACAAAGAATTTTCCTTGAGAATGGGCTACCACATTAAATGACTTAGCTTGAGCCTTGCCTTTGATTTTGATAATATTTATAGTATGGTCAGAGGACTTGAGCACATGAATCACATTGTTAGTATTAGGGTACGTGTAACCAACTTTGTTTCCTTTTTCCTTAGATGAATCCCCTTTCTCATATTTAGGAAAAGGCTTCTTGAAGGCCTTATGATTAGTATTCATTTGTGGGCGATCAATCACAAGTGTCTCAATATTAATTATATCTAGATGAGATGTTTAAGATTCATGTAGTCATTGGTCTTGTGACCTTTGTTGTGATGGTAATTGCAATAGTGATTTTTATTCCACCACTTAGGCTTTATAATAGGATTGTATGGTTTAGAGTTGTCAGGAAAAGTGATGATCTTGTTGGTTAAAGTGTCTTTAAGGCATTCTTAAGTCATTCTCCAAGAGGACTGAAGTCTCTCTTAGGCCTAGGGATCCATGGCCTCTCTATGTTGGTCTTAGTTTTAGAGCCTATTGGGTTGTTCTTATTAGCTTTCACAACTTGAATACCAATGGATAAGTTGAAGGTTGGCTCCTTGGACTTGGTAGAGGTAGATGTTGAGGTCATACCTATGATTCCATCATTGACGAAGTCTTTGATTATATTCTAGAACTTGTGCTTTTCCTTGTTATGTTGGTTGTTGGAAAAGGATTTGTGTTCTTTATACTGAAGAGTAATCTCACCCTTATGAAAAAGGAGACCCTCTATGTGTATAGATGATTCAACCAACTTGTCGAATGAAGCATGTGTTTGCATTTGTAATGCATAGTTCATTTTAGGAACCAAAGTGTTGATGAATATATCAATTTTATCAGTCTCAAGAATCTACCAAGGATATTGAGTGAACATTCACCACCGCAGCTAGAGGAATGTGACAAAGGTTTATCCCACATGCTTCCTAGTATTGCATAAATCAAGAATAGTGACAGTATGAGAGATATTGTAATAATATTGTTGGATTATCTACCGTACCATCTCATCAAAGGCTTTAATGTTAGGGAAAGCAAAGGGGACCAGCTCATGGCCTGGTCACCGAAACTTTGAGGAAAGAGTCTCATTATATAGGTTTGTTCATGCATAAATTCCATTCTTAGAGAACAAAATTCACAAATGTTATCTTGAGGATCCTTATTGCCATCAAACTTGTCATATTTTAGAATCTCCATTTTAGACGGTAAGGGTGACATGTAAAGATTTTTGTCAAAGGGGAAAGGAAAATTTGATTCAAGTGATTACTTGTTAGAGGGTTGGTCCTTATCCTTCTTTAGTTGGGAAATCTCTTAGCGTAGATCCTAAAGTTGTTTAGTTCATGAGAGGAGACTCTTCTTATTTTTGCAATAAAGGATCAACATCAAAGTATAGGAGATGCTTCACACCCATAGAAGCAAGATGCATGAAATAGTGATATTTATCTTAACTCATGATGGCTTGCATTAATTTGTGAAAGTGCTTGTCTTCCTGGCACTTATAGATTTATTCCTGTGTGGATTCTTAATCCTTAGAGGAATTAGATTCATGTCTTTGTGGTCACTTGAGTCAAAGTTTTCCATGTTGATGTAATAAAATCTCTTAGCGTTAGCAAAGGGTATTGGCTCATAATTAGAAGCTTGATCTAAATGTTCTTGAAAAGATGATCCAACAATATCATAAATGGAATTTCCCCTAGAATCAATTGTAGCCTTGTAGGAATGACTACAGGTTCTGATTGGCATGGAAGATGAGATTAATGAGAGGATGGTAACAAGATATCTTAATCTCATCCTAAGAGATTGAGGTAATGATATCATTGTCTTAGGAATAGGTAGTTGATAATAAAGTGGTTGGAACAAGTTGCAAGGTATCAAGATTGAGGCGTGAATGCCTACTGAGTGACACTTGTGACCAAGTTGATGTAGCCAAGAGAACTAAGCACAAGGTACCATGAGTGAGGCCTAAATGCCTACTGAGTGGTACTTGTGAAGAAGTTTTGAGAAAGGTGTAATATTAAAGAGGATACTTGAGACGAGGCTAGATCAATTGCAAGATCTTAAAGAAAAAGAAAATCGATACCAAATTACTAACAAAAGGTCAACCAATTAGGGATACCATTTTGTAGATAGATAAGTGTTGATCAAAATTAAAAAAAAGCCAAGAGAACACCTAGAAAATTGAGATCTGAGAATCTGGAAGTAGGTTATGACGGTCAGTTAGACATAGGATTGTATGACAAAGCACTAGGTGCGATGTTAGACAAAACAAAAGGATGCAAGAAAATGAGCAATTAACCACTATTTTCAAGAATTTTGGTCAACCTTAAAGAGCTTGGATTTGGATTCATGATGAGTTCGAGCATCTCTAAATCAAGTTCAAGTGTCTCCAAGAAAGAAAATAGTGTGATCAAATAATATTCTCCAAACAATCCTCCAAAGAACAAAGAAACTTTGGAGATACAAGAAATTGTAAGGTCTAAAGGAATGTTGCAATATGCCAAGAGTGTCAAGTGTATGTTCCACAATGATTTGTACGTGTCTCAATACTTTCAAAGAAACATTAAGCAAGAAATACCTAAGGTCAAGACTAGTATCAAAACCTTTTCCCACAACTTGGTATTTCATCACCTCACACAAAGTGATGTTGGCTTTTCTGAGGATAGCATCCAAGGGAATACATATGGTGAGTATTCTTGGGATGATCCAGGTAAAGTCCACTTGGATTAATCCTTGCACAAAGATTATGATACTTTCAGAGGTAGTTCGGGTGTCTTCTAACCAATTGTCTAGTAAGGGCATCCATTTGGAACTATCCCTTATAGTTCCTCTTAGTATAATTGAGGCCTATATCCCTACAAGCCCTTCAAGTAAGGTAGTCTTGCAAGAAATATTGAGACCTCCCAACCCTACACATCACTCTTGCATGTGTACTTCCAGTCAAGCAAGTGATCCAACACAATTAATAGCTACATCCTTGTGGTTTTAGGCCAACAAGGCATAAATTTTATTGTGGGTTGGATAAGATGGATTTTCTTTGTCCCACTTGGGTTATTCCTATGAGATTTTTACCTCAACAACAGGCCCTCTAAAGGTAAAATGAAAAGAAAAGTACAAAGGCTATTGAATTTCTAGATTTTTTATTTTCCACAAGGGAAAAGAGCATACTCCCCTACTCCATAGCTTCTCCCAAGCACATCAAGCACATGTTCATTCACCTAAGATTCCTTTTACAAGTAAAAAATCAAGTAGGTCAAGATTTTTGATTCACCCTCTTGGAGGTGAAGAGCATACTCTCCTACTGCTCAACTAATCACAAGAAAATAAGCCTTCTAATTAAAACTAGGTACCTAGAAAACCAAATCTATGAAAGCACAATGTTCAATAATATCTCCAAGGTGACCTGCAACATAAATAGATTTAGTAGTCTCCAAAATATGTCTTTGGAAAGTGTCCTACATCCATAAAGAGTTAGTAGTCTTGCAATAAGCAAGTGTTGATGTCTTTGATAAGCGATTTCTCTATCAAAAACCCTGTAAAAACTTGTTAAAAATTGCAAAACAGAAGTTCAAAGCTAAGACAAAGCTGAATCAAGCATCAAAATTAAAAAAATTTAATTGTTGGACCCTAAAAAATTCTCACTATTTTTTATATGATAAAACACACTCAATCACCATATTATCATACGATAGAACCTAGAGAGCCACTCGATGAACTCTAGGGATATTATATCATGCGATGAAAACTAATACTACATGTGATAAAACACCCTATACCATATTGTCGTATGATAATTCTCATTTTTGCATGTGATGAAATCTGGTATCATACGATGATCTACATCATTGGGTATGATATTCGTCACAGTTTCAAAAAATAAATAAAAATATCCTGCAAGCAAAGGGGGCAATTTTTTGATTTGAGCTCCATAGTGGGCTTAAAAAATCTGTGGTTAAATATTGGTATCAAAATGAAATGCAACCAACACTCAATAAACCATTAACTTAATAATTTAGCTATAGAAGTCCATATCAAATAAACCAACTAAACCCTCAAAAGCGGCTTATTGCTTCCTAGTTGAAGTGATTTTAATCCTTTTGTATGATCTTCATCAGATTGGCATAAAGGATTAGTGACTTGAATAATCCAAAATGGAAGATTCAAATGCAATGCAAAATTAGAAATGAACTATAATGCAAAATTAACATTGTTTCGAATGAGAGAATTAAGCTAGACTAGTTGCAAAACAACTAGTATTCTAGAATGAGAATGAGAGAAAGCAAATTGGATTTAACAATGCAAGAGAGCTATGGGAAACTAAGAACTAGGAATTCAAAATAGCAATATTACTCTAGTATGCAAGAATGCAAATTACTAAAATGCTCTAGATGGAACCCTTCAGCCAATTAAGAGCTTCCTTTTAAAGGAATTGCCTCAAGAATGGAGGGTGGAGATTAATAGGCAAAAGATGTTAGGTAGAGATGAGTGGTGAGAGAGATCAATCCATGTGAAAGGTTTCAAGATTTTTTATTGGTCAAGGTTATCTACAGATCATGGTATACCAAGCTATGGCCTTAAGTGCCAATGAAAAATTAGAAAATCAGGGTTAGTCAACTTGAGGTAAAAAGTTGAACATCTTATCAACCTTATATGAAAAAGTTGTAACAATAGAACCTGTAGGAAATTGAATGTATTTTCTAAACTACTAGCCCTTGACTGAAAAAAATTAATCGAATTGTTCAAAATTTTAGATTTCAATGCAGTAGTACACAAATTTCAGGAAACACATAAAAAGTAAGTGTATGTCTGACCACTTTAATCACAATTAAATAATTATATATTTTCACAAGATTCTAGATATAATTAGTAGACTCATGCACATATGTGACACATATTTTTGTGTAATTTTTCCCCAAATAAATAATTAATTATGAATTTTCTGTTACAACTTATTTAGAATTAAAAAACTCTCGTGTCTGACCACCTTAACTAATTCTAAACTTTACAAAATTGAAAACTTTTTTTCTTATAGTAGGCGAAGCATGGAATGTGACACATGTTTCAGATTTCAAAAAGGTTAAACCGTTTGAAATTTATAGTCATTTTTCAATCAGTCTATCAATTAGGACTTTAGAGATAACTCAATTAGAAAATAAATAATTATTACTTACTTAACTTGAAATTTGACAACAATTATATTGATGGAAAGATGATAATGTCTTTAAGAAACCTTTTTTGTTTCATCAATTTCAGGTGAAAAAAAGGTCGTCAGCTACATGGTCGAAGTCCGGAGATTAGAGGAAATATGGTGAACATGTCTTTTGGGTTGAACATCCACATTTGGTATTGCAAAGTTAAAACCCAAGGAAAATACCAAGCCTAATCGGACATCCAAAATAATATAGCATATCTAATATAATCGGATATCCAATAATTTTGCATATTTGATAATATCGGATATGCGATATCTCCCGTCCAATTTCTACATTTCAATTTCAACACTTTTTTTAATTTTATGATTTTAGATTTTTAGGTTAGATATAATAAATTTCTTTTTTTTAATATTAATATTAAAAGATAATAGCATTATTATTATATAATTATTATTTATTTCTCTATTGTATAATAGTATAATATTAGTATTAAATATTTATCAAAATATTTATATTATAACAATAATACCTAAGGTAGAGAGAGAGATGAAAATGAAGAAGTTGAGGCAAAAATTTGAGCAAGAAATTTTTGATATTCGATAATAGCAAATATCTGATATTTTTAGATATCTGATTTGTTTTACTGGCATCCAAAAGAAAAAGTTGATTCTCTAGGTCCCTCAATCTGAAAAACACATTTTTTGTAGAGAATATCATGGGATTACAGTTGTAGAAGACAAAAGATTACTTTTTCCACCCTTTTTGTTGGAAGTTCTCTATTATCAAAGATTTTTGTATCACCTTTTTGGTCTAACCATGGGGAGTAGTAGTCGTTGAAAGCATAAACAAAAAAGGAAACTCACATATGAAGAGATTGAAGTGTATAGAGAAATGGATAGGGTTGTCCATCAAAACAAGAGACAAGGTATGTTAAATATTAATGAAGATGTGGGCATAGGCCCACCCTTAAATGTGGTTTAAAGTGAAGAATAACATGAATTTGAAATGATTTATGACAATAATATTGAAAATGAGAATGTAGGGATTGAAGATGAAAATGTAGGTTTTGAAAATGAACATGTAGATGTGGACAATAGAAGTGTGGACATTTACAATGACAATCAATTGATTGAATATGAAGGAATTGACAATGATAATGGTGCACAAGAACCAAATCAACGTAACACATCTCCAAATTATATGAGAAATGAAGTCCCTTGGGAGGAAGAAAGACAAACTTCAAATTTGAGACCTTTAATAATAACAAAATGGTTACTTGAAATTGATGAGAACATAATGAGAAATTTTGATGGTAAGATATCAGAAAGAACTGTTTAGTTGTGGGTTTCATAACATTTTGATTGATTTTTTAACCACAAGATATTGGTTGAGCAATGTCAAATGTTTGTGCAATTGTTAAAGATGCAGAAGATGAGATGTATACTAGTCAAATTGAATATTAGTGTGAACAAGAAAAAAGAGAGGAATGCTATTATAAATGTGAGAAATATTTTTAGTTCTTTCAATTCCATTGGGAAGACTACCAAGGAAAAATATAAGAGAGCCGTTGGGAGGGTTATTACAACCTCCTTAGTAAGTCATCATTTGAGAAAGGCTTGTTTGATGAGACAAACTTGTGTTGACTTGAACCGATCCCCAAATATATGGTTATTTTGTTGGTTATCTAAAGGTCAAGTTGATCCCGATCAATTAATCAAGCTAGTGCATCAGTCTATAAAAAATCTTATAGAATATAATATAGTTTTTGATGATTTTAAAAGGAAATCCAATGTGTTAAAGGAGTTAACACATTTAAACTATGAGTTGGTACCAAGTGTTTTCAAGGATAGTGGTGAATTGAAAGAATTGTACAAAAGGAGAGAGGAGATGGATGAACTTTTCTCAGAAAGAATAACAAGTGTTTTGGAAAACACTCCTTCCTTCATCCACACCATTAAGTTATTAATGACTGCCAAATCAAAGTTTGATTTTATTTAGCAGGAGGTCAAGCAAATGGAAATCAAGTGGGAGTAGTTGTCTAACAGGAAGGCTGAATTTGTCAACTTTGTGCTCCCAAGTGATGAGGTATTCAATAAATGAAGATACTAGTACATTCCTCATGTTGAAAAGCCAGATGCTCCATCTACTTCTTGAGCCAAATGAAGATTGTCACTCATTGGTTTTAAGGTGGTTGAGATGTAAAGTGTATTTATTATAGGAACAACTATGAAGAAAGGGCAATCAGATTTGTTTGAGAGGATCGAGGGAAGAATTAAAGACTTAAAGATAGGTGGCTCACCTACAGAATGTCAGTCTAGAATTTGATTGATTCATTTATTGTAAAACTAGTAGGGTTGTTGTAGATTTTAGGGTAAAAGTTTTGTAAACTCTAATATGATCGGTAGCTTGTTGCATTTCCTTGTCTATAAAAGGAATTTACATGATCATATTAGACATTGAGAGTTTAGGAGTCTAGAAAATAGAAGTTTTTAAACCCTAGCTCTCAGTCAAGGATTGTAATATTTTGTATCATTTTATAATTAATAAAAGAAAGTACAGGCTGCTACCTTTATTTGCAAGCTTGTTTCTCAAGATATATTGTATACAAATGATCAAATTTCATTATTCTTAATAAAAATTTCAGGTCTTTATCTCTCCTCTGTGTCAAATTTATGAATTTCTAAGTTTTTCAGAGACTTGTGTATGTGTTTTACTTTGAGTTCTGACCTAGGGTTGGATTAAATATTTTTCTAAGTGAAATACATGTTCATTCGATTTGCCTAAGGATTATGTGTAAGCAGGAAAAGGTTGAGGTATTTGTATTTATGTTCATGAACTAAGTTCTTCTAGGATCTTTGTGTTTCCTCTGTATTTTGGTGATATATGCCCAATGGATAAGGCACTAGCTTGTGTGAGTGCATCTTTATTTTATGAGGAATGATTGAGATCATTATAATTAGAAATATAATAATCAAAACTAGTCTTTTAATTTTATTTATTTGGAGAAATAATTACCCTACCCATTGATGGAGAATCAATCACTAGTAAATTTTAGCTTCTTTTTCGATGAAGATTAGTTGAATTTTTGATACCAATTGGTCGACCAAATGACCAAAACTATTGTCAAAGTTTTTTCATTGATTATACGACATGAAAAACCATTGTCACAATTCTGACATCTATAGTTGTTGAATTATCGATGGATCCTTCATCGAAATAATCGCTTCAACCTAGAAGAATTATTGATCATACCTTTTAACTATGCGACCAAAGTCCATCTAAATTGCAACGTGTTAGGGTCCAAACTATTGTCGAGGGTTCAACATTCTTTTCGAAACACCAAATAATGTTTGTCTCTCTTTCGATGAAATTTGGTTGGAATAGACATCGAATAAATAGCATTCTCATCAAAAGGACTATTAGTCATATGTTGAAAAAGTGACCAATAATATTTTTGGTTAAAAAAAATAAAATATATTATCAAATTAAGCATACCAATATTATGCTTTAATTGTTTACATAGTAATCATGTCCAATGGCATACTTTAATTAGGGCCAATAGAATAAATTACAAAAATTACATCAATTAGCACTATTCATGATACACTTGCATAGATCACTAAATCCACCTTTCCTTATCATATCCTAAAAATCACATAAAACATTAGTCTAGAGAAGAGCATAATATTCAAGCCATTAATGAATATCAACTTATATTTTTATTATTATACTACATTAAATATTGGCCAATGAATCCCTTAATGTAATCTTTTAATGTATTATCATTATGTATATGTTATATCCATTAACTAAATTTTGTTTGATAGAAAAGATTGTGCAGAGTCTTTGATCATCAAGAATAATGTACATTGCAGAGAGGGCTATTTATCGTGTCTAGGCAGGGGTATTGAAAAGGTTAAAAATATGGACATTTGACTGAGAAAAGTCACTGAGTATTCCTCCAAACAAGTAATTGGTAGATGACCAATAGTGTTCTACATTTTCCTTTTTTGTGAATTATTTTCTTGAGACTAAGGAGCATAATTATAAATCATTATCATGGGGATAAGTCTATTTAAGGTCCCTTGATTCATGGCAACTCATATATGAAGACATAACACTTACTTATAGTTATTTTCTTTATAGGAAGAAGGAAATTTTGATTCTCATATCACAAAATATTCTACTGACGATGCCATCCAAAATTTTCTAGTGTACAATTGTACAATATCTTTACATTTTGTATTCAAGCATACTTGTATTTGCTACATTGCCTTACTATATCAGATACTTTTTTGGCCTGCTTTGTTTTATCTGTCAACTATATCAGTTCAAATATTTCTCTTTGACAACACCAAACCATTCTAACCATTACCAGGTTGGTTAGACTCTCTTTTACCTTTTCTATTAGTACCACTAGTGCTGATGAAGACAAAGTCAATTCTGCTGTATAGGTTTTGTCAACTTACAACTTATTAATTATTGATCTTAATCTTCTTGTAGTGTTTTTCTTTCCTACCGTTGTTTCATTTTTGTAGTCACACTTATATACTAGATGTAAGCATATGGGCAACTAGGAGTCTTTTTGGGTAGTGTATGCATTATAGTTAAGTCAAGTGAAACTGTGTAAAGATGAAATACTTCAGGTAAGATAAGTTGAATCTAATACTGAGTAAGATAATTACACTTTTGTAAATGTCAAGATTATTGGGAGTTGTGACAAATGTGAAGACAAATTTTTTTTTGAAACAACCAAATACCAAATTGACATTTGAGATAAAAATTTCAATATATGTTTACAAACCACCTAAAAAATCCCAAGGCTAGTACTAATTTTCTAAATGTTGTACAATTACAACATTTCCTCATCTTTTTATAAATATATTCACATAATGAAGAATGATGTAAGGCACGCCCGAACATATCTGAGAGAAAAGTGCCAATCCTTACTCATAAATATTAAAAATTATAATGCTTTGGAAATTCAATGATTCAAACCTTATTTTTGAACAATATTCATAAATTCAAACTATTAAGGATTACATACGGCACATCCAAACACAAGCAAGAGAAAGGTGCCAACACTTACCACTAAAACCAGGAATAACTCCAAGAGAAAGCTCTGACAACCCAAGTTGTGCTTTTGGCATTAAAACACGAGCATAAAAAGACTTCACAAACAAAATGAATTGGAAACTTAAGGAAGATCATGTAATGCAATGAACCTTTGGAAATATAAAATAAAAAACTGAGTGTCATTGCTCCATAATCCATACCATTGCTAATTCTAACCCTCCACCAAGTGCAAGCCCTTGAATAGCAACAACGGAGGGCTTCTTAGCATCTACATCAAAACACAAATCAGTGTTATGAGGCACAAGTCAAATCGATAAAAACAAGTAAAATTCTTTTCTAACTTTTTATGTTCTTAATAATGTAATGAAACAATACTAATGAGATAAAAATACATGTTTTCTTGTACACTTACATTATCTTGAAAAACATCTCTAAAGTACAAATTCACCATCAGGCTCACAATATCAAATTTAGCTTTTCAATGAAAAAAATTTATATTAAAAACTTAAATACCACATTACCAACCTTTAATTCTTTTGATCATCAAATCAATAGAAACACGACCCAGGCAAGATATGTCCCTTGTTAGAAAATAGTTAAAAATAATTGAACACTAAGAAAATTTAGAGCTTGTGAAATTATATGAAACAACAGATCAAATAAAATTTTGGTAATAGTCCTTCAAAAACTCATACCAGTCTTTTGATAGTCCTAGAGAGCGCTAATGTCAAAACCACCTGAGAATTTGCCTCCCTATCCTAGTGGATAAGAAAACAAGAACATGGAAAGAACACATGGTCATTTTTTATGTTTCTAATTATAAAACTCAAATTTACTTTAATTTGAATATGATGTTGATATTAAAAGGGCATACATACCAGTAAAAAGAATTTCCCTCACATCATTTCTTCTCATTGCCTCATCATACTTTTCCCCAAGTGCACCAAGGAATGCGAAGAAACAAGATAAACAAATTGCAAGCATATAGCAATGTTAGAATAGTTACTGAAATGGTCATAAATTATGTTCTTATAGTAAAAGAATACTTTGACATAAGAAAAAAAATACACAATATTAAAACATGAGATTGTGCTTTAAAAAATAAAAAGGTAATAATACGAGACCATTCATTAATTGGCTATTTAAATTTTCATTAGTTGAGAACTGATTGGTCATTGCTCTCACTTAAATATATTCTCCAAATTCATTTCTTAATATAACAAAAGAAGGTCAAGAAATCTTTCCCTCTTTATGATATGAGCTTTTCTCCTTTCTACGGTTGTGTCAAAAAATAAAATATATTATCAAATTAAGCAACCATAATATTAAGCTTTAATACAAAAATTTAGTACTTTGGAACCATGTCCTTGTCAAAATCATCTGGCAGCTCATTAACCATAAGGTTTTAAATAACTCCTGATTTTTTTAAAAAGATAATCTTACTATAATGAATTCCATTTCATCAAACTATGAGATGCAAAACAATGATGTTTAATGTCACGGTGATAATCATCAATAGCAATGATACAATAATACGTAAGAATAAAGGGTTTTAAACATAGTGGCATTGCATTATAACACTGAAATTGAGCAATATACATAGAAAGATGGTGTCATGAAGGAAAAGAGATATGCAGATCCTATTAGTCTGAAGGAATGTTTAATGCCAGTCAAGAACAATGCTAAAGATAGTAGTGTGAGATAGTGTTGGTAAAGACAATGATTAGGAATACAAAACAGTGACCAAGAAAGATAAAATAGTGAGGGAACACTAGAAGAGCACTATTAGAGAACAATGATAGTCACTATCAAAAGGACAAGAAACTCATCCCCTAAGTCAAAGGGACACATTTATGAAACAATTAAGACAATGATTCAAAGACAAAAACACTATTATTGATAAAGCAAGAAAGATCAAAACAATAGTTTTACTGCTATAATGCATGATTGGGCCAAACATTGTTCAATGCAAACAATAAATGAATTAAGGGAAGTGAAGAGGGTCACAAAGTAGTGCCAATCCTTGTCACAGGGGTATCAATAAGGGTCATGACTGTCAAAATGATTGAAGTAAAAATAAATCATTGTTATTAAGTAACAAGAAAGAGTAGCCAAACTGACAAAATTAGTGCTATGAAGATAATTCTCATTGTATAGAAGAAGTGGTGTTCAATGTCTAAAGGATAATGACATATACAAAAAAATCAGTGTTTATAGATGGATTGACAATGAACAAAGAGGTTTCAAAAAATAGTGATGTGTATACTATCAAAGAACATTGTGGTATTCACAATCAAAGAACAAAGATGTGCTCAAGGTTATAAAACAATGATTTCTTTTAGAATGTGAAGAGTGCAGTAAGAACAATAGTAAGTAATGTTGCAATAACAATGAAATGACAGGATCCATGAAGAAGATGAGTTGTTCACTATTCTTGATGTAGCAAACTCAATGAGATCAGTCGAAGGCCATAAAAAAAATCAGTCACAATTATCTAGGAACTATGTTAAAGCATTGTCCCAAGAAATGATGAAGGCATGTTTTCAAGAACAGAGATGGAGTCTTTGTTTTGATAGAGGGGTCACATTTTAGAGAGGGATGACAAGAACCATAATACAAAGGTATCATTTTATTATTTTGTCATCATGAATAGCATGGTGAGTTTGTAAATGATTGTCATAAAGAGCAAAAAAAGATACCTAATAGGGACATAGTAAAAGTATCATATGGGGCAAATTAGAGGCCAAAAGGACATCAAGTGACAATCACAAGAACCTTATTGCAAAAATAATGGTTAAGTGGGCTTAAAGACAGTGTTGCTATAATGCATTAGCAATACATAAAAATGATTAGTAAAGTGTGCAAAAAAATAGTGATAGTGTTGTTATACATAGATGTCATAACAATAATAAATGTTTATAACGGTGATTTTAATAATGGTCCAAACATTGAGAATGCAAGATACCTGTAATGATGAACTTCATTTCAACTTGCTAATTGGTTGTCACTATTACCTTTAAGCTTATCTTTAAAGTTTGAGCTTCACTTGGTTTTTAGAATAGTTTAATATTCTCTACTTAACAAGGCCAACTAAGTGAAGGTGGAAGCCCATTCCCCCCCTACTAACATCACTCTAAATTCCCCATTAACATCTAATAACATTCATTCATTCATCCATTTTTGAAATATAACATTCAATCATTATAATCACATGATAACATTTATTAACACATAAAATTCGTTAACACATAAAATTCATTAACACACAACATTCATGAATAATTCATTAACACATCATTCATCAACATTATTAGTACAAAATTACATCCATTAAGACAATGTTCTTTCATTAGCAAAAAATGTTAATTATAATCATTTCTTTTTGGGTTTCTTGCTATTTTTTTTAATGTAATGTCTAAGAGGAAGATCAATGTCCTCGTCATTCCCCTCCTCTCCTGATTCTATTGCCAATGCATGTCTCTTCCTCATCTGTTCAAGAACAGGAGGCCGCTGCGCCAAAGGGGGGTTCGCTGCAATAACAACTACATCATGAGTTAAATTCACACCATTTTATATTAGTGTATTACAAGTATTTAATTAAGTAAAAGAACTATAAATCAAAAAATTAATTTAAAAGAACAAAACATAGATTTTCTTTACCTAAATGTGCCACATGATCTACATGGTGATCACTCTGAACATCCTCCGACACTTGTTCAGCATGACATTTTGTATCCTCTAAAATATACACAAAAAAAGTTACACCAAGTTCAATTTAAGATGTTAAATTATATTAATAATTACATAATTAATTTTAAATAGAAAATGAACACCTCCATCGACACTATGATGCACATCAGGGGCTTCATCATGCGGCATAGGATTTGTGTTACGATTAAGAGGCTGCATTGTAATGTCATGCACATTATTATCAAATAGATTGTTGCTCAAGTATTCAATTTCTAATATATATTTTTTGACATATTTACCTATTCACATGATGCAGGAGACTCTTGGGTTGGGCTAGTGGAAGCTTGGCATAGGCGTTCAACCATGGCTTGATAGCCTTCCTTGAAAGAAATTTTTTTGTGATCTGTCGTGGCCTCTAAATTAAATTCAGAGCCCTGCATTTTTTGATTAAACAAAATTATTTGCATTTTATAAATAATTTTTCTCTGCAATTCATTTACTACTACTTACAATTTGTGCTTTAATTTTGGAATATCCACCAGAGCCAAGTCTGTGCTACCCAATCTTTTGCAGCCTAGCCTTTGTTGCCTTTGATGTGTGCTACAACCTATGAAAAGTTTAAAATATGTTAGATGATATAGATATAAAGATCACTAATTAGTGCATTATTACATTGTACTAGTAGTTAATATTATTGCATACCTTCTTCTCTCATTTGCTGGTGTAATTCCTCTTTGAGCATCCCCTTTCTCCTTTGCATCCAAAATGAACTCATTCCAATCTCTCACTGGAATAAAGGGAGGACACTCGTACTTTGGGTTCTGGATGAGAATCCTTCTATATGAGTTCCTCACATTCTTAAGATGTTTGGAAGCTTTTTCTAAAATTTTCTTATCCTCAAAAATATTACTACAAAACTCATGCTCTAAATCTTTAATGAGCTGATCTTTTAATTTTTTGTTTTGCAAGTTCCACCTTTTAAGAAAAAACACAAAATTGTTAGATAGAAAAATTAACTAAAGTTGTGTACCTTAAATATAGTAAAAGAAAAGACCTGAATGAAAGGAAAAATACTATACCAATTAATGATATGAAAAAAAAATAGTGGGATAGGGTTAGTTCACTTATGATGTTCCTCCTTGTATGTATGGTGGGCCCAGATATCTTCAGTGTTAGGTCATAAAGCGTCTTATAAAATGAATCATTTCCTACAAAAAATGTCATGGGATAATCAATCCAAAACTTGTTATGAATAGGTAAATGCATATTACAATATAAAAAATAATAATTTTAAAGTACCTAGAAGCTTAGGACATTTTAAAGGCATCAATTCATTATCGTCAATCAACAATGATGTTTGCATAACTCCTATGCTAGAAACACGGGTAGATACAAGAAATGATGGTGAATTATCACCAATACATGTACTCTGATCTGTATCTAGCATAGCAGATGGTGCCGGTGTATCTCCTACTCCACAAAATTAATCCACTATGAGATGCACCCAAGATTAAAATACAAATTATCAAATCATAATTAACACAAACCAAATATAGCAAAACAAAGATTTACCAGGCATAGACCGTGAAGGCTTCAATGTTTGCATGCCCTTTATTGCTGACATTGCACTTTACAATCTCAGATGGATGTCTATTGACCTCCTAGGAGGAGTCGCCTGCATTTGATCACCTGAACAATACATTGTTAGCAAAGACATTCTGAAATAATAAAAGTAAGAGTTAACTTAAGAAGTTTTTGAATGTTCCAAAGAAAAAATTCCTTGTAACTTGTCAACTTAAGGATTATTTTATCTAAGGTGGCCGGAGCTCTACTAGTACTGGTCTCACTGCATTGAACTTAACTAGGTACTTGAGTTTGAAAAAAATCCTGTAACAAGAACACATACATATTTTACTTCACAACATAAAAAGTATAAAATATAAACCTTTATTTTTTCTATAACTAAAGATTCATTACTGCTTACTTCATAACGATGTTCTTGTGCCATCAATTCATATTTCCTCTTCAGCATCTCCTCGGTTGGATTTGCTTCATCCAAAATGTTAATAATTTCTAAATTAATTTTTTTTAGTTTTTTCTTCAACATAATTGTTATATTAGGTGTTTTTGTGATATTCTTCATCAAAAGGGGTAGCTATTGCCTATGTTATTGCAAGTGCTTTTCCCCTATCATGAACATCAAATTGTGATAGGAATATCAGTAAAACTATCATAAAAACTCCAAAACCTTAAATAAAATAACATAATAATATAACATTTTTCAACTATCTAATTTGTAAAATTTTAATAAGGTTTACCGTTGCTGAAGAATGGGTGGGAGGAGCATCCTCGTGGCCTCTATCATGTGGGGGATCCATATCGTCCTGTGACAAAGATTAAATATAAAAACTTCAGCGAACTGAAACCAATAGACTTAGCAAAAAACCTTATTAATAAAATGGTATATAGTACTTACCACCCTCATGATAGTAACTTTGTTTGTATCTATGCGATTTAAATGGTAATCTATTAGTAGTTCTTCCCCTGCACTTATTGATTTTATCGCACATACAAAAATTTGATTCCCCTCACGTGCCTCAAATATGCAATTGGGTTGCTTATTAGTTGAGGAAGGTCAAGTACTATTTATAAAACCTGCAATATTACCTATTTCTTTTGGTCTCCCATCAATGTACATAGAAAATCTTTTACTTTGATCATTTTCTTTCCATTGTATATAATTTTCTGATAGTGCATACCTATGCATACTTTTTTTATCTTGAACAATCCGCATCCAATCATTGTAATTGTAACACAGATCAACATACTTCATCAATTCAACAACTTTTTTGTAGCATACATTTATCCCATCCATGAAAAATAGGCCCAAATCATGTAATGGGGATGGAGCTATGTGATATATCCTTTCATTAACACAAAAATTAGTGTTAATTGGAGGTAGCTCATTGGGTACCCATTCTTTCTCAATATTTTTGTACCAAAAGGGCACCTTGATATGGCCTTTGGTCTCATCATCATAAGAACATGACTCCCCTTTAGCAAGGAAAAATTGCATCTGTTTATTGAATTGTTTTCTAATCTTTTGACCTCTAGTTGATCTCCCCATTTTAGTCATACTACATGTAGAACTTTCATCTACCACTCCCTCATTGGATGTAGATAGATCTAACAAGTACTTATTTGGTGGGTCCTGCAATCTATCAAATGAGATATTGTCATGTCCCCGCTTCAAATAGAATTTTGATAATAATTAAATAATATATATAGAATAATCAAGTCATGACCCATACGTACAGTTCTTTTTTGTCTATATGTGGGAGATATAAAATGTACTAAGTTGAAAGTGATTATATAATTATATCTCTATACAGCTCTTCTTTGTCTATATATACATTATATGATTATATAATATGTCTATTTATAACATACGTGCTCAATTGTAAACAAGTAGAATATAAAAAAATTATGTCTATTTATTGACTTATACTTGTTGCTCCGTGTCACTATGCACAATCCTCGCCAAAGAGGTTAAATTTTCTACATATGTTAATCATTTATCTTAAGTTAGCTAAAAATTACATGATACATATGCTACAAATAACTTAGAAGACAACATGAACAATATGCAACATCGTAAACATGAACAAATTTACCTTATATATGGAATGAAAGATCGTCAAGAGAAGGGGTGACAATTTCTATAGTCAATTTCCTATTTGCAAAAAGGGTGACGATCAAACATAATATATACATGTATCAACAATAATTAATTGAGCATCGTAAGAAAAATATTGGTAATTATAAATCACATATGTTGTAATCATTAGAATTGAACACAATAAATATGTAGTCATTAAAATTGAAATCAATAAATCAATATTAAACATATATACTAATCAATATATATAGATAGATAGATAGATAGATAGATAGATAGATACATACATACATACATACATACATACATACATACTTTGTACATTTCAATCATGTCATTGATCATCTTCTTCATCCATCATCATCATCATCATCATCACCACCACTATCATCATCGCCATCATCACCATCATCACCATCATCATCATCATCATCATCATCATCATCATCATTAGCAGCAACAACATCATCATCATCATCACCATCACCACCACCACCACCACCATCATCATCATCTTGATATTCATCATCATCTTCTTCATCATCATCTTCAATATCTTCTTCTTCCATAACATTATACTTTATCGGCCTTCCTTTTGGATCATGTCTAACAAAAAATGAACAACCCTATTTATGTGGAACCTCTAAGTAAAACACTTTCTCACATTAGCTTTGCAGAACATAGGGCTCATCTCCAACTTGTTCAAATGACTTTGTATTAATCATTGTAAATCCATTATCATGTTGAATAACAGTTCTATCTGGATCATTTTGATTTAGTCATAGCTTGTACCATTTGACGATGAATAGAACTAATTTGAAGGAGTTAAAGTTGCACTCAATTATATCATCCAAAATGCCATAGTATTGATTTTGAGATTGTTGAGGATGTATGTCATTTCTAGATGATATATTAGTGACCTCAAAAATTGCAGTTATCCCAAAATCATAAGTTTTCTTTGTGTCATCCAACTTTATTATGCAAAATTTTTGGGCATGATAGTACATAGCTTTGTGGTGCTTGACCTACAATTTTTAAAGCATGTGAAAATTATTTTCATCGTGAGTTGATATGAAACATATGAGTCATGATCATTAATAAATTTGTGCATACCTCTCTACTTCTTAAACCATATGCTAGATCAATTACCATTGATGTAACATTAGAATCTCCATTATGATGAGCTTCTCTAACCAAAGAAGCAACACCTTCCCATGTTAATGAGAAACCATTTTGTTGACAGCATTCAATTCATTCTGTCATGCAATCAAGATTGTTCACAATATACAAATGTATTGCATCCTACTCTCGATCAACTGTATAAAATAAATACACCAATTATAAATAACTTATATTGAAGATTTATAAGAATTTATTAACTACAATAACATCTTATATTTACCTCTCACTTTCCTCAATCTACCTTTTCCCATCAAGTACTCCCTTCGAATTTGTTAATGGAGTTGGGATCCCAAATACGATATACACGGATCTTTGCTGCAAACTTAAGAAGATATTTATTAATGTACACCATGGTCTAGTATACCATATATCCCTCCACCATAGAATTTTCAGGATGTGCTCTCTGTCGAACCAAGCCTTTAAAAATTTCAAGTGCCTCTCAACCATCCACATTGACCTAGTTGGTACAGGTCCACACAATTCAATCTCCTCAACTTGATGTATGAGGTAGTGTTCTTGTGCATTGAAAAAAGTTGAAGGTAAACACTTTTGCATTTCACACATAAGATGAGAAATTTTTCTCTTCCAATCTTTTATATCTTCTTTATTGATTTCTTTTGATGACAACCACCTCATGTATTTTCTAAGATCATATATAACTTGTTTGATACTATTGTTGAAGTTGTGTGGGAGAGATAGAGGTAGAATGTACTACAATATTTGTAAAATGATCTTATCAATATTTTATAAAATAATGCAATGAAAACTACATGCAGTATACAAATATATAGTGAATACAAAATAACATGAATTACCTTAATAAATGTATGTCGATCATGTGTTTTCATCCCTGGTCCAAATTCACTTTTATTTGATATAAGATCATTTATGTTTGCAACAAATCCTATGGGAAATCATATTTTTTTTATGACTTCTTTTATAGCATTGCTCTGATGCTCCGACAATAACCAACTAAGGGCACTTGTATCAATCTGATCTTTATTGTTATTTGATCAAATGACATTTTTCATTGCATGGTTGGATTCTTCAATGTCACTACAAATTTTGACAATTTTGTTTTTGTCATGCCTTCCATGTAAGATTTTTCATAATGTCTCTGTTACACTCTTTCCATTATGCATATGATCAAACAAATGCACGATTGGGAGTTGCTCGTAGTATGAAAACCTACTAAATTATGTAGGATAACTTTTCAGTCCTTTTAGAAGTTTTTCATTAATGCCTTGATGACCTTCACGAGCATCAATTATATCATCAGTAAACAAAACACAATATCAAAATATAAATTTCAAACAAAAACTATCAGATGGAATGACATTACCTCGACAATTTATTTTATTATATTCCAACTTCCATAGGCGAGGTTTCATTCTCCGTGGCTTTGATGTAGTCTTTTCTTTCCCATTGAAAAGATGTTTTTTGGTAATTTGGTACTTATGATTTTTGTGGAGAAAGTGTCTATTTTCATCGAACACTTGCTTTCCTAAAATTTTTGAATGACGAGATTTCATCTTTGGACCACAAACTAGACATGCAAATTTTTCCTTTGTTTGAAGACCTAAAAGATCATGTATAATTGGATTAAATATGTTAAATTTCTATTAGTATTATAACATACCAAAAAAGAGGAGTTAAGAAGAAAACATACCACAAAAATGTGTTAGCCTAGAGGCATCATGTATTGTCCATACAAGCATTGGATGAAATTTAAATTGTCTATCCTATTGGTCTAGATATGTCATATATAGTGACCCCATTCCATAACACCATTAACTCGTCGATAAGGGGTTCAATATATACATTGATATCTTTAACTTGGTACTTACCTAGTTGAATGAAAAATAATATTACGTAATTATTAGGACCATTTTGATGGATTATTTATAATAAATTAATTTAGATGACTATTAAATAAAAAAATATTTGGAACAATCAGTGCCAACATTATGTGCTCCCTCTTTATGGACATCCAAAGAGAAATGTTATTGTTGATAACAAAAATAGACCACATTGAGTAAGTAGATCTCATCTCTCCAAACAGATTGACACCATCCGCTGCCAATGAAAGCTTGAGATTACGAGGTTCTTCTTTAAAGTCCATCCATTTTTCCTCTATTTTCTTAAATGTCAAACCATCTATAGGTATTCGCATAATGTCATCTCAACTTCTATTACTTGTATGGTAATCCATACATTGTGTCAAGCTATTGCACTTGAAAAATCATTGTAGACATGGAATAATGGAAATAACCCAAAGAACCTTGCGAGACACCTTTTTGTTATTCGATCTTATTGATATCTACTAATATGACAAACATGGCATTCTGTTGTAAATTCATTTTTTTTTTTTGATATATAATATGATCATTCAAACATGCATGTATTGTTTGATACTCCATTCCAATATCTTTCATAATAACAGATAATTCTCAGTACAAGCAAGGTAGAATGTTTGATGGTGGTAACAAACACTCACTTATCAACCTACGACCAAAAATATAATTTGTTAATTTAAAACATATTAATTGCTACATGATTCACCCAATGTTAATTATAAGGGAATTATGACTTAAAAAATGAAAAAAGATGACATACCTTAACATATGTGTCATTTCTACATTGGATAAACCATTCATAACCTTCAAGTTCACCAACAGCAATACAACAGTAAGAAGAGTTGTTTGGGAGCCTTTGTATAGGGGCTCGTGTGCCTTCTCAAGTATAGGTACATCAAGGTCTGCGTCAACATCATCATGATCATCATCATGATCATGATCATCATCTTGATCATCATTTGAGAGAGACATATTTGATGATTATATTTTGATGCTTTATTGATTTTACTGATACTTTATGTTATGGTTTATCACCTTAGAGTTTAGTTGCACATTCAGTTATGTTATTTTGATGAAACTGTTATATCTATTTGGAACCTTATGTGAAATTAAGTGGATTTTATGAATGATTATGATGATGAAGTTTAATTTGCAATTAAATTATATAAGTATGCAATGATTATGTTTCTAGTTTAATTTAGTTATGAATTGTATATTTCATGATGAGATTTATGTAAGTTATAAATGAATGTTTATGCCATGTGAAACTTTGACTTAATTAGGATTAATTTCTTGAATATTATTTGATTATGAAAGTTATAGAATTTACATATTATTTCCTTGGACTACTGATATTGGACTTGAGAGTGCAGGAAAATAGGCCATCGTAAATTCGGGGAACCATCACAGAGACCAATGTGAAAATCAGTTTGAGTCAAGGTTGCTTCTAGTGAGAAGCTAAAAACCTCGTTGTAATATATTTAATTCATAAAAGTATGATGCATGAATGTATTTGAGTTATTTGTTAATTGTAAATGTTATTTATGTGAGAATGCCCAAGTGGACATGCCACATGACTTGTGGTGTGTCATTTTCTGCTGTGTCACTTGACAAATGTGTGTGTACCTATGGCCATGACATGTCTACTTGGGAATTGGTTGAACACCAACCTAGGAAGGTACCCTTTAGGATCTCCATGAAAATCACTTGGTTAGGAAGCTTGAAGTTTTATCATATCAATGAATTTCGAATTTTCGCTTTGTATGAGTTTTTGGGAGGCTTAAAAGGTGTCTAGGGAATTGTTAGGGCTATTTTTAGTAAGCCCACTTAATATACCTATGGGTAAGGGGAATTTTTAACCATAAGACAACCCCATGTTGACCAAAAGACCCCTCCAAAAGTTAGATTTTCAAAATAGATGAAAATCAACTTTTGGAGCAAGGTCCTGGGTAGAGTTTCATCCAATAATGATACAAGTCCTTGGTCCACTTTTTAGGAATCCTTATTTGGAAACCTTGTAAGAAGTTTGGGAAGGTCATCCAATTAGAATGAGATCCTATCCCTAGGAGAGTGTCTGGAGGCATTTTTAGAGGGGACTCTTCTTTTGGAAGAGTTTGACACCCACTCTCTAGATTTAGAGATTTGCTAATTTGGAGAGGATTTTAGAAAGTGGAAAAGTTCTTCATCAACTTTCTTCCATAAGCTAGGATCAAGGTTGGTGGCATTCTTCATTTTGTTTGTTTTTGTTTTCATGTTGAGAGAAAGAGCTCTCATGTATGTTATTCTTTGTAAGAAAAATTTAGTTATTGTGTTTTCTTGTAGTGTATGTGTTGAGAACTTCCTATTTTGTGATAATGGAGGTCTTGTGTATCTTGATCTTGTTGTAGTATAATATTTCTTTGCATTGTAAATGTGTAGTTTCTTTTGTTAGTTATTGAAGTTTTATTGTATGTGTTGTAGTGTTTTGTTGAGGGATTTCTCAAGGCCATACTCACCCTTGGAAGGGAAGAGTAGTCTTGGGGGTGAAGGGATTTGTTGAGACATTCAAGGGTGTAGAGTCTCTCTTTGAATAGGAGAGGGATGAAACATGGATGTATGGGCTCCATGTAGCCATCTCTTTTATTTTTTTTGTATATTTGGGGGCATAAGGAGTTATTGAGATTATGTTTGTGGTGAAAGATACATGATGAGGAAGCCAAGTGATGGCTTAGATCTTATCATGAGATGTGCTTTCTCCTCTTGAATTTGGTTCCACCTTCACCCTATATTGGGTCATTTTGTGACTCTTTGTGTTAGCCTTGGAAGGGAGATTTCATTATGTTTTATATTGTATGTTGTTGTTATTGTGGATGTGCTTGATTGTCTCCTTATCTTTGTGATGGTTCCCTTAGCTCGGGGGTGGCTTCATAGAAGCCTAGGTTGGGAGGTGAGCACTCGTTGGCCTATGTATTTTTATTGTATAAATTTGGAGCCATTGAAGACTTCATGGTTGGAGTTGATATCTTGAAGAGTTGAGGATGTTTTCATATTTGAGTTGTATCACTTTTGTATTGTGTTTAATGTTATTGTAAGGGAACGTTGTGAATCCCATGAGTTCAATATATTTTGTAATAGAGTTGTCATTCCAATTTTTGTAATTGTAACAAGTGTTGTTGTATCAAGTTGTGAAGAAATTGGATGGCAGATTTGTTGGTAGTTCTATTCTTGAAAATATAGTATATTGTTCAAAGAAAGTTTTGGTGTATTCATGTTTCATAAAAGGAATGTAAAGTTTTAGTTGGAATGGTTTATGTAAGAGCATTGCTTGTTTGCTCATTGAGATATCCTTATGTTTCCATGTTGGTAAAGAGGAAAATTTGATGTAGTTTCATTGTGGTTCATTGGAAATATTTCATTGATTAGAAATGATAGGGCAAGAAAAGATTTGTATAAAAAAAAAAACTCTCTCTCTATCATTTAAGCTATCTTGTTATTTTTCTTTTAGTAGCCATGTGAGAAAATGATTTAATTTAAGAAAATTGGCAATTATCTTGTAAATTGTTTATCTTTGATCAATCATAGATTAGACATAAGTTAGAGAATTAAGAAACTTCCAACACTTATTCTAAACTCAATCACCCTTAGTGAAATTGAAATTACAAATCTATAACTATGCGTAAAAGAAAGAGTAAATAAAGAGAGAAGAAAAAGCTATCAAAACAAGTGCAAAGCAAAGGAAAACATGAGAAAAAAGACCTACAGGTCTTTGAAAAATGTATGGGAAAAATTCTCATACATTTTCCAATTACCATAGTCTTAAAATAATAATATTCCATGCCACTTGTTCCCTAGAACAAAAAAAAAAGACTAACCTAACCTATCCTAAATGACTAGACCTCTTGGGGGACCCACCTGGGTTGTCACCCCAAAAGGTCCTATAAAGGCCCTTTTAAATGAATACAATAAATAAATAAATAAAACTTAGAAATATGTCCTTCGAAAAAAAAAATTTCTCTCTTGTCCTTTCGCAAATATTTAACATTCTTTTAAATATATATATATATATATATATATATATATATATATATATATATATATATATATATATATATATATATATAAACAAAGAAAAAAAGAATAAACATTAAAAAAACTAAGATTGTTTCTTTAAAAACAAAAAAAGAGTATTATTGTCAGGGCTAGGGCGGTGGACCCCACACCACCCACTCCTCCCACGGCTAGTGTAGGGAGGGAGCCTGTAGTGCGCCTGCCAAGGCAGGGTACGGACTGCATTGGCAGTGCATGGGCCCCGCTAGTCCTATCTATGGGACTTAAAACATTTTTGTCACGCGTTCTTTTTTTTAAAAATCAATTTTTTTATATATATATTATATTATATATTATTTATAATAATTAATATTCATAATATTAATTATTATAAATAATATTTATGTTATATATTTATTATATATTTTATTTAATAAATTTATTAATTGTTATTATAATATTAATTAATGTATATTATTTAATAATATACTATTAATTAATATATATAATAATTAATTAATATATTTATTTATTTTATATTTAAAAAATAAAAAAGAATGATTTTAATAAACGTGATTATTATTTGATTTTTGTATTAGTTGGTTAAAAATAAAAAATAAAAAAAATTCATTGATTAATACATGTATATGCCCGACACATTAAAGTTTGAGTTTAGTATTAAGATAAGCTGGTAACTTTATGGATACTAATTAACCGATACTTTGCCATTAGTATGATAAGTTTTTTGTTAATAAATTTATGAATTAATTAATTATTGTGTAATGTTTATTAATTAATAAATTTTATTGATTAACAAATTACACATATTAATTATTTAATATTTTATTTATTAACTTATAGATCTCGAGTGGTCAAATTTTATCTGTCAGTATAGTTTGATATTGCAAAGTTTTGTGATGGTTCCACTTCTGGTAGTAATGAATTTATTGAGTTTTACCTAGTGCATTTAACCGAGATAGTATACGATAAATACGTAACTTGTTTCAAGGGAAACTATTTACTTGACCTAGTATATTAATTTAACTAATGTACTAAATTGTTTCCTCGTTACGCTACTCTCCTCTTGCTTAATATTTCCATACTAGGCCTTCTTAGGATCAACTTTACAACTATTGCCAACTGCTAAACTTAGACTTAAATTACCTTTTTAAAAAAAATAGTTGGTGTGTTTTTTGTGTGAAATTTTTTGGGCATGACACTTGGTATCAGAGCCTAGGTTTCAACATTGGAACCTAAAAACCATTGCGTTTCTTAGCTAACCTTTAACCATTTTGAATTGCAAGGATGCCTCCCCTTACATGTCAAGATCGAAGATGTATTAGAGGACGAGGGGCTAGGCGAGCTCCCTCAACTCATGAGCAAGTAGAACAAAGGGCTGAGATATCAGCAGTTAATCAACCACCACCACCACCACCAGACCCTAATTAGGAGGTCCTATTAGCCTTACTGAACCTCATCAGAGTTATACAGGAGAGGTTGCCTCTAGTTAATCCTTAGCTAGAGCACCAGCTATCTGGGGGATAGAGATCATAGGTTAGAGAGAGGACTAGGAGTCCTCCACGAGATTGAGAGGAAGGGAAGGGGGCACATGAGGCAAATTTGGTTCACATGCCAGAACCACCACCTAGATTTGTTCAGAGGGCACCCCGTGATGTTGGAGACCATATTAGAGATCTCCTACAGTTATAGCCACCTTTATATCATGGTTCTACAAAGGGTACAGAGGCCAAGAAATGGCTTTTGAGCTTAGAGAGGTGCTTTGGGTTGCATCAGTATGATAGCAATGTCAAGGCTCATTTTGTAGTACTCCTTTTGAGAGGAGGTGCTTCCACATGGTGGAAATAGGAAGAATATAAGAACAACACCACTATCAACACTATGACTTGGGAGACCTTCTTAGAAAGGTTCAGAGACAGATACCTATCAGAGCACTATAGACAGAGGTGTATTGATGAGTTCCATGAGCTCCAGCAGAAGGGACTCACAGTGCTACAGTATGAGACCTGATTCCTTGAGTTGATACCCTATGTAGACTACATGAAGGATGAAAAGCTATGAATCAACTATTTCATTAGGGGACTCAATGATTGGATAGAGGGATAGGTTCACATGACCTCACCAAAGACCTTTCGTGAGGTTGTAGAAATGGCCTTGGTTGCAGAAGAGATTCAAGGTAAGTCTAGAGAGGCTCATGACAGGTCTCAAAACTATAACTTTGCATCACATTCATAGGGGCACCAGAAGAGTAATTGGGAGAATAATAATAAGAATTCCTCAAGGTCTTTTAACAAGAACCCAAAATAGTAGACTCAACAAAACTAGAAACAAAAGCCACCACAGGGACAGCAAGGCTCTAAGCACAAATAGTGGCATGCATAGGGACAAAGAAAGGATCAGCGACAATAGTATATAGATGCACCCCCAGCATAGACTCAACAGTCCTCTCAGGGGGGTTTCAAAAGTTCTAGTAGGACCGGTGGTCAGTGGTTCTCTAGGCCACAGGGAGTAGAGACTTTCACATGATGTCCTTGCTATGCATGTGGTGCCATGGGGCACTTAGCTCATGATTGTCCATAGGGTCAGATGTTAGGCAGTCAGCATGTGGTAGCTTTTGAGCCTACCATTGGAGACTGTGGAAAGTCTCATAGATTATTTGTAGTGATTGATAACTGCCAGGCTGAGCATCAGGCCACAGTGATAGAGGCTGCAGGTATGATTAGCGGTAATAGTGTTACTATATTGTTTGATTCAGGTGCTACTGATTCTTTTATATCTCCATTTTTTGTGGAGTGTTGTGGGCTTGTGACAGAAGATAGGAAGTTAGTTGGGAAGTGGAGTTAGCATCAGGGTCTAGAGTGTCGGTCAACTCTTTAGTGAAGGATAGCCAGGTGTAGATTGGTGATTTCATCACTACAGTGGATCTTCGTATCACACCTCTTGGTTCTTATGACATAGTGCTTGGCATGGATTGTCTTTATGCCCATAGAGCTAAGTTAGATTGTCAACAGAAGAGGATTTAGAGAGGCATCTCTCTTCGTATGATCTCTTCCATGTAGCTTAAGCAGAGCATACAAAAGGGATGTCAACTTTTTGCCATTACCATTAGTGATAGAGAGGATGAGGAGGAAAGGGAAACATCTCTTGATGATTATCCTATAATTTAGGAGTATGTAGATGTGTTTCCTACTGAGCTTCCAGGCATGCCTCCTCATAGAGTAGTAGATTTCCATATTGATCTTGTGCTAGGAGTTGCTCCAGTTTCGAGGGCACCTTACAGGATGACCACTAATGAACTTAATGAGCTCAAGATTCAGCTAGAGGAACTTTTGGAGAAGGGTCACATTCATCCTAGTGTTTCTGTTGGAAATTTGGCTAAGTTGATTACATAGATGTTGTCATTATGGAAACATATGGTCCACATGAAGATCACACAGGTCAGAGAGAAAGTATGATAGAGCGCATTGAAAATTTTTCTAAGTGCGAGATAGTGTTTTACCAGTGAACCTGGACATAGTTCTTATTTGCAACGTTGACTGGAGGAAGTTCAGTGCTTGCACACTTGAACATAGACTCTATGATATCTATTGATCACCCATCTCAAAGCACAAGTCATTATGACATGTACGGAAGAAGTTATGACAGTTTTACCAAAGACAGTGTGAAGCCGACAGGACAAAATATGAAGACAGAACTAGTAAAGAGTTAAGGGATTATTTTGTTTATCAAAATAATGACTTAACAATATAAAGGGATGACATCCTAGATGTTAACTCTTGGATAAAGCTATTGGTATAAATGTAATTATAATTGTAATATTATTGTAAGAAGTAAGAACACAATAAGTGTGGACAAGTGATATGATGCAAAGTATATAAAGCATATGAAATAGCGATAGTAAAAGAGCAGTGAAGAGATGCAAGTAGTATAAGGTTATGTACCTTAACCTATTTTGTAATTAGTGTATATTGTACATTACTTGTTTGGGTAGTGGGCTCATCTGGTAATCACATTTTGTACTACAACTCCTAACAGGGTTGATGCTTCTAACAAGGCCTATAGTCCCTTAATTAGGACTGATACACTATATGCTTGTAATAGAGTCCTAACAGGGTCAACATCCTTAACATGATACTTTTGATTAGTGGATCTTTGTGGGTATCATCCCCACTGGGGTTTTCCCTTGGCCAGGGTTTCCTCGAGAACAAATAATGTGTTATGAGTTCTTTATTGTTATGCATGTTGATTAGCTTCTTATGTTATGCATGTATAAAGATAATCTGTTATATCCATAATTGGGCAAAAGATAAAGTTTGTAGAATACTAATTCACCCCCCACCTCAGTATTTCCTATTTCTAACAATTGGTATTGAAGCTTAGTTACTCATAAAAGAATCATTCAAGGAAAGCCTAGCAGCTTGAGTAAGATCTCTATGGATATGGATCAAGTACAGAAGAATCTTGAAGAAGCTCTTGAACATATTGACTTGCTTACAATTGAAAAAGATACTTTAAAAAGAAAGTATGATGATGCAAAGAACCTCATCGAGAAACTGAAAAACAAATTGGAAGATCTGAGATCTGAAAAGGAATTTGAAGTTTTTATTGAAAATTGTGATGACAATGTGGAAAAAGAAAATGAAATCCTTAAGCATGAACTGAAGATAGAAAATTTGAACCTTAGTTTGAAAGATGGAAATGGCAAGAATGAAGCAAATCTGAAATCTGAGAATGAAATTCTAAAGACTGAAAATGAAGGACTAAAATATAAACTTTCTAAAGTAACATCTAAAGTTGAGAAAGTCAATTTGTAGTATGATGAACTTGAGAAATACAATAAGATTGTGAAAGGTGAACTGACTCAATCCAAACAACAAATTGAAAGGCTATATTCAACTAGTGATGAGATTGATGAACAAATATCTTATTAGAAACCATTCTATGATAAGATTGGTCTTGGATTCAACACTTTCAAAGCAAATGATGAAGGCAAGGAACCAGATCTGAAGATATCTGAAAACATAGATGAGAAGAAGCCTGATGAGATCAACAAATCTGAAGATACACCTAAAGAAGAAGATACACCAAAGCAAGAAAAATCACCCAAAGGTATGCAAAGAGAATTCAAAGGTAGATGTTTTGCTTGTAATACTATTGGTCATATGAAGAGAGATTGCATAGGTAAATAATTTAAACTTCTTAATGGTTATTGTTACAATTGTCATGGTTTTGGACATAGAGCTATTGATTGTAGGAAACCTAAATTTATTGAGAATAATGATGGTAGTAGAATGTTTAGGAATACTAAAAATGTAGATAAGAAACCTACTGAAGATATGAACAGAAGAAATGAAGTAGTATGTTATAGATGCAACAAGGTTGGGAACATTGCTAGAAACTACAGATCACAAATCAATCAACCTAGACCAAGATATGGAAACAATGGAATTGTTTGTCAGATATGCAACAAGATTGGACATACAACAAGGTTTTGTAGAATGAACAATAGAGTTTTTCATCCTAATCCTAACCCCAAAAATCATGCAAGAAGAAATGAAGATGCAAGTAACAGTCAGAAAGGATGTTGTAGTAATTCAGATGAAGTGAAGTTTATCAAAAGCATAGATCAAGGAGACATATTCAACATTGAAGGTAATCAGGAAGGTGAAGTGTTGAAAGGTAAGAATAAATCTTTACCTAACCTATCTCAAATTGCTTAATTTATGTAAATTGTAGTAGAATAGGAACTTAGAATTAGTATAGAAGTAGATATATGATGAAATGAGTCTTGCACAGTTAATGCAAGGTAGTTTATGATATTCTAATGCTATGGTTAAGAGCACAAAGAAAAATATTATGTTTTGCGAGATCGCAAGAAGTTTTAAGTTTTGCAGGTTAGCAGAGACAACATTTTGGAAAGAAGTGGCAAAAGAATTGAATGCGATGTCAGATCTAAGTGAGATTGAATTAATAAAAGGTTATGATCGGTATTATTTGATCATCAAAGTAAATTCAAGTGTCAAGGAGATCGGAGAGCAGTGATTGAAAGCATTTTGCAAGGATTTGGAGAAGAATTTTGTGCCAAATCTACGCAAGCCCTAAAATCATGGAATTAAGGTATTTTACTTGACAAATCTTTGAATCAATAAAGGAATTTGAAGAAATCATGGATGTTTCCTTAATATACAATGTCATAGATAAGAATAGACCTAAACTAAAAAGGGAACCAGTAGAACCCTTGGAAGAAGACCCTAGGTTTGCATTATCATCCGTACCAGATGGATTATTACACTTAGAAAATGTTAGAAGTTATCTAGGATGCAAACTAGAGACAATGAATGATAGTGATTTCATAGATGAATATCAGAAGATTTACAATCAGGATATAACACTGAAACAAGGTTTTGAATATTTGGAACATAATGAAATTGTTAAGTATGGATTACAGTATGAATTTGACAATGAAGAATGCACTAAGATTATCTTGAGGAGAATTCATAATGGAAAGTTTTGGCTAGAAGAGAGTGATAGATATTACAGCTGATTTGATTCATGAAGTCACTGGATTATCTAAAACTGGAACTATTCCTTTTAATGAGAAAAAACATGAGAAAAATAGTCATTGACAACACAAACTCATCCTATAATGGTAGAGGAATTGTAATTAGTAAGATCAAACAAGATGATGTGAGAAACTTATGCAAGATCCTAACTACTAAGTTTTGTGCAAATTCAAGAGAGGATGACATGGCAGCTGGAATGGTACATGTAGCCTATCTAATGTGTGTTGATAGGGTACCAGTTGATATGTGTGAAATTATAAGAATTCAATTATTTGAGAACTTGGAGAAGATCAAGAAAACTAAGTATAAACAATTTAGGTTCTCATCCCTAATCACATATATGTTCTTTCATCTTTTGAGGAGATTTCCTTACACCATAGGAAATGACTGGAATGATGGACAAACTACAATGGAAATGATTAACCTAGTATATAGAAAACATTTTATTGACAGTGTAAATGAGAGTGCAGTACTTGTTATTAAGACATTTCAGAATATTGTGTCTAGCAGATCAAGGATCCCTAAGTCTCTTGTTGAAAAATATAAAGATGATATATGTTTTATGGTGGATATTGACTTTACCTATATTGAAGTAGTAGAGCCTAGAATAGAGTTCATAGACCCTCTTGGCTATGAAATATCTGAGGTAGAGACTGAAGAGTATGTTAGCAGGTTACTTTAGTGTAAATTGGATACTCAGTGTAACAAGTTTTGAACCTTTGAGGAGAACTTCAACTCCGCAAAGATTCTAATTGAAGAGAAGCAGTCTAAGAAGAGAGTTGAGAGCACTATTAAGAAAATCCTAAAAGATAGAGGAGTGACATAGAGAAATTTTTTGGGAGCAAAGCAGACAACAACAAAAATCAGAGAGAGTGGACAAAAAGAAGTTTTGTCTATCCTTCCTTTATCATCAATTGCAGTGCAACATGAAGAACCACAAGTAAAGGTGAAAGTGGAAGTACCTAAGAAGGACATAGAAGCAAAGATGTCTACTAGATCCACTTCCTCCACACCTAGAAAAAGAGTTAAGGAAAGTGACACTGGACCAGGAAAGAGACATAAAACTAGTGCAACTAGTTCCAAGAAAGATTGAAGAAGTTAAAGATGATGTCACTACTAAGAAGAAATCTTGGAAACCAAAAGTTGAAAAGCTAAATGAGTAGATTATTGAGAATGGTGACTTTGCAAGAATGAACAAATATTATGATCTTTATGATTATATTGATAGACTTAATCTGGAAAATGCAGTTGTGAAGCATATGATTTTGACAGGAAAGAAGTTTGATACTATTCAAGGATAGATACCTGATGATCTATATAAAAAACTTCTAAATAGGAAGAAGAGAGCATCAGAGGAAGAGGAAGCTATCAGAGAAAAGCTTGTGAGGAAGCTTTGTGAAATTAGAGATGAAACTCATTTCAATCATATCATGAAAGCCTTAAGCACCCATCTGAGAACTAAAAGGAGAAAAATTCAAATTATGGGAGGCAGGTATGAAGAAATAAATTCTAAGATAGAATAGGCTATTATCAAGGTTATGGCAAAATTTGTTGGAGAATCATCAGTTTCAGCAGAACAAGCAAGTGAGAAAGTACAAGAGGAAATTCCCTCTTCTCTAGCTATTAATATTGAAGATGAAACAATGAATGTAGAAGGTAAAAAAATCACCTTGGATACTGATGAAAATGTATTTAAGAATTTGGAGAACATTGTTGATAATTCGGCCTTTGAAGAACAGGAAGCTACAAAAGAAGAAGAGATGACAGAGACCACAGTTATGGAACCACCAGTAACAGAGAAATAAGTTCCCATTCCTACCAAAGAAGATATTAGTCTTACTCCTGAGACTGGAAAGAAGACTCAAATTGGATCTATGATTGAGAATTTGGGAAAAGAAGTACATGATGATGATCACTTGGAATTTATCACATCCTTGAATAAAATCATTGTAAGAATAAGAAGGTGAAGAGTCTTGAAGGGTGTTTGAAGGAACTAACTAAGAAGTTACAAAGTACTGTAACTACACAAATATTAGAAGCATACCTTATGGAGAAAGAAAAGAAGGTAATGAGCACCTTTGATAATGAATTCAAAAACCTAGCTGATATTGTAAAAGTAAAAGCGCAAGTAGCCTATGAGGCTAGAATGCTTTTGAACATCAGTCAGAATATTAGAAATGACATCAACACTCTTGATATCTATATCAAGGATTTGAGGAAGCATTTGGAAACAGGGAAATCTTTGTACATACAGTGTACAAAATTAGAGACTTTGATAGCAGAGGAAGATCAGAAGATAAAGTTAAAGGAAGCAGAAATTTTGAATGAAACAAACCTTGTATCTAGCCCCAATGTGAAGGTATGTGATGTTGAGAAGAAAGTTAGGAAACTTTATGATGAAATCAGAGTTGTGCAAGATGAGAGAGATAGGAAATTGAGAAAATACACTCTTTTGAGAGAGCATGCTTCTATCAAGTTGAGCATAATTGAAGAACAGTTGGAAGAATGTCTTTCAGCTAAGACATATTTTCAAAAATTTAACTTTGAAAACCTCCAAGCATGTGAAATAGCTTCTTATGGACTGAGCGCACTACTTAATGTGGTAGATTCCATTAAGAAATCATGGGGAAAGGAGATAGAATCCATGAAGATAGATTTTTTGGATTGTGTTGCAAGCCTACCGGCTTTGCAATAAATGAATTGAGGTATAACTTTTTGTGATACAATTTTGTGACCCTCCCTACCTTATTTTGTCATTGTTGTTAAAGGGGGAGAGATATATAGAAGAAAATTGATAGTATATGATAAGGGTTGTTACTCTTAGGGGGAGTACTATATTAGAGACAATAATTTTTTGAGGAGTTATAAGGATAGTATGCATTTTATACTCTGGCCACAATTTTGAACATTATTTGAGATTTTGAGTTGTACACTTAGCCAATTTTCTCATATGTCGCCACCAATGACAAATGGGGAGATTGTTGAAAATTTGGCTGAGTTGATTACATAGATGTTGTCATTATGGAAACATATGATCCACATGAAGATCACACAGGTTAGAGAGAAAGTATAATAAAGCGCATTGCAAATTTGTCTAAGTGTGAGACAGTGTTTTACTAGTGAACTTGGACATAGTTCTTGTTTGCGATGTTGAATGGAGTAATTTTAGTGCTTTCACACTTGAACATGGACTCTATGATGTCTATTGATCACCCATCTCATAGCACAAGTTAGTATGACATGTACGGAAGAAGTTATGATAGTTTTACCGAAGACAGTGTGAAGCCGATAGGACAGAATATGAAGACAGAACTAGTAAAGAGTTAAGGGTTTATTTTGTTTATCAAAATAATGACTTAACAATATAAAAGGATGAAATCCTAGATGTTAACTCTTGGATAAAGCTATTGGTATAAATGTATTTGTAATTGTAATATTATTGTAAGAATTAAGAACACAATAAGTGTGGACAAGTGATATGATGCGTGTCATGCCCCGCAAGGGAACCGGGGAAGAGAACAAAGATTCTCTTTGTTAAAGAAAACCTAAGTAATAATTTATGGAAAAATTTTGAACTTTAAAAAGAATTATGTAATCAAAACTTTAACTTAGATTCCTTCCAAGGTTCCCTTTTCATTTAAATGCATGATTCATTCAAATCCATTAAGTAAACTAACAACAAAATTTAATTCCCAAAGCAAACTGCATCATATCTTAAGAAATACAAAATATTTTCATTTCAACTTTCCATTTAGAAATCATCTATATTCCTAAGTATCCTTTATGAACCATGTAACTTATAAAATTTATCCAACTCATTTGATACATTAAAATATACTACATTTGGTTTTTCAATAGCTTCACTTAAACAACAATAATGAAAGCATGTTACATAATTTGGAATGTTACAAAATCCTTTTTCTTTCCAACATACATCTTAAACATAAAGTTCACATTTCCCTTTTCCCTTCTTCCTAAGACTACCCATTCCAATTACATCATTTTGAAATACATCATTGATTACATTGAATTCAACTCCTCATAAAAAGTAACAAGATTATGCATCATGAAACATAATCACAAGGCCTTCGTTCTTCAAATCTGGTACATAAGCAAGCATGAATCTTCAAGCATGTATCTGCAAAAGACACCTCGATAAATATGTTTACCACCCAACCACGTGGGTACCTATAAGGCCCACTCCCCCATGCTAGGAGATAAACACCAAGGTCCACAAAGAAGGAATAGCTAGGCCAAACCTAGGGTTGGGTAATCTTTCCCAAAATAGCAAATGAAAAGAGAGTCAAAGTATAGATCTTTCCCAAAAGGTTCTAAGGCTTGGGTAGAAACTCTAAGCAACAACCTAAGTGAGTGTCATCGCATAGCCCTCACCCCTTGGGTTGTCCTGGTACTAGCCACTCTGGGCCCCGGCCCCCAAGTAGGCACATGCGGGATCGAATGCCTTTCGTACAGACAAGTGCCATTCGATCGTACCTACGCATAGGTACCTTCTCCCACTCCCATCCATAGCCTTTACTAGCACTAATGGCATGGGCGAGGCACATTTAATCTTTTTAATGTTTTAACCCATTCCCATCAGTTTAATTAAATTTCCACTTGTTAAATAACTCTTCAGTCGGTTATCCTGGTTCTAGCCACTTTAGGGCCCCGGCCCCGCACTGAGAGCCACTCACTAGGTGTCGTTAGGTTTTCTACCCTCAATCCATACATCACAATTACATCATACATATAGTAAAAACATATTGCAAACACATTTGAGAACTACTACCAAGGATTGAAAATAATAGGATAGTTATGTATGTTTAGAGAAATTAGGTATGTTAAGAATGTTTAGAATGTCTTGACTCTAAACCCTAAACTGCTCCTTACAAACATTCTATCTCAATAAAGACATCTAAATGTACTGAAAATAATCTCCACTAAACAAGGAATGAACAATCTTTAGGTTTAAACAAAATTTCTTTCTAAACCTAAAACCTGGCTGATCCTATTTTCCTCGGTTAGCACACTACCGACCTAGCTCGGTTAACACACTACCGACCTAGCTCGGTTGACACTTTACCAACCTCACTCGGTTCACACATTACCGACCTTGCTTGGTTATCACATTACCGACCTAACTCGGTAAACACTGAGCCGACCAAACTCGGTTACCACTGAGCCGACCTAACTCGGTAAACACATTACCGACCTAACTCGGTAAACACATTACCGACCTAACTTGGTAAACACATTACCGACCTAACTCGGTAAACACTGAGCCGACCAAACTCGGTTACCACTGAGCCGAACTAACTCGGTAAACACATTACCGACCTAACTCGGTAAACACACTGAGCCGACCAAACTTGGTTACCACTGAGCCGAACTAACTCGGTAAACACATTACTGACCTAACTCGGTAAACACACTGAGCCGACTGGAACTGCAGAGAACGACTGTCAACTTTGTCTTGCTGGTAAAATTGGGTGTTATGGGGACTAAGGTTGCCTAATATGAGCACGACCCATTTGAGATATCCCAGTTTCCCTTCAGAAATGGCCCATCAATCCTCCCTACCTATCTAACAAATATATTCTAGATCTGGGAAAAGAAAGGGTGGCACATATATGGACATGAAACAGTAAGGTTGCAACAAAAGTTCTAAACTCTGGAAGCGTTCATAATACATCCAGTGACAGTAAACTACACTACCCTACCAGGGAGGTTTCACCATAGTGAACATACAAACATTTGTAAAATAACTTTCCACAAACACATTTCAAATACACAGAAAATAAAGCATATATATATATTTTCAACCATAGCACAATATACAGAAATTTTTCCAGAATCTAGATTTTACATTCATTCTACAAGATAAATCTACTTCTCAGGATGGATTCCAACCTGGAGTCCTGCGAAGACCAGTTGGAGAAGAAGGAAGATCAAACCCTCTCCAATGTTTCCAACACTCCTTGAATCCCTTTGCTCGCAATCTTCCAGCCTCTACCCATAACAATCCAAATGCCAAACTCACAGGATAAATTTTCTACAATGATAATGCTAATCCTCTTCTCCCAACTCCCTTTTACACAGGAAATCTTTCCTGTAAATAGGATGGAGGAGGTGGTTGCACAGGTAATCCAACTGGTGCAACCATCTCAACTATCCATCCGTTAAAGAGATGGTTTTGAAAACTCATTCCCGTAAAGGAATAAATAAACTATAATCTAAGTCCTTAAATTTAAGGTTATTAAAATAAATATTATAATCTTAAAATAATTTATTAAATTATTTAACTATGGTAATAGGATAATCCTATTTACCATACTTCTATTTGATCTAATTATTTATTAATATAATAAATGATTACATGGTAATAATTATATATAAATATATGTATGCATATGCATATGTGTGCACCCATATGCCTATGTGTACATATATTATTATTATTATAAATATTATTACAAGCACAATATTATTATTATAAAACATATTATTATTTTTATTGCTACAGACTCTTTGTCATTATTAGTATTATAAAATAATACCATAAATAAGGTACATTATTATTAATGTTAAACATTAGAATAACATTATTATAAACTATATTGTTTATTCATACCTTAATCCCCATTCTAAAATATATATGCATATATTAAGTAGCCACTAACATAGGTTAGAATTTTACCACTATTATTATTTAAAACCTCTTATTATTAATATTTCCTTAGACATTAAAATACCATAAAATTAATCATTATCATGGGTATTAAAATCACATGATTTAATTGCACTCAAAAATTGCTCCTAATGAGATACGCTACTAAATCATACCCTCCAATGAGCAATAATCTACATCCATGATCTACTAACAGAATTGAACATATCATGAAGGCAAGAACTAGCTATAAGATCCACAATTCCATCAATTACAAAACCACATAAGACATTCACACAAGGGACTGACTCGACACTTCCCACCTAAGGATAAAAGGATCAAAGGTGAAGTTTCTTCCTGTGGACCTGGTGATACCTCCGTAACAACAACAACGATCAAGGATTTTGAGGGATCGCTCAGACCTGTGAAGCCAGGTGGAGACGACACCCGGTACCTGCAATCCTGCATCACCAAGAAGAGATACATATATGAGTAACTACGACTTCATCCTGGAGTCATGAAAAACACATCAGACACATCCATGAAACATAAAACATCATGATAGTGGTTAGATTCAAATAATTGGGTTAGATCCATATAAAAATAGATAATTTTCTAATCTCATAAACATGTAATTACTAACCATAAATGAGCATATTCATCATGTCATCATCCACAAAACATAAATGTAAATGTATAGTCTTGACCATAATAATAATAAAATGTCCAAATCAGAAAAGTCTAAGTATCACCATAGGAGAGGTATTACAATGCGAAGTATATAAAGCATATGAAATAGCGATAGTAAAAGACCAGCGAAGAGATGCAAGTAGTATAAGGTTATGTACCTTAACCTATTTTTTAATTAGTGTATATTGTACATTACTTGTTTGGGTAGTGGGCTCATCTGGTAATCACATTTTTTACTACAACTCCTAACAGGGTTGAGGCTTCTAACAAGGCCTATAGTCTCTTAATTAGGACTGATACACTATATGCTTGTAATAGACTCCTAACAGGGTCAACATCCTTAACAAGATACTTTTGATTAGTGGATCTTTGTGGGTACCATCCCCATCAAGGTTTTCCCTTGGCCAGGGTTTCCTTGAGAACAAATAATGTGTTATGAGTTCTTTACTATTATGCATGTTGATTAGCTTCGTATGTTATGCATGTATAAAGATAATTTGTTATATCCATAATTGGGCAAAAGATAAAGTTTGTAGAATATTGATTCACCCCCCCTCTCAGTATTCCCTATTTCTAACAGTTTCATGTTGGGGTGCACCTGTTATCTTCGTTAAGAATAAGGATGGATCCTTGCGGTTATGTATGGATTACTGACAGCTTAATAAGCTTACCATCAAGAATCAGTATCCAATCCCAAGGATTGATGATTTGTTCGATCAGCTTAAGGGTGCTAAAGTGTTTTCAAAGATTGATCTTAAGTTAGGATACCACTAGCTACAGATTGTTGATAGTGACATTCCTAGGACTGCATTCCATACCAGATATGGACATTAGAGTTCACAATTGTACCTTTTAGACTCACTAATGCTCCAGCAGTTTTCATGAGCCTTATGAATGGGGTATTCCGCACCTTCCTAGATAATTTTGTAGTTTTGTTACTTGATGATATCCTAATTTATTCATGGGATGAAGAGGAGCATGAAGAGCACTTGAGAGAGGTCTTGCAGTGTCTTAGAGACAATCAATTATATGGCAGTTTGTCCAAATGTGCTTTCTATAGGATAGAGATTCATTACCTTGGGCATGTTATTTTAGGAGATGGAATCCCAATAGATCCATCTAAGATTTGAGCCATCATGGATTGGCCTACACCTACTTTAGTGACCGAGGTCAGGAGCTTTATGGGATTGGCAGGATATTACAGACATTTTGTAGAGGGATTTTCTAGAGTGGCTCATCCCATCACTTCTCTTTAGCATAAGGGAAATAAATTTGAGTGGATTGAGAAGTGAAAGAGTGCCTTCCAAGAACTCAAGAAGGAACTTACCAACACACCTATTCTAGGAGTGCCTGATCCATTAGTAGATTTTTTTGTTTGCACAAATACTTCCTTAGATGGTTTGGGAGTAGTTCTTATTGAGAATGGGTGAGCCATTGCATATGAGTCTAGAAAACTTAAGACTCACGAGCTCAATTATCCCACTTATGACCTTGAGTTAACTATAGTGGTACATGCTTTAGTGAGATGGAGGCATTTTCTTTTGGGTCATCAGTTTGAGCTCCATTTAGATCATCAGAGCTTACAGTATATCTTCTCTCAGCCGAACCTAAATGCACAACAATGTAGGTGGATGGAATTTCTTTGTGAGTATGATTTTGATGTTCACTACATCAAGGGGAAAGATAATGTGGTTGCTGATGCTTTGACTAGGAGACGCCATGGGGCCTACTCTATGATAGCAGGTACTGAGTTGAGGGATCAGATATTGCATCATTTACATGAGGATGCTTGGTATGTAGAGGTTAGTCAGGTCATTCAGTCTCAAAGTAACCTTAAGGGTAAATATTCAGACTATTCCCTAGATTTAGATGGGCTTTTACACCATAGAGGATGCATCTATGTCCCATCCTCCGGTAAATTGTGAGTTTTCATCATGCTAGAGGCTCATAGGGCACCTTATGCAACACATCCTAGAGTTAAGAAGATGCATGCGGATTTGAGACAGTTATATCATTGGCCAGGGATGAGACAAAATATAGCTGAGATAGTGGCATGATGTCTTGAGTCTCAAAGGGTTAAGGCAGAGCATTGTCACCTTGGTAGTTTTCTTTAGCCTCATGAGATACCAGAATGGAAGTGGGATGTTATTTCCATGGACTTCATCATTGGTCTCCCTATGTCATCTCGACACCATGATGCCATCATGGTGACAGTTGACAAGCTGACCAAGGTAGCCCACTTTTCACCCATTTGGACCACTTTCACAGCCTTGGTAGTAGCACAGGTCTTCTTGCAGGATATTGTCAGACTTCATGGCATACTCGGTAAGATTATTTCAAATCAAGACTCTCTCTTCACATCATCTTTTTGGAGATGACTATAGACAACTTTGGGCACTTAGCTTAATTTTAGTACCGCTTATCACCCAGATACTGATGGGTAGACAAAGAGGGTAAATCAAGTATTGGAGGATATTCTTTTCATGTATGTCATCGATCATCAGACTAGGTGGGAGGAGTACCTTCATTTGGTGGAGTTTGCCTATAATAATGGGCATCACACTTCTCTAGGTATGCCTCCCTATCAGGCATTATATGGTAGACCATGCAGAACACCATTGAGTTGGGACCGTATTGAGGATAGAGTTACTTTAGGTCCTGAGTTAGAGCAGCACGTGACATTGATCAGATAGCATTTGAAGGAGGTACAGGATAGGCATAAGAAATATGCAGATGCCAAGAGGGAAGACCATAGTTATCAGGTTGGAGATAGGGTCTTTCTGAGAGTGCAACCTCATAAGAGTCCAATCTAATTTTGAAAAGGCTCTAAGCTTGCACCCAGATTTGTTGGCCCTTTTGAGATACTTGAGTGGATAGGTCTTGTCACCTATCGTCTTGCTTTGCCACTGAGTTTGTCATGTATCCATGATGTTTTTCATGTGTCAGTGTTGAGAAAGTATATTTTTGATGAGACTCATATCATAGATTGGGATGCCTTGCAGGTGGAGTCAGATGGTCAGTTGTCTTTGGAGCCAATCCACATTTTGGCTCACTGGACGCTAGCACTTTGAGGCTGAGAGCTGGACTGGGTTAGGGTCTAGTGGGATTGCTATGATGAGGTGATGGCATCATGGGATGACACAGTGTAGATGAGATCATAGTATCCTCATCTTTTTGATGAACTCCAGGAGGAAGTTCATGCCTAGGGGGGGAGGATGTGAGGCCTCACCCCAAGCCTATCATAGCCATTCAGTTCTGAATTTGAGATAGACATATTTGATGATTATATTTTGATGATCTATGGATTTTATTGATACTTTATGTTATGGTTTATCACCTTAGAGTTTAGTTTCACATTCAGTTATGTTATTTTAATGAAACTGTTATATCTACTTGGAACCTTATGTGAAATTAAGTGGATTTTATGAATGATTATGATGATGAAGTTTAATTTGCAATTAAATTATATAGGTATTCAATGATTATGTTTCTAGTTTAATTTAGTGATGAATTGTATATTTCATGATGAGATTTATGTAACTTATAAATGAATGTTTATGCCATGTGAAACTTTGACTTAATTAGGATTAATTTCTTGAGAATTATTTGATTATGAAAGTTAGATAATTTACATATTATTTCTTTGGACTACTGATATTGGACTTGAGTGTGTAGGGAAATAGGCCATGGTAAATTCAGGGAACCACTGTAAAGACCAATGTGAAAATCAGTTTGAGCCAAGGTTGCTTCTAGTGAGAAGCCAAAAACCTCGTTGTAATGTATTTAATTGATAAAAGTATGATGCATGAATGTATTTGAGTTATTTGTTAATTGTAAATGTTATTTATGTGAGAATTCCCAAGTGGACATGCCACATGGCTTGTGGTGTGTCATTTTTTGTTGTGTCACTTGACACATGTGTGTGTACTTGTGGCCATGACATGTCCACTTGGGGATTGGTTGAACACCAACCTAGGAAGGTACCTTTTAGGATCCCCATTAAAATCACTTGGTTAGGGAGCTTGAGGTTTTGTCATATCAATGAATTTTGAATTTGAGCTTTGCATGAGTTTTTGGGAGGCTTAAAAGGTGTCTAGGGAATTGTTAGGGCCATTTTTAGTAAGGCCACTTGATATACCTATGGGTAAGGGGCATTTTTAACCATAAGACAACCCCATGTTGACCAAAAGATCTCTCCAAAATTTATATTTTTAAAATGGACGAAAATCAACTTTTGAAGTAAGGTCTTGGGTAGAGTTTCATCCAATAATGATACAAGTGCTTGGTCCACTTTTTAGGAATCCTTATTTGGAAACCTTGTAAGAAGCTTGGGAAGGTCATCCAATTAGAGTGAGATCCTATCCCTAGGAGAGTGTGTGGAGGCATTTTTAGAGGGGACTCTTCTTTTGGAAGAGTTTGACACCCACTCTCTAGATTTAGAGATTTGCTAATTTGGAGAGGATTTTAGAAAGTGGAAAAGCTCTTCATCAACTTTCTTCCATAAGCTAGGATCAAGGTTGGTGGCATTCTTCATTTTGTTTGTTTTTGTTTTCATGTTGAGAGAAAGAGCTCTCATGTATGTTATTCTTTGTAAGAAAAATTTAGTTATTGTGTTTTCTTGTAGTGTATGTGTTGAGAACTTGTTATTTTGTGATAATGGAGGTCTTGTGTATCTTGATCTTGTTGTAGTATAAGATTTCTTTGCATTGTAAATGTGTAGTTTCTTTTGTTAGTTCTTGAAGTTTTCTTGTATGTGTTTTAGTGTTTTGTTGAGGGAGTTCTCAAGGCCATACTCACCCTTGGGAGGGAAAAGTAGCCTTGGGGGTGAAGGGATTTTTTGGGACATTCAAGGGTGTAGAGTCTCTCCTTGGATAGGAGAGGGATGAAACATGGATGTATGGGCTCCATGTAGCCATCTCCTTTATTTGTTTTGTATATTTGGGGGCATAAGACGTTATTGAGATTGTGTTTGTGGTGAAAGATACATGATGAGGAAGCCAAGTGATGGCTTAGCTCTTATCATGAGATGTGCTTTCTCCTCTTGAATTTGGTTCCACCTTCACCCTATATTGGGTCATTTTGTGACTCTTTGTGTTAGCCTTGGAAGGGACATTTCATTATGTTTTATATTGTATGTTGTTATTATTGTGGATGTGCTTGATTGTCTCCTTGTCTTTGTGATGGTTCCCCTAGCTCGGGGGTGGCTTCATAGAAGCCTAGGTTGGGAGGTGAGCACTCCTTGGCCTATGTATTTTTATTGTAGAAATTTGGAGCCATTGAAGACTTCATGGTTGGAGTTGATATCTTGAAGAGTTGAGGATGTTTTCATATTTGAGTTGTATCACTTTTGTATTGTGTTTAATGTTATTGTAAGGGAACCTTGTGAATCGCATGAGTTCAATATATTTTGTAATAGAGTTGTCATTCCAAGTTTTGTAATTGTAACAAGTGTTGTATCAAGTTGTGAAGAAATTGGATGGCAGATTTGTTGGTAGTTCTATTCTTGAAAATATAGTATATTGTTCAAGGAAAGTTTTGGTGTATTCATGTTTCATAAAAAGAATGTAAAGTTTTAGTTGGAATGGTTTATGTAAGAACATTGCTTATTTTCTCATTGAGATATCCTTATGTTTCCATGTTGATAAAGAGGAAAATTTGATGTGGTTTCATTGTGGTTCATTGGAAATATTTCATTGATTAGAAATGATAGGGCAAGAAAAGATTTGTATAAAAAAAAAACTCTCTCTCTGTCATTTAAGCTATCTTGTTATTTTGCTTTTAGTAGCCATGTGAGAAAATGATTTAATTTAAGAAAATTGGCAATTATCTTGTAAATTGTTTATCTTTGATCAATCATAAATTAGATATAAGTTAGAGAATTAGCAAACTTCCAACACTTATTCTAAGCTCAATCACGCTTAGTGAAATTGAAATTACAAATGTATAACTATGTGTAAAAGAAAGAGTAAATAAAGAGAGAAGAAAAAGATATCAAAACAAGTGCAAAGCAAAGGAAAACATGAGAAAAGAGACCTACAGGTCTCTAGAAAATGTATGGGAAAAAATCTCCTACATTTTTCAATTACCACAGTCTTAAAATAATAATATTCCATGCCACTTGTTCCCTAGAACAAAAAAAAAAATGACTAACCTAACCTATCCTAGATGACTAGACCTCTTGGGGGACCCACCTGGGTTGTCACCCCAAAAAGTCCTATAAAGGCCCTTTTAAATCAATACAATAAATAAATTAAAAAAACTTAGAAATATGTCATCCAAAAAAATAAAATGTTGTCATGTCCTTTCACAAATATTTAACATTCTTTTAAATATATATATATATACATATGTATATATATACATATACATATATATATATATATATATATATATATATATATATATATATATATATATATATATATGTGTGTGTGTGTGAGTGATTTACACCTTCATGAAATTACAAGATTAACTAAGAACAACAAGAATTAGAGCAAAATAATTTAACAAATGCACAATTAATCTATCAACATCTCATGGATCTCTAAAATAAAGTGGTAAATGAGGCTCTCAGCTATGATCCTCACTAGTGACACTCTAAAGATGAGAATTAAGCTATATGATATGCAAATTTAGATCTAATTATCAAATTCTAGCTCTATTTGATAAGAAAATCTCTAAAATGATCAACAATTTAAGCTAAATATCAATGAAAATGCTAAGTGAGTGGTGTGGATGCAAATTGCAAGAGCTTTGCTGCAATTCAAAGATATGGAGTGGATCATTAATGCTTCAAAATGCCTTTTATTTATAAGATTTTCCCAAGGGTAGGGGGTAGAGTGAGATAACCATGGTTATGCTTGGGTAAGGTCAATTGGCTTTGCTTTGTCCCTAAATGGGGGGACAAACATTTAAATGGTTTCAAAAGGCTGGACCATTTCAACAAAAGTGAGTGATTTGTGTCCATTTTGTCTCCTTTTTCCTTTGTTGAGGGAATTTCATATTTATTAATTAATTAAAATAATTAAATTTAGCCATGAAGGGTAAGAGGTTCATTTTGATTTTTCATTTCAACAACTATGTCATCAATTGAATTTAATCAATTTCTTAGTGTTTTTCTCCTTTTCAAGCTTTATTTAATCATTTAATCATTTAATTGAATTTTTCTTTGATTTGAATTGCCTTTGTTCTATTTATTGATTTTTCGTATTATTTTGATGACTTGATGCACCTTTTGATTGATTTAAGCCTTTGCCAATTTTCCATGTCTACAAATGCCCCTCTTTGAGTCGATGTGCGAAGAACACCGATTCAAAGATTCCCTTAGTATGATGATCTGATTCTGGTCCTGGTTCTGATATGCCTCTGATCTCTCTGATTGATGTACTTCCTGATGACGATGATGTGCCTCTGATGATGGTGCTGATATGATTCTGATGCCTCTGATATGATATGGGTCCTGATATGATGATAGGTCCTGGGTTCACTGATAAAGGTCCTGGGTTAATTGATAAAGGTCCTGGGTTGATTGATAAAAGTCCTGGGTTAATTGATTGCTGATATGTTGATAGGTTTGATATGATGACAGATTTGATATGATGATATGATACTGCTATCTTGATATGATACTGCTATGATATGATACTGATATGATATGATATGATATGAAACTGATATGATATGATACTGATATGATATGATACTGATATGATATGATATGCCCTACTGATAAATGTTTTTGATGTGATGCCCATTTGATACTCTGATGCCCCCTCAGAAATAAAACATATTAATTCCTTGATTTGAACGAGTTTGAGTAGTTGGAATATGTTTTGATTTCTGATACCGTTTGAAAGAAATAATCAAGTTTGATTCATGCCCCGATTAATGAAAATGTCCTATGATAGGTTCAAAGTGCATTTTTTTAAGTGTTTATGAGAACCAATTTCACCTTAAATAGGGTAAAACCCCTCATTTTACTATTCATTTGCACCGTTCCTTCTTGAGATTTGAGCTCTGATTTTAGCCTTTTGGAGACGATGGTGGTCCCACATCGTGAGCATCGGTTTGAGAGAGCGCGCCGGTTCAGTCGGAGAGCGACCGATGGTCCTCCGGTATGTCATTCAAATTTTCCGCATGTCTTTAAAGTTGCATTTATGACCTTATTTAATGCTTTTAAAAATTTTAATTCTGCGTTCGTGAAAAGAAATGTCACCTCCGTGCATTTTAATATCGCCTGAAAATTTTAAATGTCGCCTTCAGTAAATTTGATGTCGCCTCCCTTAGGTATTTTTACGCATTTAGAAAATCTGGTGTCGCCTAAGGATAATTTAATGTCGCTTAGGTTTTAATCATTTTTATCAGGTGTCGCGTGATAATAAGATGTCGCCTACGGAAAATCTTATACCGCTTCCGTGAAATTAAGTCACGCGGATGAATAAAATCACGCGTTTGAACAAAGAAATGTCGCCTCTGGTAAAAGAAATGACGCCAGAAAGAAAAGTCGCGTAAAAAAAAATTTGTTTATTTCAAACTTTTCTAAGACGTCTGATTGCTCGATTGCGTCAACTTGATTGATATCGATCACGTCAATGAATTCAATCGAATGTTTAGTTAGGGTATTCCCTTTGTTTGATTTCAACAACAAATTAGGACATAAGTAACTATAATATCGAAGAATAAGGTTAATCAATCTTCATCACGAATGATAGATCATGGATCTAAATGTCCATTCATTTTATGCTCAAATGCTTAGAAACATAAAACTAGGATCGTCCTTCCTCAATGCTTAGAGTTAGGATTAGTAAGTCTAATAGGTATATCTAAATTGATGACCATGATTGATTGTTTGATTTCCTGATAGTAAGTTACTCATGTGGTTCCCTTGCTTTGATTAAACAGGAGGATGTCCCTGTGCTGTACCTTCGGACTGTACCACACTGGGTGATGGAGCTTAGGACCCAGTTGACTGACGCCGAGAGGCGAGTGATTAGGCACTGCGGTTTACTATGCGTACTAGAGCTTCCTCGGTTCCAGATGAACTGAGGTTTGATTACTGCTGTCGCAGAGCATTGGCACTCTGAGATAAACACATTTTGGCTACCACAGGGCGAGATGACTATTACACCTGAGGATGTTTACAGATTGCTACGGATCCCGACTCATGGAGAGATAGTATATTATGATGCAGTCTATGACGGGACCTATTGTTGACGAGTATTCGGAGATCCATCTATTGGTGATGATTGTATCTTATGGCCTTAGTTTGCCTCATTTCCTGTTTTACCAGCCTTATTAGGTGCTATCATTGGTGGTGTTTTATTACCTGATCGGCGAGGTCACGGATTTTCAGTGGGATGGGGCAGGATTATCGAGGATTTTCTACATCATCCTCGACGCTTTGACTGGGGATCTTGTGTGCTGGCACAGCTTTATCACGATCTGCATGAGGTGGTGTACAGGAGATCAGCCTCATTATCTGCTGGGATTCATATTTTACAGTTGTGGATATGGGAGCACTTACCAGTCAGTCGTCCTATATCAGATCGAGATCATCCTCTAGGATATCCTTTTGCATGGCAGTATACTGGTATGGTGACACAGCATCACTTGGGTCACTTGGAGTATTGGCGACAGCAGATGGATGACATGGATGAGGTCTATTGGAGACCATATGTTGAGGTCGAGGATTGGAGAGAGGATAGCTTGGAGTTACCATATATGTTTGCTCCTCGATGGATGATCGGCAGGATCGACTCTGTTCTGGAGAGATTCTTGGCAGGGAGAGTACTACGACAGTTTGGGCGGATTCAACCTATGCCTCAGGGATCTGCAGTATATGCTCATTCTAGTGCAGAGCGTGCTACTTGGGGTCACATGCCTTCATATGATGATGCTATAGAGCAGATATCATTACTGGGTTATATGGATTGGGACATGAGGTTACACATCAGAGATGCCAGAGTCACACAGGAGTATCTAGCTTGGTTGATGGAGCATCCGATGCCTCGATTTACAGACCCTGCAGAGCCAGTACCTGGGCGAGATGATGATGGTGATGATGTTGGTGGTGGGAGGAGACGCAGAGGTAGACCCCGAGGTAGGGCAGTGATTAGGCTCAGAGGACGAGCGAGAGATGCACAGGTACAGGCACCTCCTCCTCCTCCTCCTCGTCCTGCAGTAGCACAGAGACAGAGGATAGATCGTCAGGATCATGTGAGGGCTGCTAGACAGGATCCAGGTACAGGACAGGATACGAGAGCAAGATTACAGCAGGCTATTATGGATGGTCAGGATACAGGTGCACAACAGATGCCAGCAGCTTTTTCCCGTGATCGGGGAAAAGCTCCTATAGATACAGGTGATCCTCAGAGTACTTATGAGCTTGGAGAGAGTTCTAGTACTACCCAGCTACGAGCAGATGTGGGAGCATTACGGACAGAGGTGTCACAGATGTCATCTATGATTCAGCAGTTGGTATCGGGTTTGGCTCCCTTGGTTCCTCTCCTTGTTGCTATGGTTGGTCAGACGCCTCCTCAGCAGCCTCCATCACAGCCTCCTCCACAGCCTCCTCCAGGACCTCCTCCCAGTGGTGACGAGAGATGAGCTATGAGTGCTCTTATTGATCATTTATGTACTGATGCTGAGATACTTGATATTGTACCATAGTCTTGTGACCTTGGTGTCACCTTTCCAGTTGTATTTTGACACTTATTTGACATTGATGCCCCTATTGATGGGCGATTATAGAGTTGAGTTTTATGACATCATTGTTATACTTGATATATTGAGTGATGAGTAAACGTGTGATATGAGAACATTTATGATCTTTCCTGCTTTTACTTGATGATATATGAGATTTCCTTTAGATGCTGCTATATGTGTTTATCCAATGCATTTGTTTTTGGATGGATATTGGCTACGGATGCAACGTATCTTATATATGATATAGATAGATGGATGCATTTCTTCTTCATGTATGGATGCAGTTTTGATATGTTATTTCTCATGTATGCAATCTGTATGTATGCAATCTGTAAATGATTATTTCCTTCTTTTTTTTGATAATATCTATGTAATGATTAATGATATGGAATGAATGCAAAAAGTATAATCTCATATATTTTTATTTTTGTAGAAAAGATGATGTTGAAATGATGTTGTCCTTGTTGATTTAACCCTGTTAATGATGTCATGTACCCCCTTTTTGATGCGAAAATAAAACCCTTGGGAAAAAAATGCACATGCAATTAATCTAACATGAGAATGCATTTAACCTTTTTATGAATGCAGCTAAGTGTCACTAGCTTTTAGCAAATAAATGCCTTGAGGATATATTTTCATCATTGAGCACTTGGGACCAGAAAGTCGATACAATCACCACTGCCCACTGACATGATGATATGAATATCGCTTTTTATTTACTGCTCATATGGTAACCTCCGTTTTGCTTTCCCATCGGTCTCATCGATACGACTATCACTGATTTCAAAAAAAAATCATGAGAGTACGAATACCGATTTTGTCGGATTCTATGTTGCAAGTGGATTTTGTCATTTAGATATGAAGAATCTAAATATCCAAGGTATCCGGTTGCGTAAACAAACAAAGGTTAACTCATTGTTTTATAAGATAATCCTCGATGGTTCTTTGATGACCATGTCTTTAGATGAATTCTCATAAGGCAATGAATTTTCCTCCAAACAGTCACTTCATAGTCAAGAAAAAATATCATGTCTCCATCATTGCCAATCTAGTCGAAACATCATTGATGAGCTAAAAAGACTTGATACAAATTGAATGAATGTAAGTAAACAGATTTTTAACCAACTTTTCAAAAGAATCTATCTAAGTGTTTTGCATTGTTTTCTGATTTTCAACAAAATATATTTCCAAGTGTTTGATCATGACATGATTTTTGATTTTTAATCCTGAATAATAAGTCAATTTAGGCTTCAAGAATTTTGTTGTGGTAGTCAACTTTTTTTGTTATCAATCCAAGGTTTACAAAAATCTGATCTCTCTTCTGAAAATGTTGATCTCTTTCTGCTTGTGACTGAATGTTGTTCATATGAATCCTTTTTGAGGTACCCACTTTCCAATCCGTTTATGCTGCCCCCAAGTATTTAATGTATCAATTTTGACAACTTTAGGCAATGCAAAGGATGGTGCTACAAACTGTTATTATGACTATGTACAAATGACGGATGCAATGAAGGTTTAGACAAATGGGATGATGAGATGCATTATATACACATGTGGCTAGGAAGGAAATGACTTAAGGGAACCAAAAGCACTTGTTACCAAGTTTTCACTTTTGGGTATTCTCTTTTTTTTTGCTACCAAGGCGCCTATTTGCTAGGTTTTCACCAAGGCACTTTTTCTCTTTTTTCTTTTTCTTTTTTTTTTTTTTTTTTTTTTTTTTTTTCATTATCACCTTGGTGCCTATTTGCTAGGTTTTCACCAAGAGATAGTTTTTCAAATGTTTTTGCTTTCTTCAGGCTCAATTTTTCACTATTTTTTGATCTTTCTTCTTTTCCAATGTTTTTGGATTTTCCATTTTCAAATGTTTTTGGTATTTTCCATTTTCAATTATGTACAATAATTATGATGCTCTCTCATCTGATACTCTTTATACTCTTTCATCTGTTTTAGGTGTAGAATCTCTTCAAATGAATGCTATTTATGGGTTCTTGTAATTCTTCACCATTACAATCTGATAACTTATATGTTCCAGTTCCAAAGGATGACGCTATCACAAATGGGCCTATCCAATTAGCTTCCCACTTTCCTTTCTTTTCCCTTTCAACTTGATTTTTGGGATTTTCTCTTAGTACCAAGTCTCCTACTTGAAAAGTTCTTGGTTTGATGTGTTTGTTGTAATTGTGTGCAATCCTGTTTTGATAACCTTTTAAATGCTCATAAGCTTGAGTCTGATGTTCCTCTAACAATTCCAATTGTTGTAGTCTGGCAATCCTATAATCCTCATCAGTGATCAATCCTCTTAATGAAACCCGTAGAGATGGAATTTCAACTTCTAATGGTAGAACTGCTTCGGTTCCATAGACTAAAGAGAATGGGGTGGCTCCTGTAGGTGTTCTGATACTAGTTCTGTAAGCCCATAGTGCGGGATTTATTTGCACGTGCCAATCTCTTCCTGATTTGTTAACTGATCTTTTTAATATTTTGAGGATATTTTTGTTTGTTGCCTCAGCTTGTCCATTACCTTGTGGATAATAAATGGATGATGAATGATGTGTAATGTGAAATGTCATGCAAAGTTCATCAATATCCTGATTTTTGAATTGTTTCCCATTATCCGTGATAATGGCATGTGGAATACCATAGCGGCAAATTATGTGGTTCAAAATGAACATTGAAATTTGTTTTCCAGTTGCTGTTGTTAATGGAACTGCTTCCACCCATTTGGTAAAGTATTCTGTTGCTGTGATGATATACTTGTGTCCGTTTGAAGATGGAGGATATATGATTCCAATCAAGTCAAAACCCCATTGATAAAAAGGCCATGGTGTAATGAATGGGTGTAATTCTTGAGCCGGTGCATGTATCATATTACCATGATATTGACATTTGCTGCATGTCTTCACAAATTGACAAGCATCCTTTTCTAATGTTGTCCAAAAGTACCCTAGATGAAGGATTTTCTTAGCTAGATTAAAACCGCTTGAGTGTGACCCGCAAATGCCTTCGTGGACCTCGCGTAAAGCTAACTTAGACTCTTCTTCCTCTAGACATCTAAGTAACGTCCCATCAAGACCCTTATGATACAATGTGGCTGAAAGGATTAGGTAACGGGCGGCTTGGCGTATGAAGTTACATTTTTGGGCACGAGTTTGGTCTATGGGGAGTACTTGGTCTTTAAGGTAAGTATAGATGGGTCCATACCAAGGAGAGTCATGTCCATGTAAAAGAGCAACAATTTGGGTGTCAGGAAGGTTAAATGTCGGTTTTACCAATTCTTCCACCAAGAACTCATACTTCTCATTTTGATCTGGTTTTTGTAACAATGAAGCCAAGGTAGCCATGGCATCTGCTGCTCTATTCTTTTCTCTTGGAATCTGTTCAAATGTGATCAAAGCAAAGTACTTCTTCCATCCATCAATCAAGGTTTTATATTTCATCAATGTTATGTCCTTGGTATTGTATTCATTATTAACCTGATTGATTATGAGTTGGGAATCTCCATACACTTGTAATTCTGCAATACTCCATTCTAAAGCCATTTTGATGCCAATGACTAATGCCTCATATTCCGCTATATTATTGGTGCATGGAAATAAGAGTTTATAAGACTTTGGAATGGTGTATCCTTGAGGGGTAACCAATAATATACCTGCTCCAGAACCTCCTTGTGTGTAAGATCCATCAAAATATAACTTCCATGTCTTTGCTTCTATGTTGACAATTTCTGCATCTGGAAATTCAATTTGCATGGTTTGTGTAGACTCCATTGGGTTATCTGCTAAGTGATCTGCTATCACTTGTCCTTTAATTGCTCTTCTATCAACATATTCAATGTCAAATTCACTTAGGATCATGACCCATTTTGCTATTCTACTTGTTAAGGCAGTTTTACTTAGTAAGTATTTGAGAGGATCAATCTTGGCAATTAATTTGATCTTATGCATCAACATATAATGTCTTAGTTTTTGAGATGCAAAAACCACTGCTAGACATGCTCTTTCCATGAATGAATAATTGAGTTCATATTTTATTAAGGTTCTACTAAGATAGTAGATTGCCCTTTCTTTTCCTTGCTCATCTTCTTGTGCCAACAATATGCCTAGAGACCTTTCTGTGGCTGATATGTATAACAACAGTTCTTTACCTTTGATAGGTGACATAAGAATAGGTGGGTTTATCAAATAAGTCTTCAAAGTAGCAAAGGCCTTATCACATTCTTCATCCCACATAAATGTAGTGTCCTTGTGTAACAATCTGGTGAAGGAGTGACACTTTTCTGCTAATTGAGAGATAAATCTCCTTATTGATTGAATCTTTCCTTGTAGTGACCTCATTTGGCTAATATTTCTTGGAATCTCCATTTCTAGAATTGCTTGTACTTTTTCAGGATCAACTTCAATGCCTTTTGCTGACACTATATAACCCAATAACTTGCCGGATTGGACACCAAAGGCACATTTCTTTGGGTTTAGTCTAACTTTGAATTGTTCTAACCGAATGAATATTTTTCTTAGGATTTGTAAATGCTCTTCTCTATTGTGGGATTTTGCTAGAATGTCATCCACATAATCTTCTAAAAAAGTATGCATCATGTCATGGAAAATAGTTGTCATGGCCCTTTGATATGTAGCTCCAGCATTTTTTAAACCGAAGGGCATAACATTCCAACAAAAGGTACCCCAAGGGCAAGTAAATGCTGTCTTTTCTTGGTCTTCGGGAGCAATCTTGATTTGGTTGTAGCCACTAAATCCATCCATTAATGAGTACATTGCGTGACCTGCTGTCAAATCCACTATGGTATCAATGCTTGGCAATGGGAAGTCATCTTTGGGACATGCAAGGTTTAAATCTCTGAAATCCGTACACACACGGATAGAATTATCATGTTTAGTAACTGGCACAATGTTAGAGATCCAATCAGCATATGCTATTGTTCTTATGAATCCCACCTTTAACAATTTTTCCAATTCTGCCTTGACTAGAAGAGCCACATGTGGGTGCATTTTCCTTAGTTTTTGCTTTACAGGTTTAACTCCGGGTCTAACATTCAGATGATGCATTATGAAATCAGGATCCAATCTAGGCATATCGGCATATGACCATGCAAAATTTACTTGTTGTTCTTGGAAGAATTTGATAAAGTCCTCTCTTTCAATAGATGTAAGTGATGCAGCCAAGTGTACAACCTTTGGCTCTAGTTCTGTGCCAATGTTAACTTTTTCTGTCGGTTCTATAAGAATAGATGACCGTTCTTCTTCATGTTCAGGCAAAGTATCCAATCTCTCTTCTAATGGTGCCACAGTTGGGTTTTCACCAAAAGAAACGTCTTTTATTTTCATTGTTTTTGGTTCTAATGGTGCCACAGTTGGGTTTTCACCAATAGAACTTTTCATTTTTTTTTAAAAATTTTTTTTTCTTTTTTTTGACTAAGAGATTGGACGCTTGCTGTTGTCATCATGTCCGTATTGAGTTCGTTGGTGAAAGAGGGTTCAACCGCATTGAGGTATTGGTTTGTGGCTTGGTCATTTGGGAAGTAAAGTAAGTCATGTGGTTCAGTTTGATCCCAATCAATGAGGTCTGGATGTATCAAAATTAAGGAATTATTGGGTAAGGTATCATCAATAGGATTTATGGACATGACTTCGTTTGAGGGTTCATACATTGTATCGTTTAGGTCTATGATGTGCGCTTCCTCAAGATGATCCATGGAAGCAGGGTCAAAGTCCCCTTCGCTTGAATCCTCGTCGACCTCTACGAGAAACAATGTGGGAAAAGCCACAAGCGGGTTAAAACTAACGTTTGAATTTCCCTCCTCTGAAGGTGTCCAAAATGTTTCTATCCATGCTCCACTACTAGATGCTTGTTCTATATTAGGCCTTTGAATAGAAGATTCTTCATTAATTGGAGCATCTTGTTTTGGGATTTTTGCATAAGTATGTATAACAATGACTTCTTTATCTTGACATGACTCATCTGATAAAGTATCCCATTCATAATCTCTAGAATCATCACTATCTCCTTCGGATTCTAATGCATTTATTTGAGGATGAAAATCATGCATTGGACTTGAACTTTCTCCCTTATGTTGAAAACCTACTCCGGATTTTTCATGACTTGCCCTCCAAATAGGTTCAATAGGTTCTAATAATCCTCTATTTCTTTGGCCTAGGGGTCCTCTTCCTTTGTATCCCATCTTTTGCATAATATCAAATCCTTTCCCATATTGTTCTGTTTGTATATTAACATGCTGAATTCTTTCCATGGGAGTGTCTAGGGTACCATCCTCATCATGATAAAGCCATTGAAGGACATCATCCTCTTCCTTATCCCATGTTGCTTTGCTATCTTCCCTCACAAAATAAGAATTATACTTATGTGGAAGATGTTCTTTTGAGGGTTTTCCACGTGATTTAGGAGACATGGGCATGTCAAATAGAGAAACTGAATATTCTCCTACCCCTTTTGAACTAATCTTGCATTGTTTGTCAAATTTGTTCATCATCTCACTCATGTATTGGTAATGATCTTCTTTAGCTTGTTCTTTTTCCTCTTTAGTAGGTTTGTAGATCACTGTTTCCAATTTAGGTGCCACACATGGACTTTCCATCACATTTGGACCCTCGTAGCTCACTTTTTCCTTGCCCTTAGTTGATGTAGTTGAGCTAGCTTGAAGAGGATTTTGTGCATCTTCATTGGTGATTCTTGGAACAACTCCTTCACGATTATGTGGAATGTATAATTCATGCAAGGGTTTGAGTGCATTACAATATTGAAATGGATTTGAGTCTCCTCCAATTGTGATTTCTTCACCCATGTATGGGAACTTGATGCATTGGTGGTATGTGGAGGGGACAGCTTGCATCTCATGAATCCAAGGTCTTCCCAATAAAATGTTATAGGTTAATTTCATGTCCAACACTTGACATTTGGTTTCCTTCTTAACTGGTCCCACTTGGATGGGCAACACAATCATGCCTTTAGAAGCTCTTTCAGCCTCATCATAAGCTTTTATGGTGATTTTCTTTGTAGGGTCAATGCAAGACTCGGATAAACCTAAGGATTTTACAAGACTCAATGTGCATATGTTAAGGCCAGCCCCTCCATCAATAAGGGCTCTTTTGACTCTATGCCTTTCGATCAAAACCTCTATATGTAATGGAAAATTTTGAGGATGAGTTATAGACATGTCATCTTGATCTGAAAATGAAAGACAATGAGGAGCCACAAGATGTCCTACCATATTTTGAAACTTTTCTTCCCCTAAGGTAGTAGAAACATGTGTTTCTTCCAAAGCTTTTTCCAAAATCTCTTTATGATTTGGTGACAACTTCAATAACTCTAAGATTGAGATTTGTGCTGGAGTACGTTGCAATTGGTCTACCAAACTATAAGGTCTTGCTGCTGTAGGAGATTGTTTGACCACAATGTTGGATGGTGGGATATTGGTGTTTTGAGGGACTATCCCTTGTAAAGTCATTCTAGAATTCTGCCCTCTTGTAATGACATTTGTTGTTTCCTTTTGAGGCTGTTCATTAATGATGATAGCATTAACAATATGATCATATGATGGCGCAAAGTTGAGATTATTGGCGCTTTGTTTCTTGCCATTTGATGACTCACCTTTATCATGTTTGTAAAAAGGTTGTTTGAAGGCCGTATGATCTTCATTATTTTGGGGTCCATCAACAGTGATTATGTTATTATCTATCAAGTCTTGCACCACATTCTTTAATTGTAAACATTCATTTGTAGGGTGCCCCCGAATCCTATGATATTCACAATGATGCTTAGCATCCCACCAACCCGGCTTGTGGTCTAGTTCATAAGGTTTAATAGCGGGTAATGCAATAACATTGTTAGCTATGAGAGCCTTTAATGCAGTTTCAAGTGATTCTCCCAAGGGCATAAAGTGTCTTGCAGGAGTGGGTTTCAAATACTTATCATACTTGCTGTTTTGATCCTTGTTTCCTTGATTATTCTTATTGGCATTGTTGTTATTGTTGGAAGGTGCATTATATGCTTGATTAGCATTATTCACTTGATTTGGTGTCTTTGTAAGGGCAAATGGAATCACCTTCAAGTTGCTGGATTCCACTACACCATCATTAACAATACTTTTGTTGTTATTCTTTGCAGCATAACGGCTATTGTTGTTGTACCAACTTTTATTTGGATTGTTGTTGTTGTTGGTATTGTTGTTGTTGGAGTTAGAGTTATTCTTATTTTCCTTGTGCAATTTCAACTCTCCACTCTTAATCAACACTTCTTCCATTGTAATTCCGTTATCAATTAGATCCTGAAAGGTTTTGGGACATTGCATCCTTAGTCTATAATTCAGCTCGCTTCTTAAACCGTTAATAAAGATATCCATTTTTTCTTTCTCCGGTACACTTCTTGGATATCTAGCAAATGCAGTCCTCCATCTTTGCAAGAATGTGAGAAAGGCTTCTCCATCTTGTTGCTTCATGTTACATAACGTTATCATGGTGACCTCATGTTTGATGTTATAAGAGTAATGAGTCACGAATTTAGATGCTAACTCTTCAAAGGATTTTATGCTGGATGGTAGTTTTGAAAACCAATCCATGGCTGTTCCTCCCAAGCTTCTTGGGAATAGTCTCATTAAATAGGTTGATTCATGCATGAATTCAAGACTCAATGCACAAAACCCCCGAAGATGATCATGTGGGTTAGATGTTCCTTCATATCTCTCATATTTAGGAAATGTTACATTAATGGGAAAAGGCACCATGACCAAACTCTTATCAAATGGAAAAGGACATAATGTTTCAATAGAGAAAGGCTTAGGAGCCCCATTTTGTTTCAAATTGTCAATTTCCATTTGTAATGCCTTGAATTGTTTCCTCATTGCTTCCATAGGGTCTTCTATTTCCTTGGGCTTTAATTGTTCTATGTAAAAATCTTTAGGTAGCTTTACCCCCGTTTGTATTAAGTCCATGAAGTGTTTTTCTTTATCCATAAGCATGGTCTTTTTCATTAGTTCTATGAAATAAGGACATTGTCTTGCCTCTAATGCTCTTTCAATCGTGGCTTCTTCTGCAGTTGGGGGTAAGTTTGTATTATGAGGAGGCAATAAGTTGTTGCCTTGTGAATTTGCCTCTTGAGAATTAGGGTCTCTTCCTCCATTATTAGAATTTCCTTGATTGTTGTTAAGATCCATACCTCCATTCATGTTGTTCCCTTGGTTGTTATTGGGATCTATGCTCCCATTCATGTTGTTCCCTTGGTTAGTGGGATCGATATTTCCTAGGGTACCACTAAACATGTTGTTAATGTCCTTTGCCTTAGTGGGATTTTCAGTCACTCGTGAAGTAATGAAAGTGTTCTTTGGAAATGGGAGCTCTTCTCCGTTGTAGGTCCCGTCTGTTTGTAATGCTTTCCTTATAGAGAGTGACCTTGTAATAATAGGCATGAACAAACTTTAAGGGTATGTTGACTTTCTTCTCTTGATAAGCTGTTTTTGGAATAAGGTAAAAGTTTTTGATCAATTTTAAATGGTTTAAAATTTTAATGGTGTTTTGATCAATAACTTTGGAATATCTTGTTTGAAAATAAAAACAATCTCAACACACACATCAATTGGGTACCATATCCCTAGAATGCTCTAATGTGTATATTTTTGAACGTTTTCACAGGTTTAACACAAGAATAGCTTCCACACAATCTACCTAGCACATAATTGGTTCGTAAACATGGCTCTAATAGGTAGTTTTTCTATTTTACCGTTATGTAGTAAGTTTTCCGTTCAAAAGAGATCTTAGCTTTTCATCCCCCAACTATGTTAAGGGGCTTCCCACACGCACAAAAGCATGATTTTGCGCAATCCGTTAGGACTACTAGAGGAAGTTCGAAAGAGCTAAAATCCTTTTGTCGTGTACCCCATTAAGGATACCCGCGTTTCATTTTATAGTGGGTCAGATTCTCGCGGCAAAAGCAAGTGTATCCCACTTTGGGTTGTCCCTCTCACCGGCCCTTCTAAGGCAATCTCGGGAGGCGAGCCCACTAAGTTTTAAACATATTCATTGAAAAGCATGAAAAATGGATTTGGTAGAGCAAGTTTGGGAATTTGATTCACTCAAAGAGTGAAGAGCATATCCCTATTGCTTTTTCCTTATCCCAAACACTCACAATCAAATTTGGTTCTTTTTCAACCCCGTGACAAAGGGGTTCTTAGAATTGAAGTGTTTATTTTTTCCTTTTATGATTAAACTATGTTTTTGAACTTTGAAAATGCCACAATTTAAGGGAAGTGCAAGCTTGATGAAAAAAAATACCTCAAACGATGCTAGCAAAGGCTAGGCGCATTTTTAAGTAGTAGATTTTTCGTTTTCTCTCCAAATCCTTCTCTTACCTTGGCAAAATGTTCCCTCCACCAACAAGTTAGTCAGCATAATACAAACAAAGTGAGTGGAAAACAAAATCAAAGCTAAAAATGATATAATTGATTATGCTTTTGATTCTTTTTTTTTTTTACCAAAATACTTGCAAAATTCTTACAAATTTAAGGACTAAATTCCCAATTCAATGAGACATATTTTCGTTTGTAAGCATCTACAACAGCAATGTATTTGGCATGTAATTCTACTTCTTTCTCTAAATTATTGTTGAGAACAAAGGTAGAATGTACCTGGTTTTCTTTCCTTATCCTCTTAGAGATCAATTTCTCCTCTAAGTTGTATCTTCTCTCTGGTTTTTGCACTTTCTTATGACAGACCATGCTCCTGAGACAAAAAAAAATGACAGTAAAGTTAGCATACAGTCCTTATTTTGACAAAATAGTGAAAATACTGTCAGGAGACATTGTCCAGACTACAGGCGAGATCAAATTTAATGAAGACGTGACTACTTTAACCGCGAGCGTCACCAAAAGGGGCTCAAGTGAGATCAAAATAGTCAAGTGCGATATTAAATTTAGCAAACGCGTGAAATCTTTATTACAGGCGACAACAACAATTACTCTAATAGAAAATAGATGCTATACCAGGCGACATTTCTTCTGTTAAAGGCGATATCTAATTTAACAAAGACGTAATTACTTTAACCGTGAGCGTCACCAAAAGGGGCTCAAGCGAGATTAAAGTAATTATGTGCGATATCAAATTATATGAACGCGTGAATTATTTATCAAAAGCGACAAACTAACTCAGATAAGCGACATCTTATTAAATGAAAGCGACATTTAAAATAATAAGAGCGACAAATCAAAAGCAAAATGCAGTGAACTCCCTTTACACCAGGCGTGAACTAATTCGTCGGCCGCGGCTTTTAATTCTTTGTAGGCGACATCCAAATAGCCAAAGGCATCAGATCTTTGTGCGTCAGGCGATAACCTAATGTCCGCAGGCGTTATTTCTTTATCCAGAAGCGTGATTCTGCTGGTAAGAAGCGTGAGCGTTCAGACTACAGGCGACATCTGAATTACCGCGAGCGACATCTCTTTACTGTAGGCGTGATTTCTTTACTGGTAGGCGTGATTTCTTTCCTGTAACCTGCAAACAGTGAGCAAAATCATGCAATTCTAGCCTAAATTTGCAAATAACGTAGAAATTTTGATAAATTTGAGGCCTAGAGCTCCACGGTGGGTGCCATTTGTGTGTGAGTGATTTACACCTTCATGAAATTACAAGATTAACTAAGAACAACAAGAATTAGAGCAAAATAATCTAACAAATGCACAATTAATCTATCAACATCTCATGGATCTCTAAATAAAGTGGTAAATGAGGCTCTCAGCTATGATCCTCACTAGTGACACTCTAAAGATGAGAATTAAGCTATATGATATGCAAATTTAGATCTAATTATCAAATTCTAGCTCTATTTGATAAGAAAAATCTCTAAAATGATCAACAATTTAAGCTAAATATCAATGAAAATGCTAAGTGAGTGGTGTGGATGCAAATTGCAAGAGCTTTGCTGCAATTCAAAGATATGGAGTGATCATTAATGCCTCAAAATGCCTTCTATTTATAAGATTTTCCCAAGGGTAGGGGGTAGAGTGAGATAACCATGGTTATGCTTTGGTAAGGTCAATTGGCTTTGCTTTGTCCCTAAATGGGGGGACAAACATTTAAATGGTTTCAAAAGGCTGGACCATTTCAACAAAAGTGAGTGATTTGTGTCCATTTTGTCTCCTTTTTCCTTTGTTGAGGGAATTTCATATTTATTAATTAATTAAAGTAATTAAATTTAGCCATGAAGGGTAAGAGGTTCATTTTGATTTTTCATTTCAACAACTATGTCATCAATTGAATTTAATCAATTTCTTAGTGTTTTTCTCCTTTTCAAGCTTTATTTAATCATTTAATTATTTAATTGAATTTTTCTTTGATTTGAATTGCCTTTGTTCATTTATTGATTTTTCGTATTATTTTGATGACTTGATGCACCTTTTGATTGATTTTAAGCTTTGCCAATTTTTCATGTCTACAATATATATAAATATATATACATACATATGTATATATATATATACATATACATATACATACATATGTATATATATATACATATACATACATATATATATATATATATATATGTATGTATATATATATGTATACATATATATATATATATATATATATATGTACACATATATATATGTATACATATATATATATATATATATATATGTACATATATATATATATATGTATACATATATATGTATATATGTATACATATATATATGTGTATATATATATATGTATATATGTATATACATATATATATATATGTATATATGTATATACATATACATATACATATATATATCTATATACATATATATATCTATATATCTATATATCTATATATATATATAAATATGTATATATATATATATATATACGTATATATGTATGTATATATGTATAAATGTATAATAATGTATTTATATATATGTATATATATATATCTATATATATACATATATATACATTTATACATATATACATACATATATACATATATAATATATATATATACATATCTATATATATATATATATACATATACATATGTATATATGTATATATATATATACATATTTATATATATATATATATATATACATATCTATATATATATAGATATACATATATATATATACATATCTATATAGATATAGATATACATATGTATATATATACATATATATATAGATATAGATATACATATATATATATATATATATATATATACATACATATACATACATATATATATATATATATATATACATACATATATATATATATATATATTACATACATACATATATATATATACATATATATACATATACACATATATATATATATATATGTATGTATGTATATGTATATATATATATATATATATATATATATGTATGTATATATATGTATATATATATATATATATATGTATATATACATATATATGTATACATATATAGCTATATATATGTATATGTGTGTGTGTGTGTGTGTGTGTGTGTGTATATATAAACAAAGAATAAAAAAATAAACATAAAAAAAAAAAATCAAGATTGTTTCTTGAAAAAAAAAAAGGAGTATTATTGTGGGGGCTAAGGCGGTGGACCCCACACCACCCACTCCTCCCACGGCTAGCGTAGGGAGGGAGTCTGCAGTCCGCCTGCCAAGGCAGGTATGCACTGCCAATGTAGGTACGCACTGCCAAGGTAGTGCGGCCCTGCCAAGGCAGGGTACACATTGCATTGGCAGTGCGTGGGCCCCGCTAGTCCTATTTATGGGACTTAAAACATTTTTTATCACGCGTTCTTTTTTTAAAAAATGATTTTTTTTAATATATTGTATTTATATTATTTATAGTAATTAATATTCATAATATTAATTATTATAAATAATATTAATTAATGTATATTATTTAATAATATACTATTAATTAATATATATAATAATTAATTAATATATTTATTTATTTTATATTTAAAACAAATATGTGAATGATTTTAATAAACGTGATTATTATTTGATTTTGTATTAGTTGGTTAAAAAAAATAAAAAAAATATTCGTTGATTAATACATGTATATACCCGACACATTAAAATTTGAGTTTAGTATTAAGATAAGCTGGTAACTTTATGGATACTAATTAACCGATACTTTTCCATTAGTACAATAAGTTTTTTGTTAATGAATTTATGAATTAATTAATTATTATGTAATGTTTATTAATTAATAAATTTTATTGATTAACAACTTACACATTAATTATTTAATATTTTATTATTAACTTATAGATCTCAGGTGGTCAAATTTTATCCGTCAGTATAGTTTGACAGTGCAAAGTTTTACGATGGTTCCACTTCTGGTAGTAATGAATTTATTGAGTTTTACCTAGTGCATTTAACCGAGATGTATACCATATATATGTAACTTGTTTCAAGGGAAACTATTTACTTGACCTAGTATATTAATTTAACTAATGTACTAATTTTTTCCTCGTTACGCTACTCTCCTGTTGCTTAAGATTTTCATACTAGGCCTTCTCAGGATCAACTTTACAACTATTGCCAACTGCTAAACTTAGACTTAAATTACCTTTTTTTTTAAAAGTTGATGTTTTTTTTGTGCGAAAATTTTTGGGCATGACATCTTCTTCCATGGGATCATTACCTTTTACTTCTATATTCACACCTCCATGTTCCCTCATTTGGAAATCCACATTCTCTAGATTTTTATGGTCCATAACATGAAACCCAGGGTGGTTGACCTATATATAGAAGGATATTTATTGCTTCAAGATTTGATGCTCTAGGTAGATACTTTCCATGTTAGATGGGTCATATGGGGGTTATAGGTTAGATTGGAATAAAAGGTTATCTTTAAACCTTTTATAAGTCTTTTAAGTATGGAAATTAGATGTTATGTTGTTGAGTGGATAACTTTTGTTGTCTACTTGACAACAATCTTTGGTTTACTTTGTTGACATTCAGTTTAGACTGTTTAGGAATAGTTAAAAAAATAGTTATTTGGTGGTGTGTCAGGTTATTTGGGGATAATGGAGTCTATTTTGAGGGGGGATTCATGTGAGGAAGGGTGTGAAGAAAGGTGGTGTGAAAAACCATGAAGATGTAACAAGGTTATCATCAATAAATCTATTTCTCTTCATTTTTGTATCTCACTGTCCTGAAGGAATGATCAACGAGTCCATAACTCCAATGGTTGATCAAACATGATTGAGACTTGGTTAAGTAATATAAAAAACTCCTCCATTTCTTATTTTCATGTTTATGTATTTACCTTAGCATTTGGTTTGATCTCAAGGAAGAAAAATTGACTAGCATGACTGTGACTGGCTTTTTAGAGGGTACAGTCAATAGTTTAAGGTTGTATTCCTTAATAAAAATATCGCTAAGGTCAGCCACCCCCCTAAACCATTGGTACCAACAATATGGCTAAGGTCCTAGATATCTTCCATAGACTTGTCCTTGTACACAACATGGATGTCACACATCTTTATGTCGAGGGATATTCTTTGATTATAATTGAAGCATGCAAGAAAAGAGTTTTTCCAAAATTGGCGAATCCATTATGTTTAGCAATAATCCTGGATACTCCTTCATAAATTTGATAACTTTACATTATCTCAAATACGTATAGAGAGGGAAATAGGTGATCAATTTACTTGCAAATTGGGCATGTGATAGGGATAAAATGGTGTTTTATAATGACATTAACCCATTATATAATTTACCTAGAGCTAGAAGATATAGTACTCAAGGACCGAGGTTACAGTGGGAATTAAATAACTTTGACTTTATCATGCTATCAAGTCTCATGTTTAGGATTGAATTTGTATCATCACTTTATTTGAAACTAGTCACCTTATTATTTTCTAGTAGTTTTGTTCTTATGAAAATACAAATCCTTAATTTTGGAAATAATCTTATAGATTGTTCACTGTCATTGACAATTCTATATAACACATTTTTTCTGTGAGACCTACCTCAGACAGTCCTTGTTTCACTACTTTATTTTGTTATGCGTTCAGTGTTTTCTATGTTTTTAGTGATTATGTACTTAGACATGCTTTAACCTTTTGAGACTCTTATGTATTTGAGGATCTGTGGAATCCTATGTTATATATTCAGTACCTGATCATGTAATCAGGGTACACTTGAGACACTACATGTTTTGATCTAGTTTCAGCTATGATGATGTCATATATATGATCTATTGGGTAGAGGTAACTGTGATGGAATTTGGTTTAGGAAACCGATGCTATGCTTATCAAGTGTGAATTCATATATAGTTACATGCAATGAATTATTGATGTCGTATTATATTTTATATCATGTTGTTTTGGATCTACTGATGTGTGCAATGAGTGTGCTAGGGACAGTTGACCATGGATCTAAATCAGGGACCTGTATTGGAACCTATGTTTATACCATGCATTCCAAGGTTCTCTTTGCAAAAAGAAATGTGGACCTCGTTGTATAGTCTTTTATTCGTAAATGTGGTTTGCATGTGTGTAATTAAATTAGTCAATGTCTATGTGAATTAACCATGTCATTTATTTTAATAAATGTGTCAAATTTGGAAAATTGTGGCTTATGTGTTGGCATGGTTAAGTATTTTATATTTGTTTGGGTCAAGGGCTTGACTAGGGTGTAACTTAGGGTAGGATCAACTAACTTGGGTTTGGGAAGTTTCTAGAAGTCAACCAAGACCAGAAATCCGTGCATAAACTTTAGGCGGAGTTCAGGAGGGTCATTTGGGCTCCCATAGGTTAACTGGGGTCAATTTTAGATATCCAGGTTGATACCTTAGGGGTCAGGGGTCATTTTCAACCCATTAAGAGCCTTAAAACTCATTTATGACCCCCTTAAAGTCAAGGTTTTCATTTTGGTCGAAATTGAAGAGTTGTGAAGTTTTAGTTAACCTCTCCCTTCTTCCCAAATTTGCATTCAACTCCATTTATGGTGAAGGAAGGAAAGTGGGAAGAAGGGAATGGAAGTTCTTCCCCTCTTTGATTGGATCCTAGATTTTAGGAGGTTGCCTATTTAGGAGGAACTTGGAGAAGGGTTTAGTTGTTCACCCACTCTTTATTCTTAGAGACAAATTCAGAATTGAGGAAGCCTTTTGGAGGGAAAGAACTTGAAGGAAAGCTCTTCTCAAAACTTCAAATCCCCTTTAGCTTTGGAGTAAGGTTGGTCTTCTTTAGAGTAGAATTCATAATTTCTTGATGTTCTTGAGCTTGAAACTCCATTAATGAGTCCTATGTAAATTTTAAGTTATTTTCAAGTTGAGTTTTTAGAGTTATATTTTGTTGTGTTTTATTTTGTGTATAATTTTGGATGGGATTCTTCAAGGCACACTCACCCTTGGGAGGGTAGAGTAACCTTGAAGGGGTGGTGGAAATGACTCTCGGTTTAGTGTAGAGTCTCCCATGTGTGGAGGGAAAGACATGGGGTTTCATGATACCCATGATGCCAAGTATGGCCTGAGGGCTTTTGCGGGGGGGGGGGGGGGGCATAAGGAGGTGTATTTTATGACTGCATCTTGTGAAGATGGTCATTCCAAGTCCATGTGTGGCTTGAGGTTTCTATTTTGTATACTTGGCTTTCTCCTACTGTGAGGTCTACTACTACCCCTGTTTTCAGGAAGGCCTCTTGGAGACCTTCCTTTTGTTCTACCATTCGTTGGGAAGCTTTAAATGTGGGTTTCTATATATGTTTATTTTATGTGAGTTTTGTGAGTTCCTGTTTGTATCTTGTTCCTTTATGGATCCCCAAGCTCGGGGGTGGCCTTGAAAAGGCCTAGGTTGGGAGGTGAGCCCCCTTGGTCAACCTTATTCTATCAGGTGTTCATCTGGAAACTTGGAGCTGCCAGTTTTTGGAAGTTAAAATTTGTACTTGAGAACCTCATGATTAAATTTGTTATTTCTACATTTTTCTTTCTTTCTTTTCAATGTAAGGCTGGAACCAAGTTTTCTCGTAATCCCTCTTTCGAATGTAAATCCTATTTGGAATTTTGAGGTACTAAGGAAAATACAGAAATTGTTGGATATCACCTTCACTATGTTATAAAAATGGAGTATGTTGCAAATAGTTAAAATCCATATTTTCTTCTTGTTGTGCATTGATATTTTTGGAAAGGAAATAATTAGTTTGAAAGAAATTGTCATTCTTGAACCATTTAATTAACTTGAAAATTTCTATAGTTAAAATGTAATTATGGAAATATTAATGTCAAGATTGAAATCAATGTATAGTCAATTTGGATTGTGAAATTTATTACATTATTATGGTGTTTGATTTAGTATAGACAGTCGCTGAATTATTTTTGTTTACAAAGTATCAAGTTGGTTTTAATTTATAAATGATAAGATATTTATATTGTAAAAGAATTTAGTTATTTCTTCCTTCTATTTCTTTTTTTTATAGGTTTGCCATTGTAAATTAGTTACATAAATATAGTTAGTGTAAATTAGAATATTAGATTTTGAAATAGAATTTTATTGCGAGGTAAATAGCATTTTTTATTATTGTGGTTTTATTTTTAGATTAAGATGATATTAAGTTACATGAAATTTAGATTTATTATTATGCTAGTTTAGCTTTTCTTAACTAAAGTATCATTGATATGTTTTGAAAGTAACTTTTAGTTAGCATATTGTTTAAATAAGATTGTTTCATTTTAATTAATTTAGAAATTGGATTTATAGACTTAAATCCATATGTTAAAATTAATTATAGTTTTGAAGAATCTTTTAAAAATAGAATTAATTTGATTAGTATGTATTAAATTATAAATTAGAATTATGGAATTAAGTCTATTTGATTTTATTTATCATACTTTATGTTTTGCGTAAATTATAGTAATTTCATTGAATGTTAGAGTGGGATATTTTTACTCAAGTGTTAGTAAGGGGTAAATACTTGAATATTTAACTTGGATATTTAACTTGAATATTTATCTTAAAATTTTTATTCTTTTTAAATTAGTCCTTTTAATGAATAAAAATGATTAGTTTATTTAATCATTGGCATATTTAAAATAGTTGTCATGACATAGCCAAAAATTCATTTAATTTATTATTTTTGTATTAAATAATATAGTGTAAAATTTATTATACTAAGACATGGTTAATTTTTAAATAAATGAAATCTAATCTTATTTAGATTAACTTGTTTTAAAAGAGTAGATTATTTTATTAAAAATTGATTTAAATAGTTTATTAAATATTCTATTCCGATGCTAATGATTTATTGTTATCAATTTATTTTATTTTATTTTCTTATCATCGCCTTGTGGTCTCGTCTTGGGTCTTATATGACCTTATTAGACTTGTGACCAAATCTTGTGCACGATTGACTTTCGGTCAACATTAGTCAAACCTTGGACATAACCTTGGTTTGCATGCACAAACCCTTCCCTAACATATTTTAACCCTTGTAGAACCTTGTCAGACATGTTAGGGCATAGTTGACTTTTTGGTCAACTCTCAGTCAAACCTTGGTCAAACACCTCGGTATGCATGCCCAAGTATTCCTAGTTGCATTTTTGTACCTTTTTAGCTTAGTTGTACATATTTAAGTGATGGTTGACTTTTGGTCAACTTTGGTGTACTTTTAGTCAACTATCTCAATTTGCGTGCCAGTCAAAGCTAGTAGTCTAGGGAACCTTGTAGCTTGTTTGGAGTTGTTTGATGAAGTTTGACTTTTGGTCAAACATGGTCAAACTAGTATGGTTTTACCCTTTGGGTGTTGCTAAACACTTCAATATTTCTAGTCATATTTTTCCTCTCTTCACCGTTTTGCATGCACATAGGGTCTTATTCTAGATAGTGCTTCACTTTCTAGTTGCATAAGTGTGTTTAGTTTAGATGGTTAGTAGGTTTTTAGAAAAATTTTGTAGTTGTGATTTGCTCAACTTTTGGGCATGACATTTTCTTACAGGAGTAGACATTGGATCAAGGTGGTAGTAAATTATTGCTTATGTTAACATTGGTTACTATTATGTATCTGGTATCCTATTTTGTGTGGTTCTCAGTTGGGCGTTTCACCTCAGATTATTGGTGAGTGGATATCCCTTACTAAAAAATAATCAAAATTTTATTTTAAGGGTTTAAAATTGAGTAGTATGATTTTAGATTACTCTGCATTTGAAAAAATATACAGTCCAAATTTTACTATGTCATTTTTGTTCTCTTAGATTCACAAAAAGTTACCTTGACTAACATATACATGGAGCTTAATTCACCCTTATGAATATCAATGGTTGTGGCTTCAAGTGTTTGTGTTCATATGATAAATGGTAGGACTACATCTTATTTTGGGATGAGAGTGAGGCTTAGTCTACTATTGTAAGAAATGTAGGTCAACTATGTTATATCACATGAAAAATTTATTATTTTTTATGTATTAGTAATGTGTAATATTCTTGAGGATTTGAATTATGTTACATGATAGTCATTAATATCTCTTAATCTATTCTAACTTGTATGTGAGCGGTGCCTTCCAGTAACTATTGATGTTTCTTGATGTGTTTAGGGATAATCTTGTCCTTAAATATTTTGTGTTAGTTACAAATTGTCCATAGCAACATATTAATCACATTAGATATAATAAATTTTAGTAGAGATAAAATTATATCATTCATGTCAAATGATCATAATCCAAGCACCATACATCTATCAAAGGTTAACTATGAACAATAACTTGGTCATCCCTTTCAACTTCAACCCAAATCCTAAATAATTTCTATAAAGTGAGGTAATGGCCCATTCACATATCCATCTTAATGGCCATTAGTAACTTAATAAAAGATAGATGACATAGATCATTATAATGCACGAATCATAGCCTAAAAGTTTACTTAAATGGAATACATAATACCAAACTCATCATTTGGAGTTTGGTGAATAATAGCCTAAAGGTTCATTATTTTGAATCATAGCTTAAAAGTTCACTTAAATGGAATTCAACTCTATTGACATTTCATAGGGAAACCAAAACATAAACTTGGTCTTATCACACCCAAAATTCAAAACTGTCCTCTTAGACATGGTATTCACCAGTTAATTTTGGCCACTATTTTAATCTTTCTCACCAAGTTTCCCAAAGGACGAATAGGGATAGTAAGGTAGTCTTGGTTCTAATAGTTGGGTAGTAACTCTCCCAAATGGATCGGTTCTGAATCTCCTCCAAACATCCAATATTCACCAATCTTCTCCAAAGGGTAGGAGGCCTAAATGGTTGGTTTAGTGAAGGAGGTGCAACTTAGACATGGTCTCTAGCCAATCTAACTGTAGGAACAATTAGAGGAACTTGAAAAAATTCCAAACCTCCAATATTAGCCTCTAACTCGAAGCCCATCAAAAGTTATGGGATCTACAACTTCTAGTTATCCCACTGTGCTGGTCACATAGAGATGCCCAGCTAGGTTTTTAGTCCTATCTCCTTGGAATCACCACCATTCATTCAAAAAATAACTAAAAAAGAAAATAGAAATTCATATCTCTCGTTTAAACCTAGAAATAGAATTTTCCCATGGTTGAATCGAGAGATATGATTCAACAAAGTTGACAACCCTAGTTTATGTGCAAAAATGACCTGTTATTGATTGTCACCTGATTTATCTTCAATTTCTCAACCAAATAACCTTAGATTTGTTGCAACAAGAAGCTAAGACATCTAAAAAACTTCCTATGAAGTTATTTTTTCCATACTAATCTACATGGGTTCGGGAGAAATCAAACACCACTAAAAAAATGTTAAAAATCACAATTTTTTCCAAGAGAAATAAACTAAAAGAGCTCAAATCCAATATTTTGGGCACTAATGGAGATACCCACAAAACTGATAATCTAGACTTCTTCTAAGTCTTCCAATGCCATTATCCACTGAAAGTTCAAAGATACAGTCAAACAACTGCACTTACATTAATAAACATTATTTTCTCAATGGTTTTAATAAGCATTTGTAAGGTTTGGCTTAAGAGATGAAACTAGTGAAGAGATGAAATGCGTGCTGATGATTGAATTCTGGTGTCGACAGATGCCCTCCTTCTCTCCTTCACCTCTCCTTTACGTGTGAAGTAATTGCAAAATGATTTATAAAATGAAACCATGTATTTTTTTTAAAGTTATATTCCTATGTTGGTTGAAATTACGACCACCTGTCATGGTCCTAATTTCGACCAACATGGGAAAAGATTTAAAAAAATCAAAATTTTCCTTCTATAAACCAACCAAGGAAAATCATTTTAATGCTTGGTCGGAAATGTTGGTCTAAAAAGTGGGTCAAATGTACTAGTGAATGAATAATAGGTTGTTATTTAGTACTTTCTCACTTATATTTGTTGTTAGATCCGGTATTAAGTTAAGAACATAGTTATATCTATTGGATCAGGTATACCCGCCTTGGTTTTGTAGAGCCTGAGGTGTAGAGGGCAGTCTTGTTCATAGAGTTGGTCCAGTTACCTATAGATTTCTCATGTTTGGAACTATCCCCTCCTCAAAATTAGTCTTAGGTATATTGGTGTCTCATGGAGTGTAAAATCTTTTCAAGAACCAACAATATGATTGGTTTTTTTTAAAACATATATGTTTGATTGAATGTGATCTTGGCTAGGTTAGAACTAGTATTATGGTTGTGAGTTGTAGGAGAAGGTGATTTCTACAAAGCCCTAGGCTATAGATGTTTTATCTAAGAATGTGTAATATTTATAATTCATTTTATTTTATAAAATTAATATTTATTATATAAAAATTCTTTCAAAAACACATTGACAAAGAGAGAATCAGTGTATTATTTAGTAATCAACATACAAGGATATTTTAATCATAAAAACACTATGCCCTTCAACTCAAATTCTTGCTCATGCTATACTTGTGCCACGAAATTCCATGGAACACTCCCTGTCATAGCCAGTGATCACTCTTTTCCTTCAAACTTCTACAACTTCCAAGTTAGATCAATATTGTACATGGTTAATAATCTTCATTCCATGGATTCTAGGTCTTTGAGTCCATGGAATGGTTATTAGTTACAAGTAAACTTCAAAATAAAGAAATAAATCTAAATAAACCAGTCAATGTCGCTATAAATGAGGGTACAGTCATGCTATGTGACTCTCAAACTGATCCAACCAAACAATATTGTTTCCAAATACTTTGTTGGTTCCTCTTAAACATCAACCAAATAATATTTACATTTGAATCCACACCCTAAGTGCCCAAAATGAAAAGGTTTAAATACTTCAAGGTTTTAAAACCAAAACAAGACTTTGACACCTTTAAGAACATTGATTTCAATTAGAAAAACTTATCTTTTATTTAATTTCCCATTTCATCCGCACACCAGGTTTCTCTACCGTACTGGCAGGGTATAGTTAGTTTAATAGTAGTTTGACATAAAATATATGAAGACTACTCAGTTTATCTTAGGGATAGAGATAATTTAATTTTAACTTTGGTTGTGTTAAAGGAACTAGGTTGACTTTATTTTATAGTTGTTTAACATGAGAGCTTGTACATTAATAGGAGTTCACATTTTTATGGGAATGTATCATTCAATTGAGCATTAATGCCCATCTATATCTAGTGAGATGAACATAGCTCATGTACCTCATGCTAGTGTGCTTGGATACCTTGTATACACTATTTTGCATTAGACTAGACATTATCCAAATAGTGAATATTTATATAAAGTGTTATAACACACAGGCAGTCCTCCTTTTACACCAATTAATAACAGTGACAACCCTCATAGGCGGTTGGATAATGTCTAATCTAATCTAAGCACACTAGCATGAGGCACATGATTTATAAACTCTCATGTTAAACAACTACAAAATAAAGTCAACATAGTTCCTTTAACACAACCAAAGTTAAAATTAAGAATTTTGGTGAAGTCAAGGAAGTAAGTGTGAGATCAAATACAGTCAAGTCCCTGAATCTAAGTCCAAGTTTAAAAGGGAGGGCTTCTAAAGGCATGAAAATGACTAAGTCTAGGATGATGAAGTAAAGGTAAATTCAGAAGGGGTAGAATCTACCCTCTTCTTGGGATTTTTATCCCAACCACCCATTCATTTCCACCCAGGTGTAGGACCGCATCAAACAAGGCATGAATGAGGACCTAGCACAAGAGTGTGCTACTTGTTGTTAAGAGAACACATTCAAATCAAAATGAGTCCAAACTAAATGGGAATTGGCTCAAATTCTCTATCAAACATATTGTACAAAACATTTTAATGTACTAAGCTCTATGAAGAAAAAGTATCCCAAGCTCTGAGATAAATCTACACCTTACACTTTGGAAATGAATTTATATCCTATGTGTATAACATGTAAAAGGAACTATGTTAAAGGAACTATGTTGACTTTATTTTTTAGTTGTTTAACATGAGATTTTTTAGATTAATAGGAGTTCATATTTTTATGGGAACATGTCATTCAATTGAGCATTAATGCCCATCTATATTTAGTGAGATGCACATAACTTGTGTACCTCATGCTAGTGTGCTTGGATACCTTGTATACACTATTTTGCATTAGACTAGACATTATCCAAATAGTGAGTATTTATTGAGAAACGCTTATGGCTAATCTTAGCCAAATACTCCTTTGTGCTAGTAGTCTACAGAATTAGACCTTTATTAAGAATTCATCATATCAGATAAACTATGTTTAAGAACTATTGGGACTGGTCCTTTGGTGTGTATTAAATAGAATAGAATTTTCAGCATATTATTATCATTCTATTTCTTTGTTGTAAACATGCCATTGGTTCAGTTTTGTAATTTTTTTGTGTTAAATGCATTAAAAATAAAGGTCTAATTTCATAGACTGCTGATGCAAAGCCCTCTACTATCACCTTAAATAGGCCAACTCAACTTGAGGATTCAACAAGAAACTTGGAATCAACTCAAGGAATCAGTCCTACTCAAAGATCAAATAGAGTTCTCTGACTTTGTAAGTCACCCCCACAACCATTCCACACAAGTTCACCTTCCCACTTCATTTTTCCAATCTCTCATTGAACCAACTTCATTCTAGGCCACCTAGTGCACCTAGTGCCTCCACTATACCAAAACTCTAACTAGACCTCTCACCTTGATCCTAACCCCATAGATCATCTTATTATGGTATATCTACCATGTTCAAACTTCCCATTCACTCCAATCAACTCAAATTCTACCATTCCTCTTCTATAGCCTTTCTAGGCTTGCCTAGTAGCCCTTCACACCTTGAAATCAACAAATAATTCACAAACTTCCAAAATATCCCAAAAATGTTTTTAAATTTTCTAGTACCCTTTATAGAGTTACTAAATTCATCTTAGTCTCAGTTCATCATTTGAGTGGTGAAGATTTCCTTCACCCTCTAACTCTCCAACTAGGCCTAATTTTCCCTTCCTCAACAAAGCAACTCCTATCCCCGCTTGCCTCTAGGTCTCCATTACCATAAAAAGTATTATAATATGATTTAAAATCACTAATTTTAAACTTAGTCTAATTCCACCTACTCGTCTACTTTCCCATTCACCAAACCCTCACTTTCTAGGCTATAAACCAAGGGTTTTAGAGAAATTGTTCTTCCCTACAACACACAATCCCAAAAATAGTTCTAACACATTCTAATACATATCCAATGACCATTTCAACCATCATCTACCCTCTCCATTAATCAGGTATCTCCCAGCCATGACTGGTGTTGAATCAATGCACTAGTTCATACAACAAACTTCAACAATCAGTGACTTTTCAATGCCACCACTCCATTTACCTGCATAAGAAATCTTCATTACAATAATATATTACATTATTAAACCCATCCCACCAAATTATAGTCACCATAGAGGTGGGAGAGTCACTACATTATTTTGGTTACAAACCCAACGTTGACTATGCCTACAATCTCAGTCCTGTTCCTAGACACCATTCAAGTTCTTGAATTTAATAACAACAAAAATAATATAATGACTATAGAACCATGTAAATATAATGTAAGGATATGTTCCTAGGACATAATCCAAAAAAAACCACGTTCAATCAATCATATAGTTTCATTGTTGTGTTGAATGTTCCACGATAGTGTAGAGGTTTTCGAGAATGGTATTGTCTATATTGATTAAAAGACCTTTTCCATTTTTTCCTTGATACATCAATTTGACCACACCCACTCCACTTCACATGGATGTCTTTGAAATAGATGCCTAACTCTAATAAACTAACTATAACTACTAACTAAGTTCTAACTGTCTAATACCAGTCACCAAACTGACTATATTAACAATCTAAACAAGAACTTTGTTGTCAAGTTGAGAACAAAAGCTGTCACCTTGAAAACACATCATCCAAAGCCCATCTAAAGAATTTTAAAATGTTTAATGACAACCTTTAAAACCAACTAATCCTATAACCCTTACTACTAATCCCCAACTAAGCCTTTTTAGGCTCATATTGCCAATATAGGCACATTGCAATGTTTTGCACTTCAAGTGCTCTTGGCAACATTTCAAGGGTTTAGTAGCCTTATTACATCTCTTAAAACCATTATTGGTCATTTTCCCAATCCCCTAAACTAGGATCAATCCATAATCTATTCCTAGTGACTTCTAGGTACCTTTTAGGCTTATCATTGACATTAAGGTTTACGTTCAAAATTTGATTACAATAAGATAAATATATGATCAAAAAAATATCATATGACCATGAATATTCTTCTTACAAGATTCAATGACCTTTGAAGGCCATTTAGTTTCAACTACAACTAAGGATCCATCAGTGACCCTGGAGCTCTTCATGACTCATGCCTTTGACCTTGGTGCTCATGCACCAACTTCTAGCATGAAGGAAGTTTTGACATAAAATATATGAAGGCTACTTAGTTTATTTTAGGGATAGAGACAATTTAATTTTAACTTTGGTTGTGTTAAAGGAGCTATGTTGAATTTATTTTTTAGTTGTTTAACATGAGAGTATTTAGATTAATAGGAGTTCACATTTTTATGGGAACGTATCATTCAATTAAGCATTATTGCCCATCTATATCTAGTGAGATGAACATAACTCATGTACCTCATGCTAGTGTGCTTGGATACCTTGTATACACTATTTTTCATTAGACTAGACATTATCCAAATAGTGAGTATTTATATAAAGTGCTATAACACACAGGCGGTCCTCCTTTTACACCAATTAATAATAGTGACAACCCTAACAGGTGGTTGGATAATGTCTAGTCTAATCGAAGCACACTAGCATGATGTACATGAGTTATAAACTCTCATGTTAAAAAAATAAAAAATAAAGTCAATATAGTTCCTTTAACACAACCAAAGTTAAAATTAAGAATTTTGGTGAAGTCAAGGAAGTAAGTGTGAGATCAAAATCAATCAAGTCCCTGAATCTAAGTCCAAGTTTAAAAGGGAGGGCTTCTAAAGGCATGAAAATGACTAAGTCTAGGATGATGAAGTAAAGGTAAATTCTGAAGGGGTAGAATCTATCCTCTTCTTTGGATTTTTATCCCAACCACCCATTCATTTCCACCTAGGTGTAGGACTATAAAAAACAAGGCATGAACGAGGACCTAGCACAAGAGTGTGCTACTTGTTGTTAAGAGAACACATTCAAATCAAAATGAGTCCAAACTAAATGGGAATTGGCTCAAATTATTTGTCAAACATATTGTACAAAACATTGTAATGTACTAAGCCCTATGAAGAAAAAGTATCCCAAGATCTGAGATAAATATGCACCTTACACTTTGGAAATGAATTTATATCCTATGTGTATAGAATGTTAAAGGAACTATTTTGACTTTATTTTGTAGTTGTTTAATATGAGAGTTTGTAGATTAATAGGAGCTCAAATTTTTATGGGAACGTATCATTCAATTGAGCATTAATGCCCATCTATATCTAGTGAGATGGACATAACTCATGTACCTCATGCTAGTGTGCTTGGATACCTTGTATACACTATTTTGCATTAGACTAGACATTATCCGAATAGTGAGTATTTATTGAGAAAATTTTATGGCTAATCTTAGTCAAATATTCCCTCCTACTAGTAGTCTACAGGATTAGACCTTTATTAAGAATTTGTCATATCAGATAAACTACATTTAAGAATTATTGGTATTGGTCCTTTGGCGTGTATTAAACAGAATAGAATTTTCAGCATATTATGATAATTCTATTTCTTTGTTGTAAACATGCCATTGGTTCAGTTTTGTAATTTTTTTTTTGTGTTAAATGCATTGAAAATAAAGGTCTAATTTCATAGACAGTTGATGCAGAGCCCTCTACTATCACCTTAAACAGGCCAACTCAACTTGAGGATTCAACAAGAAACTTGGAATCAACTCAAGGAATCAGTCCTACGCAAAGATCAAATAGAGTTCTCTGACTTTGTAACTCACTCCCACAACCATTCTACACAAGTTCACCTTCCCACTTCCTTTTTCCAATCTCTCATTGCACCAACTTCATTCTAGGCCACCTAGTGCACCTAGTGACTCCACCATACCAAAACTCCAACTAGATCTCTCACCTTGATCCCAACACCATAGATCATCTTAATATGGTATATCTAGCATGTTACAACTTTCCTTTCACTCCAATCAACTCATCTTCTACCATTCCTCTTTTATAGCCTTTCTAGGCCTGCCTAGTAGCCCTTGACACCCTAAAATTAGTAAATCATTCACAAACTTCCTAGATATACCAGAAATGTTTTTACATTTTCTAGTACCCTTTTTGGAGTTAAAAAATTCATCTCAGTCTCTATCCATCATCATTTGAGTGGTGAATATTTCCTTCACCCTCTAACTCTCCAAGTAGGCCTAATTTTCCCCCCCTCAATAAAGAAACTCCTATCCCCGCTTGCCTCTAGCTCTCCATGAGCCTAAATAATATTATAATATGATTAAAAATCACTTATTTTAAACTTAGTATGATTCCACCTACTCATCTACTTTCCCATTCACCAAACCCTCACTTTTTGGGCTAGAAACCAAGGGTTTTAGAGAAATTATTCTTCCCCAAAACACACAATCTCAACACTAGTTCTAACACCTTCTAATACATCCCCAATGACCATTTAAACTATCATCTAACCTCTCCATTCATCGGGTATCTCCCAGTCATGACTGGTGTTGAATCAGTGCACTAGTTCATACAAAAAACTTCAAGAATCAATGACTTTTCAATGCCACCACTCCATTTCCCTGCATAAGATCTCTTCATTACAATAATATATTACATTATTAAACCTATCCCACCAAATTATAGTCACCACAGAGGTGGGAGAGTCACTACATTATGTTGGTTACAAACCCAACGTTGACTGTGCCTACAATGCCAGTCCTATTCCTGGACACCAGTCAAGTTCTTGACTTTAATAACAACAAAAATAATATAATGACTATAGAACCATGTAAATATAATGTAAGGAAACATTCATAGGACATAATCCAATAAAAACCATGTTCAATCAATCATATAGTTTCACTATTGTGTTGATTGTTCCATGACAATGTATAGGTTTTTAAGAATGGTATTGTCTTTATTGATTAAAAGATCTTTTTGATTTGTTCCTTGATACATAAATTCAACCACACCCACTCCACTTAATTTTTCTGTCTTTGAAATAGAATCCTAACTCTAATAAACTATCTGTAACTAATAACTAACTTCTAACTGTCTTATACTAGTCACCAAACTGACTGTATTAACAATCTAAACAAGAAATTTGTTGTCAAGTTGACAACAAAAGTTGTCAACTCAACAAAACATCATCCAAAGCCCATCTAAAGACTTCTAAAAGGTTTAATGACAACCTTTAAAACCAACTAATCCTATAACCTTTACTACTAACCCCCAACTAAGCCTTTTTAGGCTCATATTGCCAATATAGGCACATTACAATATTTTGCACTTCAAGTGCTCTTGACAAAATTTAGAGGCTTTAATATCCTTATTACATCTTTTAAAACCATTATTGGTCATTTTTCCAATCCCCTAACCTAGGATCAATCCATAATCTATTCCTAGTGACACCTAGGTACCTTTTAGGCTTATCATTGCCATTAAGGTTTACATTCAAAATTTGATTACAATAAGATCAATATATGATCAAAACAATATCATATGACCATGAATATTCTTCTTACATGATTCAATGACCTTTGAAGGCCATTTGGTTTCAACTACACCTAAAGATCCATCAATGACCCTGGTGCTCTTCATGACTCCTACCTTTGACCTTGGTGCTCATGCACAAACTGCTAGCACGAAGGAAGATTTGACATAAAATATATGAAGGCTACTTAGTTTATCTTAGGGATAGAGATAATTTAATTTTAACTTTGGTTGAGTTAAAGGAACTGTGTTGACTTTATTTTGTAGTTGTTTAACATGAGAGTTTGTAGATTAATAGGAGTTCACATTTTTATGGGAACGTATCATTCAATTGAGCATTAATGCCCATCTATATCTAGTGAGACAAACATAACTCATGTAACTCATGCTAGTGTTCTTGGATACCTTGTATACACTATTTTGTATTAGACTAGACATTATCCAAATAGTGAGTATTTATATAAAGTGCTATAACACATAGGCAGTCCTCCTTTTACACCAATTAATAATAGTGACAACCCTCACAAGCAGTTGGATAATTTCTAGTCTAATCCAAGAACATTAGCATGAGGTACGTGAGTTATAAACTCTCATTTTAAACAACTACAAAATAAAGTCAACATATTTCCTTTAACACAACCAAAGTTAAAATTAAGAATTTTGATGAAGTCAAGGAAGTAAGTGTGAGATAAAAATAAGTCAAGTCCTTGAATCTATGTCCAAGTTTAAAAGGGAGGGCTTCTAAAGTCATGAAAATGACTAAGTCTGGGATGATGAAGTAAAGGTAAATTCTGAAGGGGCAAAACATGTCATTGGTTCAAGTTTGTAAAATTTTTTTGTGTTAACATGCCATTGGTTCAGTTTTGTAATTTGTTTTTTGTTGTAAACATGCCATTGGTTCAGTTTTGTAATTTTTTTAGGAACAATCTGGCCAAGGGCCAGATCAATACTACTCACAATCTCATTACCAAAGTGGCCGAAGACTATGTTAGGATGATAAAATATGGGTATTCTCTTTACCACTACAAATATTTGAAGGTTGCCACACTTGGATGAATGTGTACCATTCTTAAGAGAATTGGACCGAGTTTGGCTTACCTCGAACAAGTGAGGCAACATACTAGGACTATTTTGATCTATGGGTACCCTAATGTTGGCAAGAGTTCTTTTATTAATAAGATTACTAGGGTGGATGTGGATGTGCAACCTTATGCTTTTACTACTAAGTCTCTATTTGTCAGGCATACTAATTATAAGTACTTGAGGTATCAGGTTATTGATACCCTTGGTATTTTGGACCACCCTTGGAGGACAGGAACACAATCAAGATGCTCAGTATTATTGCCTTATCTTATATGAAGGTGGTTATTTTATTTTTCCTTGATGTTTCGGGGCCCTATGGTTATAGTATTGCGTAACAAGAAGCTCTATTTCATAGCATAAAACCTTTGTTTACCAATAAGCCTCTTATTGTAATTTGTAATAAGATTGATTTGCAAACACTAGAGACACTACCAGAGGAGGATGCAAAATTGGTTATGGAGATGAGATCTGAGGCTGGGAAAAATATGGGTGGGTTCTTTGGGAATCAGGAGGGGGGGGGGATGATGATGGTGCACTACTCTCTATGAGTGCTTTGAAGGAAGAAGGGGTGATTGCAGTGAAGAATACGACATGCAAGAGGTTGTTGGAGTAAGGAGTAGAAATTAAGATGAAGTCAAAGGAGATCAATAGTTGTCTCAATAGGATTCATTTTGTAATGACCAAGCTGTGAGATGGGAAAGAGAGGCCCCCTTGTATTCCCCAAGCTATTTTGGATGCCATGGTGCATGCTACCAAGGAGACCATGAAGTTGGAGAAGGATATTGAGAATGAAAATGGTGGAGCTAGAGTTTACTCTACAAGCTTGAAGAAGCAGTATATTTTGGAAAATGAAGAGTGGAAAGAAGTTGATATTCCTGAGATCATGGATGGACACAATGTTGTAGATTTTATTGATCCAGATATCTTGCAAAGGCTTGAAGAAATGGAGAGGGAAGAAGGGATTAGGATGGTAGTTGAGGGTGATGAGGATGATGAGATGGGGGAAGTGGAGTTGAATCCTGATCAAAAGGAAGCTCTAGCTACAATTAGGAAGAAGAAGAAAATGCTTATCATCGAACACAGATTGAAAAAGAGTATTGCAGAGAGAAGGCCTACCGTACCAAGGAAGTTTGAAAAGAATAAGGAATATGGCTTAAATAGAATGGGAAGACATCTTTCTAGCTTGGTCTTGGATCCTTCGACAATTAGCTTGGTAATAAATGAAGTAGATGATAGCTAAGTAATTAGCTTCCCAAGAAAAATATCATAAATGAAATGTGTGTACTACAATTACTGTGCCCTCTGCGTGTACCTAAATGATATATTTGAAACAACAAGGGTAAATTTATCCTTACCCTTGTTGTTTCAAATATATCATTTGGGTACACACAGAGGGCACATGAACTTGGGTACACATAGTTCATTAATGGGATTTTTCTTGGGAAGCTAATTGCTCATCTGCCATCTACTTCATTATTATAAAGCTAATTTCTGAAGGATCCAGGTCTAGGATAGAAAGATGTCTTCCCAAACACATAAAAAACATTCACATAAACACGATAGCTAAAAAACATAAATGTAGATATCACAATAGCTAAGAAACATAAATGTAGGCATCATGGTCATGTAATTTTTTGGAGACAACATAATTGAGTTGTATACCCAAATGATGCAAAGCAACTACTAATCCTCCTGTTCCAAGTTGACATTGCAGGATCCAAAAACCATAGATAATGAATAAATTTAGAGAGTGGAGGAGGGCCATAATGACCAAAATAATATAGGACAAACCTTAAGTTAAATGAGGCAACTGCAAACATTTTAATAGATTTTCATTATTAAATAATGAAATTTGCATATACTAGAGTTCTAAGCCCCCTCATTACATGATTTATTGTTGTAAGTCCCCTTTGACTTAAGCATCTAGAAAATGAAACTACAACCTATTGGGATTGAGAAAAACCTTATAAAACAACAACAACTAAGAAGGATCGCTTGCCAACATCTGCTGAATACAAGGTCCTCCAACAGATGTTGGCAAGTGATCCTTCTTAGTTGTTGTTGTTTTATAAGGTTTGTCTCACCCAATAGGTTGTTGTTTCATTTTCAAGATGCGTATGTCAGAGGGGGATTACAATAATAAATCATGTAATGAGGAGGCTTAGAACACATATGAAAATTTCATTATTTAATAATGGAAATCTATCAAAATGTTTATAGTTGCCTCATTTAACTTGAGGTTTGTCCTATATTATTTTGGTCATTATGGCCCTCCTTCACTCTCTAAATTTATTCCTTATCTATGGTTTTCAGATCCCGCAGTGTTGACTTGGAACCAGAGAAGTAGTGGTTGCTTTGCATTGTCTGGGTATACCACTCAATTATGTTGTCTCCAAAAAATTGTGACCATGATGCCTACATTTATGTTTCTCATGTGTTGTGTCCCAAGACCCCTAATGAACCTTTACAACCCTTTACGATTCCTAAGAATACATCTTATAGTTCTTAAAATGTCATAAAGGGGCATAAGAGGCTCCTAGGAGGGGCCATATGAGCTTCCACCTTCATGTGGTTGGCCTTGTTAAGTAGAGAATGTTAAACTATTCTCAAAACAAAGAGAAGCTCAATAATTTAAGGTATCATTCCATGGACAAATTAAATTAGACTTACTATCCAATTTGGACAAACTATTTTTGTTGTACATGGCACTTGGAGTCAAGTGTGTCTCTAAACATTGTGAGCTTTCCATATTCCTTAAGTGTTCTTTCACAATTTTATTTGTCAAAGATTGAATTAGGGATTAAGAATTTTCTCACAATTTTATTCGTACATTGATGAGAATCAATGATGGAGAGTTTTTAGATTCTGAGAAGACATATATGCAGTGGAGGCTAGAAGGGATTTTTGTGGAGATTTGCTAGAGTGGCTATATACATACGAGGGTTTCCAGATTGAGTACCAGTGTAGAGATGATGATTCAGTAACCCACATCTATAAAACCTTCTCAAATATCCTTTCTTTGGCCTCCACTCATACCTCTTCTCAGAATCTAGAAACTTTGGATATCGTTTCTCATCCATGCACAAAATGTGCTAGTGATCGTATAAAATTACTTAATACTAGTAAAGGGTGCTGGGCACAGCCTCTAGATTATGAAGGGATTCCATTCCAGTGCAGGAGGTGTTTTTAGATAGGGCATAAAGTTTCCCAATACTCCAAGAAAATAATGTCCAAGGTTGCATCCTGGTGGAAAGATTATACAGTGGAGAAGAAGGTGAAGCAACAAAAGAGTTTTTCTCAAGCTGTGCATGGTGAGACATTGAAGCAAGATATTGGAAATTCATGTAAAGTGACCAATGTTACAAAGGGATTGGATGGTTTGGATGATGGGTAGAGTGCTAGAAAGGTAGTAGCCACACCAGAGGGCAGTGAAAAGAAAAGACTCGTTGGGTGCCAAGACAAGGTGGATGAGCGATCAGATGATCAACTGCATCAACATGGGAAGTTGTATCTTCTGAAGCTTTTGTGATTGATGTGAGTTTACCAAATATTTGGGGAGATAGCTCTCTTGAAAGTAGCTATCCTTGGTTCGGACTAGGTTCTAACCCGTTATGATTAATAAAATTACCAATTAATGTTAAAAAAAAATAGTAAAGTAACATAACAAAATACACAACAATATATTAATGCAAAGTAACACCTAAAGATAAATATCTAGACTAATCACCGAGCAGGATGTCATTGGTGATTACTCTAGATATTCATCTTCAGTTTTTTTTTTTTTAACATTCCATTATTAGTCAAAATTTTGACAAACCTTGGTCGAAACCCTCACACAGATTGGTCTAAATATCGACCACTTTGTGTCAAAATTTAGCATCATGGGTTTGGCATCCTGGTTGGACAGTGTAAAGATTTTGACCAAAGCTAGTCAAAAGGTCTAAAGATTTCGACTAGCTTTGGTTGAAAGTTCAACCTAATGACTTCCTAATAGAAACTATGAATTTTGACCAAGATTGGTGTAGAACATTCTACCTTAACAACGATATGTCAAAAATTCAACTTGAAAAATAGCAACCAAACCATTTGTCAATTATTCAACCAATTTTGGTAGAAAATTCGACCAATTGTCCATCGAAAATGGGTGCCAATTGTACTAGTGCATTATAATGTCCCCAAATTAAGAATATCAAAATTTCTCATCATCATAATTTTCTTTTCAAAGGAAGTAGGGTTTAGATATACCTTTAGATCTAATTGAATCTCTACAATATAATTAGGGTTTATTTATAATCATAATTAATAGTTTGATTTCTTTAATTAGAAGTGCACATATAAGAGGAATGTAAATCAAATCAATAGATTTATAGGATTAACTTGAAGGTCACCCAACCATAGAAGCATTAAGTTGAGGTGAGTTGATAAGGTGCTCCAAAAACCTCCTACCCTAGGCCCAAGAGTAGATACATTCACCACCACCATTTAATCAACACACTATGTAGTGAACCCATATTGAAAACTCATTAATTTATAAGTTCTATTTTTATTTTTAAATAAAGTTCCATTTGAAAATTTTAAATAATATTTAAGAATAAATTTTAAGTTAATTTTTATTTTCAATATAATTTTATTTTAAATCATAAACTAGTTTTAACTTTTTAACTTGTTTTAGTTATTATAACAATGATCTAAAAGTATTTCTATAAAATTATATTAAAAAATATTTAAGGTAACCAAATAAATAGATAAAATAAATTTTATATATACTATGAATATTCTCATTTATAATTAATATTATGTGTCTTTTATATGAATAATATAGTCATTATGGTATCTTCAAAGCAATAAAAATAAAATAAAATAACTATTAAATTTTATGTATGTAAAAATGTAAAATTCTAGATCATTTAAGTGATACATGCATGCATGCATGAATACATACATATCTTTATTTAACTTTCATGTTGAATAAGTTTTAAAAAATATTTATTATTCAATTACAAAAATTTGCCTTTTTATTCTCAATTATTATTTTAAAAATTTATCTAAGATTATATTAATTATTTATAATGTTAAAACTAGCTTACTTTAGAAATATTAAATCTCTAATTTTAATATTTTATTAAATTTTAGCATTCATTAAATTTTTTTGAAAGTCTATCTAAATAATTTAATTATTTCATAAATATCAACTATTTTAACATTGATTAAATTTTCTCATATTCCTTCACATCTTATTATGGGTCGAGAGGCATCCTATATAGCTACAACATGAAGAATACGCTTGACATATTTCATGTAAAAGAAATATATTGGTGGTTAGTTACATATTAAATTCCAAATAAAATTCTAAAAATGACTTAAAAAAGTCCATAAAAGGTCGAATTTAATAAATGCCAAATTGCATTCAAAAATGAAAAAAATTCAAAAAAAGGCCATAAAAATTTGACATTAACTCTCACTACCACTTGGAGTTTAATTTTAAAAATATTAAGAAACTCTATGTGATGGGGAGCGGGTGACCTAACCGGTGGGATCAAGCATGAGAACCCCATGAGAAAGGATTTTCCTACACCGACAAGGTACCCTGTGGGCCCCTGGATAGCGGGGATTCTTGCACATTGTTGTCACAGTCTGCAATGTGTTTGTGTGGTGCTATAGTATGGGGTGACAGGGAGTGTTGGCCCCACACCTTCCAATCAAATTTAATTTATAATTTATTTATTCTTAAATGTGTAACGCCCAGTACATGCATTTTAATTTTTTAAAAAAATTTCTTCAATGCCCACCTACGAGCTTTTTCATATTTCATTTTTTTTCCAATTTTCAATAGAGGAATGCAAAGGGCCACATAGGAATGTAAATAGCCATATAGGAATGCAAAGAGCCACATAGTAAGCAAAGATGAGGACTCACTGTGAGATTATAAAATACCCCTCTCCCCATATCATTTTTATTTTGCAAATAGGTTTAGGGAGATGATTTTGAACAAGGTTAACAACCAAAATGATTTCAAAGTAAGCCATTTAGTGTTTAGATTTAGATTTTAAATGTTGTATTTAGGTTTTTTATTTGGTTTTTTTACAATATCTCATAGTATTATTTTTAGCTTTTAGATTTAGTATTCAAATTGTAATTATTTTGTTTTTAGATATAGTTTTTCACAATATTTGATAGTATATTGTATTCAATTTTTAGATTTAGATTTGAAATGTTGAATTCTATTTGGAAGGCAATGCTGCCAAATGAGATTTCAATTTATTTTTTATTTTTTTTGGCAAAAATGGACAAAGCCATTAAATTTTATTAATATATAAACTACTTTAGTGAAGCTCCAGGGGGAAAGATGTAGCAAGAAAACCTCCCTTCTCAACCAAATATATACAAGAATTTACATAATTTGAATTACATAAAGTGCCACAACACCAAAAAGGACCTAATTACAAACTCTAAGTGGCATACATTCGAAGGCAGAATAAGGTAGGAGGCTAAAAAACCCCAACCCAAAAAGAGGATCCTAAAACTAACATATACATCAAAAATCATCCAAGGCAAAATCATCACCGGAGGACCTGATCATGGCAATGGCACCTGCAACCGCATGAGTGAGAAGTAGAGGTCATACCCTCAGATGAAAAAGATAGGTCCTCAGGAGTGACATGGTTGGGAGAAGATGAATCCACCATCCCATCATTGTGAACATAAGCCAAAATCACCTCCATACTGTCAAAGATGTTGAGAGCATGCGTCTGAATAGAGACATGAATAAAATCCATCAGACTAGACATGGAAGCTCCAAAACCCACCTTATCACTACAAGAAATGCCCAGCTTGAAGGCATCAAAAAGTTTGACATACTCCACGTCCTTGTCCAGACATGTTGGGGAGAAAATGTTGCCCGCCCAAGAAGGTGAGGCCCTAAGATTGTACTGAGTGACTGCATTGTGAATGCTCTTAGCTAAAGAAAAATATTCTCTGACAAGTTTTGTCACAACACCCATGAACTGAACATAATCTTGCAATAAATCATAAAAGTATGATAAAAACACAGAAAGAACCTAAGAGTGGAAGAGACACCCCGACAAGGTAGGAAGTAGCACATAATCACCTATAAGTTGATGCACAACGTCAACCACCTCTACTGGCATGGGCTTGAAAACCACCTGTAAATGGAAAAGGTGGTACTCACCAAAAATTGGGCATTCCTAGTGCTAAATAAGCATATCAATGCAAAGATTCAGGGCCCTATATTCTATACTCGACATACTCTTTTGTAACACAAGCAGAGAGGATATCTTGGAGAAGACTGCCGAAAAAACAAGATGATAGAGACCCAGAAAAGGATCTATTTAAATCACAGGGAAATAGTAGGATGATGACATTCCATAAAAAATTTTTGTGTGGGAAGATTCATGATCTGTCCTTGGTAGTTTGATAACCAAGTGAACAATTCCCCATAAATTCTTACATAAGCTGAGAGGGATGAAATTACTGACACTAAGAACAAAAAATCCTTGAAAAAAAGCTCTCACACATGAAATTATTTCATGCAAGTTGCTCCAGCCACTGAAATATAAGGAATCCATCTCAGCAAAAAGGTTCTACCTTAGCCCATTTCAAAATTTGGACATGTGACTAGATATGAGGGATAGATAACTCCTTATCAACCCATGCAAGGCCTTGCAATTGGATTAGAGATGAAATAAGAGAATCATTTTGCCAGTGAACTTTCCTTGATTGTAGATCTGCCCCTTTATTTGCAAACCAATCGGCTAATCCATTTGCTTCCCTATAACAATGAGAGATTTTGAATTCTTCAAAGAGGGCGAGAAGAGTCAAGACCTCTTTAAGGATGTAATGGATCTCCCAACTAGATGTTTTCCTATCAATGAGTGTTGAGGTGATGATTTGGGAATCACCCTCGATATGGATTTTCTTAAAACCCTTAGATTTTTCCAAAAGAACTCTCATGAGTAGAGCCCTACCCTCAACAATGTTGATAGATCCATATGGGAACCTAGAGCTCATTGCTTATATGCAGGAACAATTTGACTCTCTAAGGACACATCCAGCCCTAGATATTCCTGGGTTACCTTTAGACGCATCATCGAAGTAAAGTTTAACAAAGGGCTCATGAGGAGGATCCCATTTGACATCTTTCCTTTTTTCCTTGTTTGATTTTTTTCCAATCATGACTCCTTTAAAAGGGATAGAAATAAGGGTACATGAGTTCATAATCTTCAAATCCTATGAGATGAATAGAGAGGATAGGGACTTTGATCTCATAGTGAATGCATTCATCATTTCCAAGATTGATTTTTCCATAGCCCCACACACTTGGTCTACTGAGCTCTTTTCCTTCTTGAAGATTCTCTTATTCCTCTCCCTCCATATGGACTAGGTGACAGCCATTGGAGCCACTCTCCAAAGTTGTGAAAAGAAAGAGTATGATTTAGGGAGAGACCATTGCATGAAAAAGTCCATCAGTCTTTCCAGCAGAGGGCCATACCAAACCAATTTATCCATAGCCCAGTACCAAATGTCTTGGGCAAAGGGACATGTCACTAGGAGATGATTAGAATCTTCTAGTTGAGAATTACATAGGACACAATGAAAGTTGTCTGTAATACCTAATCTACAAAGATGGTCACCAGTGAGGATTCGATAGAGGATTTCCAACCCTAAGAAAGAACCAGCCTTAGGAAAAACCATAGTGTGCCAGCAAAAACCAAAGAGGTGCTTGTTAGGGTATTGGGGCTTGTTGGTTAACTGGAGGTATCCTAACTTGACTGAATACCTCCCATCTAGAGCAATTGACCAAACTAGTATGTCCTTTTTGAGATTAAGATGGAGGGGTCTTTGTTGGAAGATATCATGAAGAGCCTTAGATTGATCCTTAGGGAGACCCAGGCGAGAGATGTATTTCCAATCCAATCTAAGATCATCACCTGTTAGGGATAAAATAATATAATCTTTCACCTTGTGTCCCCACCTTGATTGTAGCACTTGAATAGTTGAGGGCAAGATGGCTGATGAGTAAGAGATGGGAGGAAGACCATTCTAAGAATCCTCCCAAAAATTGGCCTGATCCCCTAAGTTCACATCCTAAGAAAGTTTTGGGAGAATGATTTTATGGCATTTGATAACAAAGTTCCACATTACTGAGCATGAAGGAGGATCCTTGCTGGTGAATATCCAGGAAGGGTCATCAGTATCCAGATATTTCATCCTAATGATTCTGGCCCAAAGTGAAGTCGGGTTCTCATAAAATTTCCAAGATAGTTTGGCCTCCAGACTGATATTTCTTTCATAAAAACTATGAAGGCCTAAACCCCCACAATCTTTAGGGAAGACCATCTTATCCTAGTCCACAAGGGGGATCTTAGGGGATTCATCCATGTTGCCCTTCCAAATGAAATCTTTGATAGTTTTCCTAATTTTCTTCATGACCAACTTGGGGGCCAAGAGGACTGACATGATATAGTTTGGAATAGAAGAAATAACTGATCTGACAAGAGAAATCCTACTCGTAAATGATAACCATCTTTCCTTCCATGAAGCAATCCTATCTATAATTGATTGAGAAATCTTGTCCCAAAAGGAGGCTTTGCATGATCCTGGAAAAAGGGGGATGGCCAGGTAGGTACTTGGGGTCTAGGAAATTTCAAATCCCAATAGATCATTGATTGTTGATTGGGTCCTCCTAGGGATGTTATAGAAGAATACCTTAGACTTAGAGGTGCTAACCTTTTGTCTTGATAAAGAGCAGTATTCTTCCAAAGTTTCCTTAATGACTTTAGCTTCTGAAACTAAACCAGAACCAAACAACAGGGAGTCATCTACAAACACGATGTGAGGGATTGAAATTTGAGATTGATGGAGGGAGATGCCATCCCATAAGCCCTGGGTATTTTTGAAAGAAATTAGTCTGATCAAACCGTCTACCATGATAATGAATAAGAAAGGAGATAGTGAGTCCCCTTTCCTAACCCCTTGAGAAGCCAAGAAGAAGCCACAAGGAGACCCATTGACAAGGACAGAGAATTTGGCCCCTTTGACACAACCTAGAATCCATTTGATCCATTTTCTATTAAAGCCCATTTTTTTCATGATCATCCTTAGGAAAGACCAATTAACTCTGTCATATGCTTTCATCATGTCCAACTTGAGGACCATCGATTGAAGTCCTTGAGATTTGATTGAATGGATAACCTCATGAGAAATCAAATCCCCTCCAACAATATCCTTACTCAGGATAAAGCCTCCCTGTTGGTCTGATATAATCTTGGGGATAATCTTCCCAAGCCTTAAAGAAATTGATTTTGTAATGATCTTGTAAATGGTGTTGCATAGCGAGATAGGCCTAAATTCAACAAAGGATGAGGGGCTACCTCACTTGGGGATGAGGGTGAGGAATGTGTTGTTGAAAGGTTTAAACATGCATGAATGAATCCTAGATTCTTCCATAGCTTCAAGAATATACTATCCCATGAAGTCCCAACATTTCTAGAAAAAAAGGGGGGTGGGGCCATTTGGACCAAGAGACTTGTTAGCACCCATGGAGAATACTGAGACTTTGACTTCATCCAAAGTGAAGGGCTATAGCAACCGAGCATTTTCCTCCTCTGAGACCAAATTAGGAATGAAGTGAAGAGGATCAGAGTGAGAGGGAATAACATTCAAAACTGAAGGATTAGATAAGAGATCCTGAAAGAATCGAACAACCTCTTCTTGAATATCTTTTTCTGAATTAAGAATAGAAACATTATCATCCTTAATTATAAAAATGGATTTTTTTTGCCTCCTAATTTTAGCTAAGGCATGAAAAAAAATTGTATTCCTATCGCCTTCTCTGAACCACAATTCTCTAGATCATTGCCTCCAATACGTTTCTTCCCACAGTAAAAATTCCTAAAGTCTATCTCTTAAATCTTTCTGAATCTCATAAACTTCATGTGAAAGCCCATGATGAATAATATGATCATTCCAACTCTTCAATGGGTTTTGTATTTGGGCCTTTTCTGCAAATATGTTACCAAAACAAAACTAATTCCACCCCTTAATCTTTTCTTTCATGAATGACAGTTTCTTAAATAGCTAGAATATTTTGTACCCATCCTCAGGGGGACATTAAGACCACCATTGGTATAGCATAGATAAGAATTTTTATCATGAAACCACATGCACTCAATTTTGAAATATGATTTAGATTTAAAAATGTTTTATTCCAAACTAATCTCTAAGCTAATTGCAAAGTGGTTGGACCCTGGTAGACTGAGAACAAATGAAACACAATAGCCATGAGCAAGCATCCAAGGGGAGTTGAGGAGAAATATTTCTAATCTGACTCCAAAAAAATAGGAAACTTTCCTTCTATTAGACAATGTTATTTTCCCATTGTATGGGATACAATTGTATAGGGCTTGACCTTCCACAAAATTTTTGAAATCTTGAGTCACTTTAAAAGAGGGGTCTGCACCTCCCATTTTATCCATATCTCCCAAGGTTGCATTGACCTCCAAGAATGAGCTTTGAATCCCCAAGATTAGAGATGACTCGAGACAACTTATCCCATAGTCTTTGCTTACTGGTAATAGTGATTGGACCATAAACATTAAGCATAAAGAAAGAGACTGCAAAAACTAAAACTTTAGCCAGTAACCAATTTGCATTAGATGAAACTAACTCCATTTTGCATTTAGAAGGCTTCCATAGGATGGCCAAACTTCTTGAAGCACCAAAAAAAGGGACATGAAGGAAAGCCCATACCTTCTAGGATCCAAAGAGTCTCTCCCCCTTCTCCTAAGACATTTTTCTTTCTTGAATTAGAATGATGTCTACTCGAATTACCAAAATATGATCCTTGATAAGTTAGGCCTTGTTAGAGGTGTTTAAGCCTCTAACATTGCAAGATATCATCCTCATTAGTGTTTCAAATAGCCTACTACCCTCCTCCCTTGCTTCATTTGTTTGGTTATCAAAGTTGTAGCCTCCTCCTTAGAATTTATAGGAATCTTAGAAAAAGGAATGACTGACTGAACTCCTACAACAATCTCTTCCTCAATTTTCTTCCCTTTTGCAGGGCAACCCCTGGGTTTTCTAGTATATAAGCATACTTTGATTTTAGAAGAATCTGCTCCAGTTTGCAAAATTGCACAAGCAGATTGATAAGGAGAGATCTCCCATGTAAGGCTCATTAAGTCTTAACCCACCATGGTTTCATGAGTGGAGGCATCTCCTTCCACATCCCCATCAAATTATTTATCATCCACACCTAGGACGAAAGTGTCAACCAACCCATATATATCAGTTTTTGGAATGCCGTTCGTCGCATGATTGTCTAGACCCAACATAAGGTGGCCAAGACTAAGTGAGATGTGAGCATTAGGGGCCAGAGATGAAGAATTGAGCTCCTAAAGAAACATGTTTTGAATATTTTTTCTAATAGATTGAAGAGAGGAGACCCTTTCCAATGCATTTGAAGGAAATGGTGTATTATCCAAGGGCCAGTCAGTTTCATAATCCAAGTGAAGACCAGAAATTTCCTTATTCTGCAGTGAGATGGAAGGGTCAGCCAGGGTAGCTTCTGGTCCAAGATAAACTAAGGGGGAGTTGTGTGCATCTAATGAGTTAGCAAAATGATCAGCCGTGACCCTTGATCCTGAACCCTGTATGAAATAGTTCGCATTTGGGGACTGGTAGACATCCTGATGTGAGTTATGTTCAACTAAAATCCTGAGATTTGAGCCCTTGCCTGGGGTTAACTACCAAAGGGGAAATTGTGACTTCCTGAAGTGGAGAAGGAGAGTTGTGCTCCCTATGATCTAGTTCCTATTGCAAACAATCCAAAATCCCAACTTGCAAAGAATCCAGCTAGCCACCTTCGAGAGGAGGATGGGAAGGTGACTAATTTGAGACTAGTTGGGTACAAGTTTTCAGTGGGGGATTGGGATCCTTCCCTACAAAGCCTTCCCAAGGGGAAAGAGGTTTCAGAATGTGTAGAGATTCCATAAAAAAATCTATTCCCTTGGGGGATAAAAGATTGAGGGTGGTGCCTTGGGAGTCCCTTTGGTAAAAATTCACCCCAACAGACAAATCATTCTGATCCAAAAATTGGCAATGTGAAGGGAGAGAGCTAATATCTTTTCACACCTTAGCACATGTGATGCACATCCTTCAACAATGAGAGTTAAGATGCCTAAGAGAATCCATCATGTTTAAAATGAATCTAGAGCCATCCAAGGAAATAATTTGTTCATGAGAACCAAAAGTAGATTCCAAACAAATACTCAAAGGATAGATCTTGGAAGAGTCCCAAAGAAGGAATACCCTAGGAGAGAGTTTGCAATCATCCAATGAGGACTAGTCATGATGCAGGAAAATGCCCAATTTGTTAGCCATTGCTTCCAAGATATCTCACTGCCTATATTCCAATGGTAAAGCTGGGAAGGAAATCCAAAATGGGAAAAATCTGGAATGACTATTATTCAGATGGAAATTTGGATACCAAGGATGCGTATGTATAGCCCAACCCTCCATAAACCAAATTTTGCAATGATGGATTTTATCTCTATTGGTTTTGTCAAAGAAAATGGCTATGAAGAATCCCTAACCATTATCAATTAAGAAAATTTTTTACAAGCCAACCCAATTTTTAAAAGCCCAAGATGAAAACTCATCATTAGAAGGGGTGAAGTTTCGAAGGGATTCTAGCTGGTCTGGAATTGAGGGTTTAGAATTGAGAGGCAGATTGAAGGGAGCTCCTTTGGCAGTAGAGAAGAATTCACCATGGGTTTTAAATTGAGGGCCATGTGCCTAAAGTTCCTTACAGAGGGTAGAGTCATTCCCTAGGCGAGAGGGCCATATAGGACAACAAATATCAAAATAACTTTCTTCTTTGGAAACTGCCTATGCCTACCATGAAAATGACATGGCTTCCAATTGTTCTACCTTTGGTGGGGTGGTCAAGAGAAGGATGAGTTTTGCCTAATTTTTGTTTGGGCTTGTTGATCCATTTCCCTGAATGGAAAACCCATTGAGAATTTCCATTTGAGGTAGGGCAGTATTCATCCACCCATCTTCCTGAGTGAAAAACCTACTGAGGGGCATGAAAACCTATTTGATTTGAAACCTTGTTCCAAAAGTCTTGGATGGGGAAAACCCTATCTACTTCATCTCCCCATTTCTCCCTCTGTGAAGGTATTTTGCCTCCGAACTTTGGATCCCTAGGTCCTGTTGTGAATTTTTGTTGCATCGTGGGTACTAGATCTAGAACCCTAGCTAGAGCTCCTCCCACATGAACTCCTCCCACTCCTCATGCATGAGCCATCCTTTGTTGATTTCAATTTATTTTTGAATCTTACACATTTGTAGTTTTTTTCAAAAAAATTCATATTATTTCACAAAATTATATTTAGTTTTTTTTTGTTTTTTGTTTTTTATGTCATTTTTTGTTGTTTATTGTTTTGTATTCTTTGGGGTCTTGGATCTTAGAGTTTCATCTGATTCATTGGAAAGAGCTTTGGACTTAGGGGTTCCAACATTGTCATTTTCATGTCTGCTTGAGGAAGTGATTGTCAGGTTCCCTAGAGTCCAAACTTTGATTTTAACCTTCCCTTATAATTTCAACTAGAAATTAGAGCACTTTCATAGGAATTATAAAAGACATTTTACCCCCACTCTTACATTTACCCAAAGAAAAAATTACCCTCTATATCTAAGTGATTATTAGAAATTGTGAAGTGTTCACAAAGTTTGACTTGTTGAAGGTGAATTGAGAAAATTTACTATGTTTGTGGTTCTATGCTTGAGTTAGGCTATTTTAGTGTAAGAGAGAGTAGGTAAATCATCCCTCAGGTATTTTATAGGTAGGTCCCTCTAAGTTCTTGGTTCTATTTCTATTTATTTTTGTTTTCAATTTTTTTTGTCTTTTTGTTCAATTTTTTTCTTTTCCTTTTTCTGCATGTCGCCCAACACCCCACCCTATAAATAGTGTTTGCAAGGGTTTTTGAGTCTATGTGTCAACCTAGTTTCTATTTGTTCTCCATGAATTTTCTGGCCTACATGTATATAGTATAAATTTATGTAGACCTTTATTCAATCTTTGTAAGTTCCTGTAGCTAGTTTAGGCATCCTTTGTAGACACTTTTGTAAATTTTGGTCTAAATAGGTTTAGGTTCTTCTGAGTTTGACAACTGTACAAGGTTTTTGTGTAGGTGTTTATAAATATTTATTTTGAAGTTCAAATTTTTTGTGAGTTCTATCAGACCATGATCTATGAATAAATGACCCATGGACTCCATGTCGAGTCTTTGTGGTCTTGATTTAATCCCTGAGAGTTGAATTTTTCCAAGTTGTAGAGTCCACATTAGTTGCGGGGTCAAATCCACATTTTTAAAATAGTTAGTTTTCAGTCTTCTCCATCTCCACCATGCTTGTCCTAATGGCAGCATTTTTTTCCCACAAGCGAGCATTTAGAATTGTCCAAGTTGGTCGTTAATTCCCCTTTTATCATGCCAGCTATAAGCATGCATATCATAACTTTTCATGTATTGGAACATGTGTGCCCAACCCAAGAAATGACATTAAGTGAGTGTCACATCAACTATCTATTTATAACTTTTGTCTATTTGGTATTTTGATCTCTGGTTGTCTCGATGGTCCCTAATGTGTTTTCTTTTAAATTTTATCTAAAAAGGATCCATGTTGATTATCACCATTACCACCTTGAAAGGGGGGGAAGGTTCAATACATCAAGTCACAATCTTCAGACTCTGGCATCTTTGGTCATGCATTTTATAGTTTACAACTTGGTCGTAGTAGGAGACATACCCCCAATATTATTTTCTTTTTTGCTAAGTGATGTGCTTTATTCTTTTGAGTAACCGGATTTTGAGCGTTGAAAATGTGTTAAGCTAAAACCCTTGTGAAGCTCTAAATTTTAAAAGCTCAAAGTTTCTATAAAACACTTTGTGAGTTCCAATTATTGTATAGTGTTTTTATGGTCATCTTGTCTTCCAAGTTATCATCAACCAAAATGGCAGAGGTAGGATCACCACCTAGAAGTTATGAGATTCCCAACTCATCTGCAGTCCCCATCAAAAAATTAAAAGTAGAGAAATTTTAAGAGAATCTTCCACTGGTGCTAAAGTACATAAAGGATAGGATAATTCAGGGGTCCCAAATTGAAACCACCCTAAGGGAAATCACAGATACTAATTTTGGTGCCTGGACCAAATTGGAGGGCCTCCAATAGGTAGTATAACAATGCAAGCATTTCGATGACTATATGTCAATCAATTTCACCACTTCTAAAATTATTCAAGTGACATGCTTCCCACACTCCATGTAGACTTTAGAGTTAATACTTCTCATGGCCAAGAATTAAAACACAATTTCTTGTATCATTGTCACATCTTGTAGAGTACCCATTTCCTCCTTGGATAATGATACCATTGCAATGACATGGAGGATCCCAATTTTCAAGGGTGCCATCACCATGAAAAGGGAGGCCATTGTTGCATAGTTTACAGGTGTGGAGGATGCATCTCAGTGTCTCTTGAACATAGAATGGTAAAAGATCCTGCATTGAGACTACAAGAAGATGAAGATGGATATCCCTTTCTCTGATTTCAAGGAGCCATTACAAACGAAGATAATTTTTCTATGTAGGGTTTTTGGTGAATCCTGTGCTTGGGAATTCTCTCCTTAGATGTATTATTATTATTTTTTCTATATGACTAACAATAAAAAGAATTTTGATTGGGTGACCATCATTTGCAACCATATTGATTCCCAAATGAGAAGGGTAGAAGAAGATAGTCATTTTTACATGAATTCTTATGTTTTGTCATCTCTAGCTTAGTAGCATGCAAGAATCCCCAAGGAGTAGATACAATTAGTATCCTTGGGATTGAAATAAGATATTTGACCCCATGGAATCATTTTCACCAAATCCAATGGGATGAATGTTTCCAATATTTTTGCAAAGTAAATGATGATATTATTTTTCATGATGTTAAGGTTTTCACTAAGGATGTAGGGTTTAGGTTATACCAGCATAAATGACCATGATTATTCCATGGAGATGTTATTTGATCCAATTATCACATCACATCTACATCTAGGTAACCAGGTTCATAGGAATCCCTTTTTTACTACCAAAGCATTGCAGGGACATGATCATTTTGTTAGAGTTTTGCAGACAAATCCTTGAAGTACATGTCTTATTGGCCACAAAGAATATTGCCTTGAATCTCCTTCCCCATAACTTGTGGTAAATACACATGCACTCTTGCGGTGGCTCGAGAGGTGGATAATTAATTGAATAGTTTGAACTTAGCCAAATTTTTACTTAGGCATCACAATTATGATCCACACAGTTGTTTGGAGAGGGAAATGCCCTGGGGGTCTCAACCCCATGAACCACAAAATGAATATTTTTGGGAAGATTTACAAGATGATTTTTATGTTTAGTCCTAACATCACTTGAGGATGTCAAAAGGCATGATGGAAAATCTCAGCCTCTGATCATTCTTGGAAAATTTCTTGGATGAGGGGTCCCTTGAAGACCCTAATTATAAAGAGTTGATTAATAAATTGGGCCTCCTTCTGGTGGATTGGGATACCCTAGAAAATTTGACTATTGAGGTTATGTCGAGAACCATTGTAGAGAAGTCATGCTCATTTTATAGGAGCATACCTAAAGAGAATATGTTTGGACACATACCCCATAGGGGAAACCATCCCTAGACCATAGGAAGTAGAAAAATCCAAATACCAAGGAAAAATGAAGTTCAACAAATCATCCCAACCATCTGACACAATCTTGGAACCACTTATGATGTATCTAAATGAGAAATGAGAGAGGTCCCAAAAGTTAGCAGAACAAGAATAGGCCAATGTAACATATATCCTTAAAGCCACCCCGGTGAGCTCCCAACCCCACATACCATCATTCCATCCATGGCCACCCCATTGGTGTGTCAAACCTTTATGAGGCAAACAAAGAGGTATAAATAGTAGCAGTTGGAGCACTACTCCATCAAATAAAGAAACATAAAGCAAAGAAGTCTTCCCCAAATAAAGACTTGGGCCTGGAACCTGAAAAAGTTTTTGAAGTCTATGAGATTCCTCCCACTCCCTCTCCAACAATAAAAAAACACTTTGGAAGATCTATCAGAGGTTTCACAAACAAATGTTGATAATTTTTTAATGCCAATGAATAGGGTAACCTACATCCAAAAACAAGAGGCAGATACCCTCTGGGAGGTGACAAAAGTGGAAAAAGAATGAAAGTACTCTGAAGAACAAGAAGAAGAGCGTTAGTGAAAAGAATAAGAAGATAAGGTTGCTAAATATTCTTTCCCCTACGTGGTGGAAGCCATAGAGAAGAGAAAGTAAGAAGAAGTTGATAAGAAGGTGGGGAAAGAAAGAATAAGAGTAGAATAAGAAAAGAAAAAGGAATAGGAGGATAAAAGGATTGAGGAAAAATCATTGGATTTTGGGGAAACCAGACCTTTGGGAGTAACCATACCCCTAGTAGCCATGTCTCAATCCAAAATAGGTTCTCATGACCCATTGTCCCCTCCAAACACACATATAGTAGAACCCTCTTTGGGACTTTAGTAGGAAGAGGTCCACACTGAATAGGCTCCTCAAGCACCACTAGCCAATCTACATATAGAAGATATTCCATGGGATGGTGCAAAGGAAGGAGGAGAAGAAAATATAGAAAATAATCCTGATAATAACATCAAAGAAGTAAGAATGGAAGGAACCAAACTAATGTTCACAGAGAACCCCACAAGATTAGGGATAATGATAGGTGAAACACAAGGCCTAATGCAATGGCTAGTGGAGTTCCAGAGGAGGAAAATGACCATAAAAATCTCATCTCCTCCCTCCCTATCCTATATGCTAGAAGAATAATAGGTGGAAAATAATCCAAAGAAGGCTTTCAGCCTCCACACCATCTGAAGGGGTCTAGATGGAGGCATGGTGGTGACAGTGACTATCCTTCCAAAAGATAGGGAAGCATCTAGAGTAGCATCTAAACAATATACCATAATAGATATTTCCCTAGGTTGATGGAACCGAAGAGGAGAGATGGACCTCTTTGATGATGCAAGCTAAGTCATACATGAAAGGTACAAAAAGGAGTACCAAAAGAAGAAAGAGCTTCAAGCCTTAGAGTTAAATCTTAGAAATCTCTTAATGGAGTTGGAATCCCCTCTCAGTTCAGTAATGTCAGAGTCCTCTACTTCAAGAAAGTTTCTCCCTAAGAGAAACATAGATACACTTCAAGCGATGAAGATGAAGCACTAGCCGTGGATGAATGTATTGTCTAGAATCTAGGAGTAAGAAAATTTAATTCTAAATACCTTCAAGATTTAATTAGGGCTTGCAAGATTGTAAGAAAAATCAACCAGACCATCCCAGCTTGGCGGGCTGAGATTGAGAAATATGAAGAATGGAATGATCACCTTAGAAACATTGTAGACCTAAGGGAGGAAGGTTTGGTCAAAACAAGAATTTTTGGGAGCTTGCCTTATGCATTCCTAAAGGCTTAGTATACTAGACTTTCCTTTTGAATCATGAAAATAAAGCAACTGGTAAAGGTCTTAGACACACACACCTGTGTGGTTTGAAATCCAATGGAATAGTATATTGCATTTTTTCAATAGGCTACATTGGTAAATTGATGGAAATGTGAACATCTATGCCAATTGATCATTATTGATTAGGTTTGACGAGCTAGTTGAAGCACAATTCTTCCTACCAGGAGATTTTGATAATTCAATTTTAGGAAGGCTCTCCCAACTTATGATGAAGGTTCATGACACTACTAGGACCTCCTCGGAGATGAAGATGAAGAAAAAAGAGGCATAAGACTACCTCAATGGGGCGAGGGACCGCATTCACTATTTGAAGGAAGTGGGATACAAGGATAAAATAAATATTATGGAGGCCTTTAATAAATTTCAAGAGCAATAAATTCTCAAGGTTCTAATATTTCTCTCCCTATGGACCCATATTATTTCATTCATTATTTTCAAGCACGATCTTTTGAAGTCTGGAGTTTGAAACTACATTCTTTATTTTTCATAGTGGTTCACATTAATGATATTCCTAGAGCCTATTGACCTTCTTCCTAATTTCTTGTTATAGTTATTATGCCAAAGATTGGGTAGGTAAAATTTGGCTTGAGAATGACAGGAGAAATACAAGAGACTACAGATGTCATTAAAGATCTCAAGGTGTCAATCTGATATTTAATACTTGGTGTACACTGGATACTTAGAGATATGGAGCCATGATTGCATTTATGAAGCATGTAGATTGAGACACTTGAAGAGAATAGAGTCACATCCACATGCATGATGCTGTCTCCTTGAGGATTGATTCCCTAGGATTTCCCTTCTTTCTCTTCTCTCTTCCTCTCTTGTATCTATTTATTTTGCAATATAGTAAGGCAATTTTGACAATGTAGGTAGTACTGGCTATAATATTGTATTTAATGTAAATAGGTAGGTTGTATAGGTTGTAGATCCTGATGTAAATAGTGGGTCTCATCTATAAATAAGAATTCTGACACTATTCTAAGGGTCAAAAGAATTGATGATTTTCTTGTCCATATCAATTATACAAGCTCTCTTGCACTCTTTGCTTTTAGTTTAGTTGTTCTTAGTTCTAGTAGCTTAATGCTCCTCTAGAGCCATGGATTTAGTTGTTCTTAGTTTCAATAGCTTAATGCTCCTATAGAGTGATGAATTTAGTTGTTTTTATTTCTAGTAGCTTAATGATCCTTTAGATCCATGGACTACTCTTGGTGTTGCACTTTTTGTTGTCCTTGATTTTGGATTTAGCAAGTGACTTTCATGTTGTATGCTTTCCTATTTCCTCTTCTCAAGTTTTTTTTTAGTTAAATGAAAGGATTTACTTTCACTACTCATGTATGTTTTGGTTGATCATCATGCATATGGTTATTATGGTTATCAGTTCTTTATTTTAAGAATCTTTGATGTTTGGAAGTTTATAATATGACTATAGGTAGATGTTTAATCTAACTCTGGTCAATCTTTTGTATTTTCCATGTCAAAGTTAATTGTTACTTGTGGAAAACCTCATCCCCTTTCCTAAGTCTTTGATACTTGGTGAGCTTGAAACCAGTAGACCCCTAATAAAAAAGAATCACATATCTAATTAAACCACTTCCACAACACTATGACCTGACTACCACGTGCTTGGAGGCTAGGAGATTTTTCTCTCTAGAAAACCTTTTCAGGTGAAGTTGGTCGATACTTTGGTATTTGGTGATAATTATTACTCTATTGGTGAGGCTATCAAAAAGTTGTGTCAATAGAAATGAGAGACCAAATGTTCTTTGTTATGATTATTTTTGTTTTTCACAAAAATGGCATTTTAGACCATTTCATATCAATAAATTGATCTCATTGTCTCTATGCATCCATTTTTCTTATAAAGTATTCATTTTCATTTTGTTACAATATTTTTCCTCTCCTTGTCTCTATGTTTGTATATCTATTAGAATTTATTCACTCTCATTGTCTTTACTTGTTAAAATGTATACCCTATCATTTTGTACATATCATGATTTTTTATAATATGTATTTAAACATAATAAAAAAATATAATCTCTAAATTCACATGCATTATTAATATGTATATTAATATCTCCAAAGAAATGCATGCATATATAGATGTGAACAAGATTGTATAAATAAATATATAAGCTTTTCAAATGAATACACAATCTGTAATGGATATATGTAATTATAAAAATTAATATTTACTTAAATATTTTTTGGGTTTCTTATGTTCAAGGAAATGCCACCATATTGGTGTAAATTCCATCTTATGCTTATGAAAATATATATGATACTACAATATTTATTACTTCCTATCTATAATATCTTACAATAATTCCTTCTAAATAATAGAATATTGTTATATATATTCAATGTATAAAATCTATTTAGGTTTCTAACTTTACCTTTCTTTCATAATAGTTATGGTGTGACCAAGATTGAACTTTGAATCATATGAGTAAAGAAGACAATATCACATAGAATATCAAAGACAATATCAAACAGAATATCAAAGAGAGTACCATATATGTCAACAAGAACAAACTATAGAAAGTCAGAGAGAACAATAGCGAATAAGATGCAATGAAGTTGATAGACAAAGGTCTATTAGAAGAAGGTCATAAGTAATAGTGGAACAATTATAAATTCAAATATAAATGAAACAAATTTAAAAATAATAAATCGTCAATGAACTTCTTAGCAACTCTCTATTTTTGAAAAAGAAGAAATACATTAAAGTAAACAAGGTGATCCCCAACCAAGTGAGAGATATAACCATCAACCTAATAGAAACACTTAGTTAAATGTTGAAAATGAAAACTTAACATCCATGCAATGTGTGCCAGAAACATAACATCAAATTCGATTACAAATGAATGTATATGTGGAAGGTACTATAGAAAATATACCAAACCCAAATTGTATTCTTCACTCTAATTTTAGGAGATTTCAAATGCAGTATAGACTTCAATTAGATACTTTGAAGACTCCAAATATGTTTTATGTTTGTCAAGAATGTTATCTTGGAATGAAAGTATATCACAACTCTAAAGGTCCTTTATGAAACAGATGTCAACAAGTGTAATGCCCAAATTTTACGAAACTAGATTGAAAATTACACAACATACTTATGCTGCCCCAACTAAGTAATAATATTTTAAAAAAAAATTAACTTACTATCTTAACTAAACCAACAATTTATGATTCTACTTGTTGTAACATTTATCAATAATAGAAGCAGGAAATGAAACAACTTTAAACAAAACCTTTTCATATCATTCATTTAATAATCATACCATGTTGTTGCATACCTCAACTTATTTTCCACATTTTTTGTAATCATCTTGTCTCATCCATTCCTACATCTGCATACATACACAACTAGATGCACATATAATGGTTTTCACTACCCACATGTTACCGACGCCTTTTATTTAACCTTAGAGTTGCTAATGATATTAAATCTTACAAAAGATGGATATATAAGTTACATCAACACTTCACCTACTCTAGCAAGCATCAAGATTAACACATATGAGATAAGGAATTACTAAATTTATATTTTATTAGTTACTCAGAAATGAATTTAATTATGTACATATACTTTTATTTATTTATGTGATCATATGCTCAAGTGCAGTTTATGTATAAAATCTCCCTATACTACTTTAATTCATTTTGAAGAAGTCAACCCTCTCAATTATACCATTATTTCATACTTACTTAATTTGGTTTAAATTATTTACAACAAATCCTTTCTTTCACCAAGAGTTTTATAATTAATAATTTTTATTTTATTCTTTTATTTTACCCAAGCACCAATATGAAAGCACAAAAGATCACTTGTTCTTCTATTTTATAGAAAAGTTCTCAACTAAGACATCATAAAATTTCTTTCAAAATTTACATTCTCAAGACAACATATGATCAAATATTAGATTTATTTCAATTTAAATATACTAACAAAGCCTTGCTCTCCTCCCAACCATATGGCATCATGAGGTCCTTAATAAGCCCTAGCCAACCCCTGAGCAATAAGACACATTTTCTCCATGGAGATAAATGGTGATATCATATTTACTAACAACATTGGCACATTTTATTAAATCCTTAGCTAACAAGTTCTCAAGGAATACCACTTGTAATATACTTCATAGATCAAGCATCCCATCAAAACTAAGTACGATAAGCAATGAGGAACTTAATCTCTCTATATTACATAGGATGAGATCCTTCCATCACTCCAATCTCCCAGTTTTCCTTCTCTAGATATTCATTTTTCTTCCACAAGCAGAGGTTCTCCAAAAGGAGAAGTGAGTAAATTTCCAAATCACAAAATAAATTACACAAGTTTTATGGGCCTTAGCCACCTTAAAAAAATACTTTAATATTATTTCAAGGGGAAAGAAATGTATAATGCTCTAGCTATAAGGATCCAAAAATAGTCAACAAACTTATAGAAAGCTACATTTGCAATTTATTGGTTAGACAGATATGTGCGAGTAAATCTTAGCAAAATAACACTAACTTAAAATATAGATAACTTTCACATATGTTAATCAATTTTAAAACTTAAATATGTTTCAGAAATGGGAGGAATTGAAGAAGAGAAGCCCTATGTTAATTTTTTAAATATCATAATCCTGTATGAGCAGATTTCCCTACATCAAAAATGTTCACAAAATAATACTAACTTAAAATATAGATAACTTTCACATATGTTGATCAATTTTAAAACCTAAATATGTTTCTGAAAGGGGAGGAAGTGAAGAAGATAAGCCCAATGTTAATTTTTTAAATATCATAACCATGTGTGAGTAGATTTCCTTGCATCAAATCTGACTTTTTAAATCCGAATGACAGTTCATTATGATATCTTAACTTGTAAACACAGTTGTAGGATTAAGGAGCACAAAAAAATTTGAATAAATTAATCTATAATGAGAATTAAATGAACATAAAAAAGATTCCCAAATATCTAAATTTCGATATGTCTATTAAATTTTTTTTGGCTTATGTGTAAGACTGTATATACCTATAATACTTTTTTTTTAATATCAGAAATATTTCCTCCATGTCAAACAAACAACTACCATAACAATTATTTCATAAGAATATATGATCAAGAACTAACTTCAACAAAAAAATTTAAAAAAATAGTTTGCTGTTGAAATCAAGAAATATTCTTTGTCTATTTTCACCTAGAAACTCAATGACCAACAGTTCATAAATAAAATCCACTGACTCATATTTATTTCTTCATTTGTTTAAAATAGATGGAAGAAAACAATGGTAATCTTAAAATAAATCATAATTACCTTCTTTTCTAATGACTGAAATGTAATGGAGATAAAAAATTTACACTGAGAAGAAAAATAAAAATAACACAGATGATTGAAGAATTGTTACCAATTGCAAGCTTGAGGATAAATACCTGGATTATGCTGCCAACAACATTTTTTGTCAATACAATTCTTAGTAAAATCTCTCCAGCCAAAATGATAACAGAAAGACTTGGACAATAGTCTTTTGAACGTACAAAAAGACCTCACTTCTATCACTCACTTGTAACCCATATTGATTTTCTCCATTGAATTTAAGGAAGATACAGTTTTATCCCTACTAACGAGGGCTTGGAAAGGACTAGTTTTCTTAGTACTCATTTAGCTCAGCAAACTTCTAATAAAAAACTCTAATGCCTATCTTACCAAGGGAAACATTGAACAACAACTCAACTTGGCCTAGGCAGCCCCTACATATAGAAACAAAATGGCCTATGCAACCCCAACACATAGATTTCTTACATTCCCAACATGCTAGCTCAAGTAGAGATATTAGCATCTCCCAAGGTCATGTCTCAGGTAACACCAGAGGGGATACACCAGGAAAATGGTCATGAAAAAAAAAACTTATCTCAATCTCCCCTACGTCAATCATAGACCACAGATTTAAAGGAAATCTGAATAAAATATTTAGGAAGACCTAGACTTATTTTTGTAGTGCCTCTCTTTCTCTATACTCCTACACCAATACCTTCCCCTTCTGTTTTCCCCCAAGTATTATCATATATCCTCGGGTGGGTGTGCAAGAAAGAGAAAAAAAAAATGAAAATATGAAAGCACACCATCTACCTCCACTGTTTGACAGATTTTTCCCTCAAATGTCCCCCCCCCTCAAAAAAAAAAAAGACTGACATCATTATTAATGTAGGGATAAGGCTGCCATGCCTCGTTCTCCCACCACCCATCATAAAACTCCTTTCTACTCTCCATTTTTAGCATTTATTTACTTCAATTATTATGGCAGGTTAGGATATAGGTAGTGTGAGCTACACGTTATTAAACCAAGGATGCACAGACATTAAATTGCCACCTAAACAAGTCATTAATGTTTGAGTTGTCAAACAAATGTTTCAGATCAGAAGTGTTAACTCTCTTTCTATGTATATGTGCATAAGTACATAGTTCTATTTACTTAATTATTATTGCCTATTAAACATTATAGTGCATATTGGTACATATTTGATAATTCATTTTTAAACTAGAAATTAATTTTAAAAAGTGTGTGAATGATTCTTACAACACTCTATTGCGAATGAATCAGTATTTGTTTAGTTGAAATCATGTGTTAATATGCAGACTAAAGGAAATGATATTGAAAATTCCTTTTTCTATAAATAACATAAAATGACTACAAAATTTAATATTAAATGTATAAACATGATAACTTGACTTCTCATGTTAAGTGTAAATTGTCTTTTCATATTATAATTTTTTTTAAAGTAGGCACTAATGTTAATTTAGTTAAATATCTATTGATTTGTATATAAACTCTTTTAGCTTTTAATATTTATATTCTTTAAATCCTTATTAGTATAAATAAATACTATCTACTCCATGTCCTTATAATATTGATCATATAAATTTCAAACAACAAGGTTAATGTTTACAAAATCCTCACCACTACATCAAATCCATAAGTATTATGGCTAACATCTATATCGATAATAATTTTGTCTACTGTCACAATTTTATCATAAGAATGCCATCTTTGTTACCCAAATAAATGTCATTATTTATGATAATATAAAATTCACTTTCCTTTATTAATTTATAGTAAACATAAATTTATTCTTCTAATTCAAAATATACTTACTTTCTTCAACATTTGAGCCAAACTCTAGATCCATTTTACTTCCTTGCCTTGAGATGATTGGTGAGGCACTACCACAAGAGAGATGAAATCATAGATTTTCATATGCAAACAATATGGATAATTTCTCTCAACTAGAAGAGCTTGTAAATTTGTCTTAGGTTGAAGAGATGTTGATTGCACATGTTATTCCTATCCTGCAAGTTACACATGCAACTGGTGGTCAATATAAAAACAAAGGACAGATAATTAATAAGTTTTCCACAACATGTAAAACAAGTATCCAAAGTTTTTCCACAAACAATACAACATTTTCCAATCATTATTTTTGGCAGGAGAGATCAATATTGCACACATTATAACTTTACATAAATAGGGATCGTGTGTAAAAATAATTGAAATACAAAGTATGTCATGAAATGTTTTATGCAAATATTAGATTTGATGAAACTCCTCTCAATGATCTACCAAGAAATTCTAATGAGAATATTTTTAACAAATTGAAGATAGTGGACATGGAGTTTGATTTGGATGCAAATGAAGTCATATTTGTGGGTCCAATCAAAGAGATAGATGAAGATAATATAATTGAGAACACAACATCTATGGCTTCAAGACCAACTAATGCTCAAATAAAAATAGAATTAATCCATGCATGGTTTAATAACCCTGATATAATTCCATCTACATTAATTGAATCACCACCTATAGGTGCATCTACTATCAATGAATATGTCACATCCTGACTCTTAGATGTGGAATTTACAACAATGCTTCCTAATGGAAGATGTGATTGGTTAGAGAAAAGAATGAGGTGAGTGCAACTACATGAATCTCTCAAGCATTTTTTACAGTATAGGGATAATCTCCTTTCTAAACATCCAAGGTTTAGATTTGTTACACATGCAATTAGTAGTTAATATAAATACAAAGGACACACGATAATTTTTCCACAACATGTAGAACAAGTATCCAAATTTTTTCCACATACAATAGAGCATTTTCCAATGATTATTGTTTGCAAGATAGATCAATGTGGCACACATTATAACTTTACTATAAATAGGGATAATGTGTATAAAACATTGAAATACAAAGTAGAGCATGACCAATTTTTTCAGATGTTAGAATTGATGAAACCATTCTCAATGAACTACCAACAAAGTCTGATGAGAATATTTTTAATAGATTGAAGATAATGCACATATAATTTGATTCTGGTGCAAATAAAGTTATCTTCGTGGGTCCATTCATGGAGACAAATGAAGGTAATATAATCAAGCACACAACATCTATGGATTCAAGACCATCTAATGCTCTAAGAGAAATGGAATTAATCCATGCATGGGTTAATAACCCTAATACAATTCCATCTTCATTAATTGAATGACCTTCTATAGCTACATCTCTTATCAAGGAACATGTCACATCAAGATTGTTGGATATGACATTTTCAACATTATTTCCTAATGGAATATGTGATTGGTTAGAGCCAAGAATGAGGCGAGTACATCTACATGAATTTGTCAAGCATTTTTTGTGGTATAGGGATGATATATTTGGTAACCATAACACTAACTCCAACCCTTATATAATTATAGATTAATATTCATAAAATGTCTTCCATGTTGCGTTGCAACAACTACTAGCTTATATATACTAATTATATACAAATTACATTGAGAGATATCCTTCTTAAGGCACCTATTAAACCTTGCATTATTAACATGCATTATTAATATGTATATTAATATCAAATTTAATTTATATTTTTTTAACATATTTTAATCCTTATCTCCAAAGAAATGCATGCATATATAGATGTAAATAGGATTTTATAAATAAATATATAAGCTTTTCAAATGAATACACAATCCGTAATCAAGATATATATAATTATAAAAATTAATATTTACTTAAATATTTTTAGGGTTTCTTATGTTGAAGGAAATTCCACCATATTGTTGTAAATTTCATCTTATGATTGTGACAATATATATGATACTAAAATATTTATTACTTCCTATCTATAATATCTTACAATAATTCCTTCTAAATAATAGAATATTGTTATATATATTCAATGTATAAACTCTCTTTAGGTTTCTAACTTTACCTTTCTTTCATAATAGCTATGGTGTGACCAAGATTGAACTTTGAATCAGATGAGTAAAGAAGACAATATCAAATAGAATATCAAAGACAATATCAAAGATGATATCAAAGAGAGTACCATAGATGTCAACAAGAACAAATTATAGAAAGTCAAAGAGAACAATAGAGAATAAGATGCAATGAAGTTGATAGACAAAGGTCTAGTAGAAGAAGGTCATAAGTAATAGTGGAACAATTATAAATTCAAATATAAATGAAACAAATTTATAAAGAAGCAATCGTTAATGAGCTTCCTAGCAACTCTCTATTTTTGAAAGTGAAGAAAGACATGAAGGTAAACAAGGTAATCCCCAACTAAGTGAGAGATATAACCGTCAACCTAATACAAATGCTTAGTTAAATGTTGAAAATGAAAACTCAACATCCATGGAATGTGTGCTAGAAACATAACATGGAAGTCAATTACAAATGAATGTAGATGTGGAAGGTACTATAGAAAATATGCCAAAACCAAATGGTATGCTTCACTCTAAATTTAGGAGATTCCAAATGCAGTATAGACTTCAATTAGATAGTTTGAAGACTCCAAATATGTTTTATGTTTGTCAAGAATCTTATCTTGGAATGAAATTATATCACAACTCTAAAGGTCCTTTATGTAAAAAATGTTGACAAGAGAGATGAAATCATAGATTTTCATCTGCAAACAATATGGATCTTGGCTCTCAACCAGAAGAGCTTGTAAATTTGTCTCGGGTTGAAGAGATGTTGATTGCACATGTTATTCCTATCTTGAAAGTTACACATGCAATTGGTGGTCAATATAAAGACAAAGGACACATAATTAATAAGTTTTCCACAACATGTAGAACAAGTATCCAAATTTGTTCCACATACAATAGAGCATTTTCTAGTCATTATTTTTTGTAGGAGAGATCAACGTTGCACAAAATTATAACTTTACATAAATAGGGATCGTGTATAAAAAGAATTGAAATACAAAGTAGATCATGAAAAGTTTTATGCACATGTTAGACTTGATGAAACTTCTCTCAATGATCTACGAAGAAATTCTGATGAGAATATATTTAGCAGATTGAAGACAATGGACATGGAGTTTGATTTTGATGCAAATGAAGTCATATTTGTGGGTCCAGTCAAAGAGAGAAATGAAGGTAATATAATTGAGCACACAACATCTATGGCTTCAAGACCACCTAATGCTCAAATAAAAATAGAATTAATCTATGCATGTGTTAATAACCTTGATATAATTCCATCTACATTAATTGAATGACCAACTATAGGTGCATCTACTATCAATGAATATGTCACATTAGGATTTTTAGATATGGCATTTCCAAAATTTCTTCCTAATGGAAGATGTGATTGGTTAAAGAAAAGAATGAGGTGAGTGAAACTACATGAATTTGTCAAGCAATTTTTGCAGTATAGGGATCATTGCTTTGGTAGACATCCAAGGTTTAGATTTGTTACACATGCAGTTAGTAGTCAATATAAATACAAAGGACACATGATAAGTTTTCCAAAACATGTAGAACAAGTATCCAAAGTTTTTCCACATAAAATAGAGCATTTTCCAATGATTATTGTTTTCAAAAGAGATCAATGTGGCACACATTATAACTTTACTATAAATAGGGATCATGTGTATAAAACATTGAAATACAAAGTAGAGCATGACATGATTTTTCCATATGTTAGAATTGATGAAACAACTCTCAATGAACTACCAAGAAAGTTTGATGAGAATATTTTTAACAGATTGAAGATAATGCACATGGAATTTGATTCTGGTGCAAATAAAGTCATATTTGTGGGTCCAGTCATGGAGACAGATGAAGGTAATATAATTGAGCACACAACATCTATGGATTCAAGACCACATAATGCTCAAAATGAAATGGAATCAATCCAAGCATGCGTTAATAATGCTAATACAATTCCATCTTCATCAATTGAATGACCTACTATAGCTACATCTCTTATCAAGGAATATGTCACATCCAGATTGTTGGATATGATATTTTCAACATTATTTCCTAATTGAAGATGTGATTGGTTAGAGCCAAGAATGAGGTGAGTACATCTACATGAATTTGTCAAGCATTTTTTGTGGTATAGGGATGATCTCTTTGGTAACCATAACACTAACCCCAACCCTCATATAATTGTTGGCAAAATGATCAGTGCTACTCTCAGGATTTGTGACATGGCTTAATTGCCTCATGTGTCTTCTATAAGTTTAGTGGTTGTATCAGGCATTAACAGGTCGATCTTTTGGTGCAACAGAAACCACTACTTGTAACAAGTGGTATCAGAGCTTGGTCATAGGTTTTAATCCCCTTAGGTAACGCAAAGGGGAAGATTGTTGACAAAATGGTCAGTGCTCCCCTTGGGATTCATGACATGGCTTAACTGCCTCCTGTGTCATCTATAAGTCTAGTGGTTGTATCAGGCATTAACAGGTCAATCTTTTGGTGCAACGACAACCACTACTTGTAACAATAATTATAGATTAATATTCATAAAATGTCTTCCATGTTGCATTGCAACTACTACTAACTTATATATACTTATTATATACAAATTACACTGGGAGATATCCTTCTCAAGGCACCTATTGAACCTTTCAATTTGATGAAAATAGGAACCTCAAGAAGGATATCTCTTGATGTAATTTATATATAATAAGTATATATAAGCTAGTAACAGTCGCAACACAACATGAAAGACATTTTATGAATCTTAATCTATAATTATATAAGGGTTAGGGATAGTGTTACACTTAGTGTTAGTGTTAGTGTTACAATCAATATTAGGGTGAGTGCTTGGATTAAGGTTGCTGTTATGATTAAGGTTTGTGTTAGGGTTACTATTAGGGTGCATGGTGTAATTAGGTTAGTGTTAGGGTTAGAGTTAGTATTATGATTAGGGACAATGGTCTAGTTAGGGTTATGTTTAAGGTAAGTGTTAGTATTATTATTAAGATCAATGGTGTAATTAGGGTTAGTATTAAGGTTAGTGTTAGGGTTAGGGTTAGTATAAGGGTTAGATATCATGGTTAACCTTAGCATTACACCTAGGGTCAATGGTAGGGTTTCAGTTCTAGTTAGGGTAGTATTATGTTAACAGTTATAATTAGAGTTATAGTTAGGGTTAAGGTTATTATTAGGGTTAGGGTTATGGCTACAGTTAGGGTTAGGGTTATGGCTACAGTTAGGGTTAGGGTTAAATATTAGAGTTTTGGTTAGGTTTGGGGTTAGTCTTAGGGTCAGGGTTAGAGTAAAATTAGGGTAGTGGTTAGCAATGGTATGTAGGGTTTAGAGTTAGGATTAGTATTACATTTAGAATAAGGGTTAAGGTTAGTTTGATGAATAAGGTCAACAAACTAATTAGGTATGGTGTTACGATGTACAGTTTAGAGTTAGGAATAGTATTATATTAATGGTTAAGGGTAGGGATATAGTAGGGTAAGGGTTAGGGTTAGGGTCAGGAGTAAGGACATGGTTAGGGTAATATTTAGGGTGTGGTTAGGGTTATGATGTAGGGTTTAGAGTTAGGATTAGTATCATAGGTAGTGTTACATTTAGGGTAAGAGTTGGGGTTCATAGTAGAGTCAAGGTTGGAGTAAGATTAGGGTCATCGTTAGTGATGGGATGTAGGGCTTAGAGTTAGGAATAGTATTAGGTTTAGAATAAGGCTTAGACATAGCACAATGAATAGGGTCAATGGTTTAGTATCAGGCTTGAAATTAGCATTATGATTACCAAGTCAATGGTCTAAATATGGTTAATATGAAGGTTACTGTTAGGTTTAGGGTTAGTATTAGGGTTAGTATAAGAGTTAAGATTTTCATTACTATTAGGATCAATGGTCTAAGTAGAGTTAGGGAGAAGATAAATGATTTACAATTAGAAGTAGTATTATGTTAACAATTATGGTTAGAGTTAGGGTTCAGGGTTAGGGTAAGATTAATGTCATAGTTAGGGTTACAATGTAACATCTACAATTAGGATTAGTTTCATAGTTAGTGTTACATTTAAAGTTATAGTTTGGGTAAGGGGTTAGGGTTAGGGTTAATATTAAGGTGAGTGTGAGAGTAAGATCGGGGATGTGGTTAGTGATGGGATGTAGGTTTTAGATTTATCATTAATATCATAAGTATTATAAGATTTAGGGTTATGGTTTGGGTAAGGGGTTAGTGTTACAATTTTCTATAGTTTTTAAATCTTGATTAAGGTTAGGGTCAAGATTAATTTTTTATTAGGGTTGACTAGTAAATTTGACTTTATTTTTCTACCAAAATTTTTGACCATCAAATAAAAAGGTTTTGGTTGGTCGGATTATAGAAGGAATATTTTCATTTTTTAAAATCCATGCCCATGTTGGTCAAAATTTTGACCAAAACCATGCATGTCAAAATTTTGATGAACACGGACATAACTTAAAAAAAAAAGATTTCATTTCTCATTTCATTTTTACTCCGCATGATGAATTAGATCAGGGTTGCAGCGTGTAAAGGAGGACCAGATCAATTTATTCAGTGCGCGCATGAAGGAAGTTATTCAAGATCCAGTTGGCGGGGTGTCTGTAGTACCCAAGTACTTGGGTGACATTTTTGTTTTAAATAGTATTATTTGATGTATTTTTTACTCGTTATTAGCAAGTATTTTGAGGTTCTGTGGCTATTTTCAGACAAGTATTTTTTCTCACAACCAACATACACTAAATTTACATATGTTGAATGGAAACTAGCATTTATGAATATGACTTCAAACCCTGTTTTCCTACCATGGCTTGTAAATGGGTGCTTGCATACATCGATAGCGCCACACTTCTTTCCTTAGGGATAAATTCTTTGGCCTTACCACTGTAATGTCCCCTATCAGTATACTTGATATGTGAGGACAAATACTTCAATTTTTTTACACTTGTGCTATTTGATCTTTAGAATTGGTCTATGTAGTGGAAATTATTTTAATGCCCCCTGTTGGGGCAATGAGGTATAACTAACAATTAGCAAGGCTATGATATTGTTGTAATATCCCTTTGTGAAATTTATTTTAAATTATGGGATTGTTTACTTAGATTGTCCATAATTAGATTTTAATATCGCTTATATTATAATCTATATCAATTTGTGATACACAAGTATACGTTGATGTAATGGATTCTTTTGTACACATGATCTACTCTGCATAAAATTTCTCTTTTAATGCTAAGGTGTTATCTTACAGTTCCTAATATAGCTTGATGATTCATGTGAATGATCTCCTTATCATGATCACTTGTCTAATCTTCTTGTGAGATGGAAATATACTCTAAGTAGGCTAACCTCCTATTTTTATGTCTGATTTATTTTATACAAGGATATTTGTATCAAATTGATAATACTTTCAACTATATAAATGTTTCATTACATTGACTTCTCCTTTGAATCACATCGATGTGTACATTATTATCCTTATGTTAATTGTAGATTTCTCATATAGAGTCAATTCCAAGTCTTTTCAGCATTACCATCACATAATATATATGTTTCCTTCCCCACTTAGTGATTTAGTTAATATCGTGTTTAGAGGATGGATATTATGATTATAAATTAACACCAACAATCCCCTAGTCACTCATTAGTGATCTAGATTTAATAGTTTTCTTATGCGGATGTTATATACTCCAACAAGCTTCTTGTATCTACACTCCTTATGATCATCTATAGATGCTTAGTCCTTCAAAGAATATCTATCTCTAACTTTGATTTAAGAGAGTTGATGTTTATGTTTCATCTGTTGCTCACTAGTTTGAACAAATCTTCATATAGTATCTAATTGTTTATAAGATTAATATATTGTGAATTTGCAATATGATTGACATCATTTTTGTTTAATAGCACTGCATTAATATGTTGCTCTTATGGTCTATTTCTACTTTAACTATCTCTTAAAATTATGCATCACTGACTTCTGAGTCTTTGTCTCAACTGAGCATCACAACTTGGCCTGAGTATTTTTTCTGAATCCTCTCCTCCTTTCCTTCAAAGATAAATCTCATACACAAGACTTTTCTTATGTTCATCTACTTTTACTATATCTTAGGGTATGTTGCATAATTTATGTGCATTGTGTCCAAGGATCACACATTGAATATGAATGTCTAAAATTGATTTTTATTATTGATACTAAATTTTGTTGGATATAATTGAGTTATAGTACAAATTACAATAAAATATTGAATACTTCATATATATTTACCATAAATATTTGAAATCTATTGACTATTATCATGTATTTCCTACTAAGATTAGCCATAAAAGTTGCTCAATAAATACTCACTATTTGGATAATGTCTAGTCTAATGAAAAATAGTGTATAAAAGGTATCCAAGGATACTAGCATGAGGTACATGAGTTATGTCCATCTCACTATATATAGATGGGCATTTATCAATTGAATGATACATTCCCATAAAAATGTGAAATCGTATTAATCTAAAAACTCTCATGTTAAACAAATAGAAAATAAAGTCAACATAGTTCCTTTAATACAACCAAAGTTAAAATTAAATTATCTCTATCCCTAAGATAAACTAGGTAGCCTTCATATATTTTATGTCAAACTACTATTAAACTGACTGTACCCTACCAATCATTGTCTCTAGAATATCAACCAAGGCACTAGACTTAAATAAAATAAAAATAGTGAAGTGAAAGAGTGGAAAGATAAATGGAATTCAAATAAGTGTTCCTACATCCAAAACAATCCAAAAATCACGTATGAAACAGTCATTTGGATCTATTTTCCTGACTATACCCATGGAATCAGTGAAGAAAATTACAGAGAATACTTTGTTTTATTTGAATGAAAATTTGTTACATTGCATGGTCCAATCACCACCAAATCTACATTCCATTGACACACACCTACTTCCCACTAAATAGTCTTTCAAAGCCGGTTACCCTCCCACACAACCATAACAATCCGTTATATGACTATTACTGGTTAGTTACAAGTGAGATTTGTTGTCTAGTTGACACTAAAGTGTCAAATTCGACAACTTATAACCACTAAGGTTTTCATATCTTTGCATTAGCCTTCTTAAAGGTCTAGAACCCTATCAAACTCCTTATAACTTCCTAAATCTCCCTACAAGCCTTACTAGCCCAGTTTTGCCAATATGGGAAAATCACATACTTTGGCACTTTTAGTGCTTTTACAACCTTTTATTACCTTTAGAGGCCATATTATGTTTGTCATAGACCTTATAGGTCTTTAGATCCCCTCACTAGAATAAGATCAACAAGATAACCCTTAATGACCCTCCTAGGTGCATTCTTGAACTTATAATGCCATTCACCTCTATTACATTCACCATCCTCTCTTTCCTCTTCATGCCCCTTTTCTAGGTACTCTCTCATCACTCCACCCTTCTCTTTCCATTATTCAACTATGGAATCTAATTCATCCCACAAATCTATCTTGTCTTCAAGACTTAGACTACTTGTCTCCTTGCCCATTTTCAATAGTTTGTGTTGGTTTCCCATAAAAAAATCCATGAACTCTCTCCGTGAGTTCTCTCTATAGTAGATTCCTCTCAGCAATAATCCTTTTGATAGGACACACAACATTTTTCTTCATCCTCTTATGCCAACTTGTGGCATCTTTTCTCAACTCTTTCTTCAAGAGCTTGAACTCTTCAATCTCTAAGGTCCCTGTCATCCTTGAGACCTCCTAAAACTTATCCCCACAATGCCATCCTTCTTGGAATTCAAACATGTCATCTATGGATTTTTTCATAGCCATATCTTCTCTATTTTAAATAGAAACTTAAAGTGGACACTTGACTATCCCCACTCGGATGTCTTCATCCATGTATTCACCCATTGCCTCAGCAATCTCTAAGATCTTCTCCTCTATCCTTGTCATCATAAATCCTTGTGCCCTTTCTCCTCTAGGCACATACATCTATATTTGCATCATTGTCCTACCATGTAAGGTCTTCTGTGCACCATCTTTTGTAGACTCAAATTTTCAACCATCTCAACTAAAACAAAATTGAAAAATGAACCACTAGAAATGACCATTTTACAAACCTTACCCATACATTTGCATTGTGTTCTAAATTGTGAGTATCCATGAGTCTCTCTTATCTCCAAATCTGCATTAATGATGGCTTGAACTTCTTCTACCCTTAAATCTAACTTCCTCTACAAACTAAGATCCATCCAACTTTGAATCACCAACTTGGAACACTCTTAGAGGATGATTCAACTTTAAGGTTCAACAAGGGATTCTAAGTGTTCAAAACCTTAGATTGTATCCTCCTCTTCTTCCCAAAAGAATCTTCCCACTCTGATACCACCTGAGTAAAACTTCTACACTGTCATATTAGATGCAAAACCTCTACACTGTCATGCAAACCAACCAATAAGTGAATAGATCATGAAGAACATATGGTGAAAATTTTGCAAAATCTGTTATGTTTTCTTTTTTAAAAAAAATTGGTCAATGGTACATTTTCTATTTTAGTGATTTGAATATTTCGTGGTCTAGTGAGCATGATTTGTGTGTGTATTTGTAAATCTTGTATAATCTTGTAATATTTTATTATTTTTCATTATATACAAGATACTACTAATGCTTGTATGTTTACATTTTTTATATTTATAGCCTGAATAATTGCCTGTGAAGAAAGTCCACACCTGGCAATATGAACACAGAATAAAATAACAAGACAATTTCTAGATTGTGGTCTCAGTTCCAAAGAAAAGTTGATAAATGTAAATTTCCTTGCAAAAAGTTTAAGGGCTTAAAGACTCAAAAAATTATAATCACAAAAACCTAGATTCATTGTAGGAAACATGGTCACATTGAAGGGGGGCACAATTTTCATTGATTGGTGAATGTGGATTTCCAATTGGAGGAACATGGAGGTGTGACTATCCAAGCCGATGATAAATCTCCCATGGAAGAAGATGATGTTGTGGCAGAGAACACAATTGAAGATGATGGTATTGGCGTAGATGAAAATGTGCTAGAGGAAATGATTGAAGAAGATGGTATTGGCGTAGCTGATCAAGATGATCATGATGATGGTACTACCACATTTGTTAATGATGATGAAGATGGTCTTGACATACCTATACTTGAAAAGGCATATGAGCCCCTATACCAAGGATCCCAAACAACTCTTCTCTCCACTATAGTGTTGTTGGTGAGCTTGAAGGTTATGAATGGTTTATCCAATGTAGCAATGTCATGTATGCTAAGGTATGCCATTTTTTTCATCTTCAATGTTAGCATACCATTACTATTCATTATATTAACAATTCATATTTGTTGTTTTAGGTTGATAGGCGAGTTTCATTTACCACCATAAAACATTCTACCTCATTCGTACCGAGAATTATCTACCATTATGAATCAAATTGGAATGAAGTATCACACAATACATGCATGTCCCAATGATCACATTCTATATCATAAACAACATGAATTTACAACATAATTCCCTAATTGTCATATTAGTAGATATCGGTCAGATCAAATAACAAAAAAGGTACCTCACAAGGTTCTTTTGTATATTTGCATTATTCCACATCTTCAATGATTATTCAGGTGCACTAGCTTGGCAAAATTTATGGATTACCATGCACACAATAGAAGTCAAGATGACATTATGTGAATGCCTGCAGATGGCTCTGGATTTAAAGACATAGAAACAACATGGCCACACTTTAAGAAGAACCTCACAATATCAATCTTTCATTGGTAGTGGACGATGTCAATCCATTTGGAGATATGAGTTTTGTTTACTCGGTGTGACCTATTTTTGTTATTAACAATAACATTCCTCCTTGGATGTCCATAAAGAGGGAGCACATAATGTTGTCAATTATTGTACTAGGGACTTTTTCATTTAATAGTTATGTAAATTAATTTATAAACATTGCATCAAGATGGTCATAATAATTATGTAATGTTTTTGTTCATTCAAATAGGTAAGTACCAAGTTAAAGATATGGATGTGTATATTGAGTCCCTTATTGATGAGTTGTTGAAGTTATGGAATGGGGTCTCTATGTATGACATTTCTAGACAAATAGGACAAAGAAAATTTCAATTCCATGCAATGCTTGTATGGACAATAAATGATGCCCCTAGGCTAACTCATTTTTGCGCTATGTTATATATTGTTAATGTCACGTATTTTTGGTATGTTATAGTTCTTACACATTATTGTTGTATATTTAAGTTGTGCATGATAATTGTACATGATCCAATTGTATGGTATCTTTTAGGTCTTCAAACAAAGGGTAAATTCACATGTCCAATTTGTGGTCCGAAGATGAAATCTCATCATTCAAGAAGTTTAGGAAAGTAGGTGTTCCATGAGTTTAGGCACTTTCTCCACAATAATCATAAGTATCAAATTATTGAAAAACATCTTTTTAATGGGAAAGAAGAGACAACATCAAGGTCATGAAGATTGAAACCTCATCTATAGAAGTTGATATATAATAGACTAAATCACCAAGGTAATTTCATTTCATCTGATGATTTTTGTTTGAAATTTATATTTTGATATTGTCTTTTATTTACTAATGATGTAATTGATGCTCATGAAGGTCATTAAGGCATCAATGACCAACTTCCTAGATGAATAAAAAGTTATCCTAGTAAATTTAGTAGGTTTTTGTAATACAAGGATCTCTCAATCGTGCATTTGTTTGATGCTATGCATATTGGAAAGAATGTAACAAAGATACTATGAAAAATATTGGATGGAAGGCATGACAAAGAAAAAATGGCCAAAATTTGTAATGACATTAATGAATCCAATCATGCACTAAAAATTTTCATTGAATCAAATAGCAATGGAGACCGCATAAATACGAGTGCCTCTCCTTGGTTATTAACTAAGCAACAAAGTGATGCATTAAAAGAAGTCATAAAAAAACAAAATTTCCAACAAGATTTACTACAAATATAAGTAGTCTTGTATCAAAGAAAGGTGATTTTGGGCCAGGGTTGAAAACACATGATTGACATACCTTCGTCAAGGTAAGTCATGTTCTCTATTTACAATATATTTGTAAAATTGCATGTACTTTTTATTGTATTATTTTACAATATTGAAAAAATCATTTTTAAATTATTGCAGTGCACCCTACCTCTATCCATCCCACACCAATTTGAAAATAGTGTTAAACAAGTTATATATGATCTTGGAGAATAAATGAGGTTAGAAGTGGTATTTCTTAAAGACTTGTTGTATAGAAATTATATTTATGACTTGCTTTACTTTTTTATGTAATTTTTTGTATATTTTTTTCTAAAATCTTGTTTATATGTTCTTGTGAGTTAAATGTCTTTAAGGTGGTTTTCATCTAAAGAAATTGATAAAAAAAGATATAAAATATTGGAAGAGAAAAATTCCCTAGCTTATGTGTGAAATGCAAAAGTGTCTACCTCCAACTTTTTTCAATGCTTAAGAACACTATGTCATACATCAAGTTGAGGATATTGAATTGTGTGGACCTATACAAATTAGGTCAATGTGGATGGTTGAGTGGCACTTGAAATTTATGAAGGGATTGGTTCAATAAAGAGCACTTCATGAGGGTTCTATAGTGGAGGAATATATGGTATACTAGACCATGGTGTACATTAGTGAATATATTCCCAAGTTTGCAACAAATATCCATGTAGATCACATTTTGGATCCTAACTCTATTAAAAAATTCGAAGGGGAGTACTTGATGGGGAAATGTAGTGTATCATCTTAAAATGGAAGCACTTCCATGTTAAGAATGTTTAGCCCTTCTATGTTGTGGACATATACAAACTAGGTCAATGTGGATGGTTGAGAGGCACTGATTGGTTTAATAAAGAGAACATCCTGAGGGTTCTATGGTGGAGGGATATATGGTATACCAAAAAATGGTGTACATTAGTGAATATCTTCCCAAGTTTTCTGCAACTATCCATGTAGATCACATTTTGGATCCCAACTCTATTAACAAATTCAAAGGGGAGTACTTGATGGGGAAATGTAGTGTATCATCTTAAAATGGAATCACTTCCATGTTAAGAGCATTTAGCCCTCCTTAGGGGGTGTTTTTCACCATCATCATGTTGTCCTCTATTTTTTGTACCCTTCCCATCTTTTGTGCCTCTTTAGGGATCTATTTGGGCCTCCTTGGGCACTATTTTCCTCACTTGGCACATTTTTCAAGGGTCCTAAACCCTCAGGTCAAGGTCAACCTTGACCTTGACCTAGGTCAAAGTCAACCTCATCCTTGACCCAGGTCCCCATTTTCATTGGAAAGTTTGTCGGATGCGGGGGGGAACTCAAAATTTTATTTTCCCACTTTTGGGTCGGCTGTTTTGAGTTTCAGAATGGTAAACTCTTAAAATATATTTAATTTAGGTCCATTTCTAGGGGTTAAGGTTTAATTGGAATTTAATTCTCCAATGTTGGCCTCTCTAGAAGTTTGTGCCCTAGACTAGTATAAAAGGAAGCCTTCGTCTCTCATTTCAACACATCTTTTTCACATCTCTTGTAATGATCTTTGGTGATAATTTCTGAAGATCTCCATCTTTAAAGTAAGCAATATCAAGAATTCCATCAAGAATTCTCAATCAAGTGTTCAAGCCATAATCTACATTCAAACATTCAAGTTCTCCATTAAAGATCAAGGATTCAAGCATTCAAGCCTTTGAAGGGATTTGGTTCAAGCATTCAAGATTCATCATTCAAACCCTAGATCTCTCCATAATGATGGTGAGATCTTCCTTCAAGATACTTTTTTCATATTCAAGATTGATTCATTCTTCTTACAAGGTGGATTCCAAGCATACAATCATGGAGTGATGGGGAGATTGAAATAGACTAGCTTAGTCTATGCTCCCTGATCCTTATCTCAGATCCCAATGTGCTCTTCTCACAACTTATGGTCTATGGGACTCCTATTCTCTCTAGGATCCCCTGACCTATCCCAATCTAACCACCAATAATAAACTCTCCTTCTTCCTAGCTTGTTTGCACTCTTCCTAGCTCCATTCCCTTACATAGACCAATAAGGGTCTTTAGGTTTTCTCAACTCCTCAGGCTCTAAAAAGGGTTAGGAATTTATTCTAAGGTGTTTTCACATCCAACTAAGTGACTTCAAGGTATTGAGAAAGGTTTCTCCTTTACCTATTCCACACTTTCTTCCCAAAATAGGGCTACTAGAAAAGAGCCTCAATTAGGCCTCCTCTCTGGGTTTTTAGGACTTTTCACCCATTTCCTTCACACAACCAAGGTTAGTCTTCCATAGATACCTCTATTAAAATGCTCAAAACTCAACTATTTTCATTTTTTTAGGGCTCCAACTATCCGTACAATGCCTCAACCAAAAATGAGGGTTTCTAGGGCTTTTTGGGCTTGCTTGAGTCACAGGGCTAGTTTGATTGAAAAAACACCTCAAATGGATTGAAAAAAATCTCCCCTTCACACCAATTTGTCTTTACTCATCCCTCTCAAACTCCTCCAAAGGGTTAGTCTTGAAACTTCCTCCCTTGTCCTCTAGAGCTTCTTCACTGCTGACCACACCTAGCCAGGCACTGCTTAGTCTCACCTAGGGTTTGGTCCCATAATTTCTTGCACTCACTCTATTGGGCCTTGCTTGCATATTTGTATAGGTTATGGTCTATACTACCATATAAAAAAGACCCATGGTGTTTCCATAGTGGGGATAGGAGCTACATGCCCTTATCTACATACTTCTTCAAACTAGACAGAGGACTGGCAAATTCAAAAGAAAAACAAGAACACAAACAAATGAAATAAGAAGCTACTCTAAAAACACACAAATTAAAGTAAAAAAACTAAAATAAATGTAAAATGCTAATGATTCTATGACCAATCCATTAACTCTTCAAATCATGCCATTAATCTTGACTGGCACACACAAATACTGTCACAATCTGATTCTTACAACACAGATCCATACATAATGATTTCAAGCCCTTGAATTAGGGTTTTTCAGGTCATAAATAGTCTCATGCTTGGGGTTAGAGCTAGGTTAGGGCTTAGAGCCACTTTATTAAGGTTTAGACCTCCATTGGGAAAAGTTGCTAGGCAACTTTGAAAAGTTGCTAGCAACTTTTTGAACAACTTTTTCTTGCTCAAGCAACTTTTGCTCTCTCTACCTCCTAAGACCATTCTTAGGTCTATTACAAGGCACACTTGTGATAAAACTTCCCAAACCCCTATTTTAAGACTTTGACCTATCTAAATAAGAAGTGACCTTAGGATGACATCATGCCCTGAGTCACTATACAATCAAGATGGAAGAACAAACTATAACTCTAAGACCTCAAATAGGCCGACACACACCAAGTGAGCTTAAAAATATTATTCTAATTACAAGCCTTCATTAGGAAACATAACACAAAAAAATTGGTGATGTTGGGAGCCCTTAGAAGGGTGCTCCTACACCATACTCCCCCTCATCACAAAATAAGGCACTTTGGGTTCAAGAAGGGCTAGGTCTATGCCTAGCTTCTTGAACTGGCTTTCCTCTATCCAAGTGGCTTCAAACTTAGGTTGTCCTACCCTCTTGATTAAGTGTTCCATGTACATTTGATTCCTGGTAGACTTCTTCACCCTAGATTCCAAGACCTATTCTACTATGGGCTGCTTCCTCTTCGACATGGCATTGCTATCTATGTCCTACAACACCTTTGACTGATCCTCAACTTGTTGTGTGATGTCTCCTTTGAACAAGACCAAGTCAAAAACATTAAACACTAGTGATATAGACAAATATGAGGGTAAGTCCACCTTATATGCATTTTCTCCATACTTGGCCATAATTTGACAAGGCCCTACTCTTCTCATTTGTAGCTTAGTAGGCATGCCTTTTTGCATCCTTTCTTTGCTTAGGTGAACCATCAAATAGTCCCCTATTTGAAACTGAACTTATTTTCTTCTTTCATCTACTTTAGCCTTTAGCTTTTGAGTGGATTATAGTATGGCCTTCTTGACTTGTTCTTGGACCTCCTTGATAGTTTGGGTAAATTCTTCTACTTGGCCACTCTTCATCTCCATTGAACCAAGGTCTCTTAGTTCACACACTCCTCTAAGGTGTCTCCCATACACAACCTCAAAAGGACTCTATTTATAACTTTAGTTTGACCATCTATTTGTGGATGGTAGGCTGAGCTAAATGAGAGATTAGTTCCCAACCTTTTCCATAAGGTTTTCCAAAAATGACTCATGAATTTGCTACCCCTATCTAACACAATGCTTAATGGGAGTCCATGAATCCTTAAAATATCTTTGAAGAAGAGATGTGCTATATAGCTTGCATCATGAGTAGTTCTACATGGAATGAAATGACTCATCTTAGAGAACCTATCTACTACAACATAGCTACTATCCATACCTAATTTTGTTTTAGGGAGCCCAACCACAAAGTCCATGCTCACACACTCCCAAGGCCTATTTGGAACTGGTAAGGGTTGGTAAAGCCCTACATTGCTTGAAGCTACTTTATCTCTTTGGCACACACCACATTTCTCCACATATCTTCTCACATCCCTTGCTAACTTAGGCCAAAAATAGTACATTTGTACTATCTCCATAGTTTTGTTTATGCCAAAATGTCCACTTAGGCTGCCATTATGCTTCTCTTGAATCAAATTTTCCCTCATGGATCCCCTAGGCACACATAGCTGATTGCCTTTGAACAAGAGTCCATTTTGTAGGGTGTAATCTGCATACTCACCATGGAAATGGTTCTCAAACTCTTGGGACACCTTGTAGGCTTTTGAGAAGTCTTCATCCTCCTCATAAAGATCCTTGAAACCTGCTATTCCAATGCTCTACAATTGAACTTCTTGGAGATTCAAGAGCTTCCTACTTAAGGCATCTGCTACCTTATTGAGCTACCCCTTCTTGTGCTTAATAGTGAAGGTGAAGGATTGAAGATACTCCATCCACTTCAAGTGCCTATTGCTAAGCTTCTCTTGAGTATTAATATGGCTCAAGGCCTGATTATTTGTGAATACCACAAATTCTTTTGGTAGGAGGTAATGCCTCCATTTCTTGAGGGATTGCATTAATGCATATAGTTCTAGGTCATAGGCTGAATACCTCTTCTTTGCTTCATTGCGTTTCTCACTAAAAAATGTCATAGGCCTTCACTCTTGACTCAATACACCCCCTGCTACAACTCCACTTGCATCACATTCAATGGTGAACAATTTGTCAAAAGTAGGTAAGAGTGAGATTGGTTTAGTAGCTACCTCTTGCTTCAAGGTTTAGAATGCCTTATCAGCTACCTCAATCCATTTGAACTTAGTTTTAAGTCCTCCCTTGATGGTGTCAAGCACTAGTGCACATATACCATTGAAATTTCTCAAAATTTCCTATCGAATTGGGCCAACCCATGGAAACTCCTAACTTTAGTCCCTATTTTAGGGGAAAGCCAATTCAAGATTACCTCCACCTTGCTTGGGTCCATCTTCATGGTACCCTTCAACACCACAAATCCCAAGTAAACTAGTTCTTGCTACATGAACTCACATTTCTCAAGGTTAATAGCCAATTGTTCTTCATGTAGCCTCTTCAAGACTAACCTTAAGTGCTCAAGGTGCTCTGCTATGGTTTTTCTATAGATGAGTATGTCATCTAGGTACACCACCACAAATCTACCAATGAAGTCCTTCAAGACCTCATTCATCAACCTCATGAAGGTGCTTGGGGCATTGGTAAGCCCAAATGGCATCACAAGCCATTCATATAATTTATCTATGGTTTTAAAAGTGGTCTTCCACTCATCACCCTCCTTAATCCTTATTTGGTGATAACCACTCTTGAGATCCAACTTTGTAAAATACATAGCACCCCCTAAACAATCCATCAAGTCTTCTATTCTTGGAATTGGGAACCTATACCTGATGGTGATCCTATTGATGGCCCTTGAATTAGTGCAAAGTCTCCATTTGCCTCCCTTCTTGGATGCCAACACCACCAAGACTGCACATGGACTAATACTTTTCTTGATCAGTCCTTGATCCAATAACTCTTGTACTTGCCTTTCTACTTCTTTGTTTTGATCAGGGGTAAGCTTGTAGGCTGCTTTGTTAGGTAGGGATGCACCAGGTACAAAGTCTATTTGATGACTTATGGCCCTTCTTGGAGGAAGAGTTGCAGGTGCTCAATCACTTACAATGTCCTTGAACTCCTCTAACATTTTTTTCACCTCTATAGGTGTCTTTGACTAAAAATTATGTTCCTCTTCCTTTGGTTTGACCATAATGGCACATCCCACTATCTCACTATCATGTAATAAATGTAGAAACTCCTTCCCACTGCTAAGAAACACACTAGGTGTCCTTGAGGCTCCTTCTTCATTATCTATCAAAGACTGAATCTTGAATGTTTTTCCATCCTTCTTGAAGGAAATGGAGTTCTCTTCTACATCACAAATCACTTTTCTATCAAACTGCCAGGGTCTCCCCAATAGGAGATGGAAGGCATCCATGGGAAGGACATCACAAATAACTTTTTCCTTGTAGCCTCCAATAGAAAACTCCACCCATGTCTACTCATTCACTAAGAAACTTTGCTCCTGATTCAACCAAGTCACCTTGTAAGGATTTTCATGGGGAATCTTTATAAGTTTTAGCTTCTTTGTAGCTTCATCTGATATGATATTGTCACTTGATCCTGAATCAACTATCACCTGGCAAACTTTGACTTGGATCTTGCATTTGACTCTAAAAAGAGCCCTCCTTTTCTTGGGTTCTCCTTGGTTAGGTTTCCTTATTAGTACTCTCCTAAACATCAAGTTCTCCCCCATTTATGATTCTAGCTTGCTTACTTCATTACTACATGAACTACTACCATCTTCTTGGGTATAGGCTACCCTCTTTTCACCACTAGAGCTTGTCAGTTTATTAGGACACCTATAAGAAGGGTGTCCAATCTGTCCACATTGATAACACTTCATTGTAGCAAAGTAGGAGCTACTTCTTCCTATACTTCTTCCTTTTCCACCCCAAGATCCTCTTCCTCTACCAAATGTTCCTCTTGAACTGGTCTCTGCAACCTGATCTAGGAGTCTTCTCTCTCCTTAACTTCTAGAGTCACCTCCTCTGCCACTAGAACCTCCTCTTTGACCCCCTCTAGATCTCTACCTCTACCTCTATTTTTGGAGTTAGGTTCTTGCTTCTTTCTTTTCTTATCTTCTAGCTTTTGTGCCATATGCTGACATCCAAGGACTGTGGTAGGAGTGAACAAGTTCATGTCCTCTGCTGTACTCCATCTCAGTCCACTTAAATACCTTTCCACCTTGATGCTCTCCTCCTCTTTCACTTTGGATCTTAAGCTCAAATTGTGAAACTCTTTGGTGTAGGTGGCTACATCCATTTCTTTTTGTTTGAGGTTCAACCTTCTTCTATGCTACTAGATTTCATAATCTGCAGGCAAGTATGCTTCCCTCACTTTGTTTACCATAGCTTTCCAATTAGCAATTGGATGCTTTCCCTCTTTCTCCCTTTCTTCTTGGAGATAATTCCACCAAGTTAGAGGTTGGCCTCTCAACCTTTCTTTGGCCACCTTGACCTTCTAGGCTTCAGAGATCCCTTCACATTCGAAGTGATTCTCCATACCCTCTATCCATTGCATGACAAGTTCTGTGTCCATTCTGCCAGTAAGAAGTAAACACCTTCAAGTGCCTTGCCAGTAATGGCCTTTAGTGCCTTCAATAATTTCTCATCTTGAATAGGAGGATCAGGTATGGGCACTTCATCATCTATAGTCACCCCTTTTTTCTTAGCATCTTGTTCGTCCATTCTATCTTTCACTTTATCTGCCTTAGCTTGGACATCATCCAAGAGTTGTTCCATCTACTACAATCTTTCTTGCAGGAGTCTATTGGCTTCCTCTTGATCTTATACCCTTTTGGCTAGCTCTACATTAGTCACCATTTTATTCTTTTGTGATGACCCTACTAATTTCTCTAGAGGTTGAAAAATCCACTCTCCAAACTATCCACTTCCCAAGCCTTATAGGCTCTAATACCAATCTGATGGGGAGATTGGGATAGACTAGCTTAGTCTATGCTCCCTAATCCTTATCTTGGATCCCAATGTGCTCTTCTCACACCTTATGGTCTATAGGACTCCTATTCTCTCTAGGATCCCTTGACCGAGCCCAATCTAACCACCAATAATAAACTCTCCTTCTTCCTAGCTTGTTTGCACTCTTCCTAGCTCCATTCCCTTACATAGACCAATAAGGGTCTTGAGGTTTACTCAACTCCTCAGGCTCTAAAAAGGGTTAGGAATTTCTTCTAAGGTGTTTTCACATCCAACTAAGTGACTTCAAGGTATTGAGAAAGGTTTCTCCTTTACCGATTCCACACTTTCTTCCCAAAATAGGGCTACTAGAAAAGAGCCTCAATTAGGCCTCCTCTACGGGTTTTTAGGACTTTTCACCCATTTCCTTCACAAAACCAAGGTTAGTCTTCCACAAAGACCTGTATTCAAATACTCAACCCTCAACTATTTTCCTAGTTTTAGGGCTCCAACTGTCCATACAATGCCTCAACCAGAAATGAGGGTTTCTAGGGCTTTTTGGGCTTGTTTGAGTCACAGGGCTAGTTTGATTGAAAAAAAACCTCAAATGGATTGAGAAAAATCTCTCCTTCTCACCAGTGGGTCTTTACTCATCCCTCTTGAACTCCTCCAAAGGGTTAGTCTTGAAAATTCCTCCCTTGTCCTCTAGAGCTTCTTCACTATTGACCACACCTAGCCAAGCACTGCTCAGTCTCGCCTAGGGCTTGGTCCCATAATTGGTTGCACTCACTCTCCTAGTCCCTACTTGAATATTTTTATAGGTTAGGGTCTTTACTACCATATACCAAAGACCCATGGTGTTTCCATAGTGGGGATAGGAGCTACATGCCCTTATCTACATACCTCTTCAAACTGGACAGAGGACTGGCAAATTCAAAAGAAAAACAAGAACACACACAAATGAAACAAGAAGCTACTCTAAACACACACAAATGAAAGTAAAAGCACTGAAACCAATGTAAAATTCTAAGGATTCTATGACCAATCCATTAACTCTTCAAATCATGCCATTAATCTTGATTGGCACACATAAATACTATCACAATCTGATTCTCACAACATAGATCCATACACAATGATTGTCAACCCTTGAATTAGGGTTTTTTAGGTCATAAATAGTCTCCTCCTTAGGGTTAGAACTGGGTTAGGGCTTAGAGCCACTTTAGTAAGGTTTAGACCTCCATTGGGAAAAGTTGCTAAGCAACTTTGAAAAGTTGCTAGCAACTTTTTGAGCAACTTTTTCTTGCTCGAGCAACTTTTTCTCTCTCTACCTCCTAAGACCATTCTTAGGTCTATTACAAGGCACACTTGTGCTAAAACTTCCCAAACCCCTATTTTAAGACTTTGACCTATCTAAACAAGAAGTGACCTCAAGATGACATCATGCCCTAAGTCACTATACAATCAAGATGGAAGAACAAACTATGACTCTAAGACCCCAACTAGGCCTACACACACCAAGTGAGCTTAAAAATCTTATTCTAATTACAAGCCTTCATTAGGAAAGATAACACAACAAAATTGGTGATGGTGGGAGCCCTTAGAAGCATGCTCCTATACCATGGAGGTTTTGATTTACATTTATGGTTTTTAATGGTGACTCTAAGCTTGCATATCAATATACTTATTTACATTTTAAATACAATTGCATATCTATTAAATATCCTAGCTTCGTTGTTAGATCTACTTCTACTACTTGCAAGCATTCTCTATTTCAAATCTATTTTAAAGGTTGATTCAAAACCAAGGTTTGACCAAGGCAAACCCCTCATCCAAACAATAAAACCCTCTTTTTCTTGCAGGTACAGGTGCAAGATAGCGAATTGTAGTTCAGATCTGAGTGCTCTTTTCGATGAACTTCTGGGATCCACAAACATAATTTCTATCGAAATAGTGCAGTTCAAGGATGACTTTTTAGGGTAAGATTTTACACTGGGGTAAGATCTTACCCCTATTTTGGGTCAAGGATGACCTTTCTTAGAAAGACATAAGGCTTCTGGGTTTTCTTTGTTTCTCCATTTCTAGGTCAGATCCGGTTGTAGAATTTCCCGAAACTGAACATAGACACAAAAAAATAGGTATTTTGAGATCAGATTTGTTATGAGGTATGTATTTGAGTCGATCTAATTTCATAATTATTTTTAAGCATTTCCAGATTTACATATTCATATATTTCATTACATCTTTATATATTACACATCACCCTTTCAATCCATTACATCCCCACACAATGCATCCATTACATTCTCATATTATGATAGACATCATTTTATCTCTTACATTTTGGTGAACCCGTGATAGAAAACTCTTTCTTTTTGGTGTTATATGCTTTTCCACTTTTCCTGAAGATTAACTTAGATTAGTTTTCTTTTATATTTCAAAAATACAAAAAAATTACAAAATTTCTTTAAAAAATACAAAAACATTTACATTTTCATGCTTGTAGTTTTACTTTGTGTTCAAAATGTATGATTTTTTTTTTAATACTTTGATGAGGATTTTATTTCAAAAGAGGATAGATCCCTAAATGAGGTAGATGGCAGTGAGAATAAAAGTTGTTTGAATAAGATCTCCATTGATCCTATTCCTATTTCATCCTCCTCTACAACCTCTTCAATTGACCTTTATCATAGGCTATGTGCATGGTTACCTTCATGTTCCACTATTTACAACATTGATGCACCTAAAATATTATATCCTAAATATCCTATTCAAGCTATAGAGGCCTTTAAGGAAATCCTGTGTGATAGTGATCAAGGTGTTAATCTCCTAAGTGATATCATCATCTTGTGCATTTAAATGATAAACCTTTAGTTCAAGATATAGGAGTCACTTCTCCTGTCATCAGTGTGAAACCTTCTTTCATTCCTTTACACAACATTCCTACTTACACTCCCCCTTTGGTGACTACATATCTTTCATCTTTTCCTTTGAATGTTCCACCAGTGTCTTTACCTACCTCACAATGTTTTTACCATAGTGTTCCTTATACCTATTCAAACCCTCTTCCAACTATGGTTTCAAGTGTTCCTCTAGTTGTGTCTTCTATTCCTGCCACTTCTTATACTTTTTCTAGTGTTCATAATATCTCTATGCCTCCTAGTGATTCCATAATCATTAGTCTAGCTCAAACTGTGTCTTCTTTACAACAACTTGTATCCTTAACTCAATTAAAGTTTAGTATTCCTATATGTGACATGGGTAGTCCTTTATCCTTAGACATTATTCATGCTCCTGTTCCTCAACAGGTCGATATGTCACATCTTGAGAATTACAATGGTAAGGGAGACCCTTTCACTCATGTTAAAACATTTCAAATCATTTTTAGTGACTATGATATTATGATATTGATTAATACTTGCCTTCCTACTTTCAAAACTTTCATTAATAATTTGTGGGGTGGACCTATTACTCTTTTGGATTATGTGAAGAATTTGGTAGATGATCCTAAACCATTTCCTAAACCATTTCCTAATCTTCTTAATCCTAATCCTATCCTTCCTAATCCATTTCCTAATCTTCCTAATCCTAATCCTATCCTTCCTAAGCCAATTCCTAACATTCCTAATATTCCTAATTCTCCATCTACTATTCCTAGTTCTTCCCACACTTATGATGAGGCTCAAACTATGGTTCATGATGAAAATGTACAAGAATTCCTTTTACCTTCCCCTTTTTATCTGAATTTTATCTCATTCTCGTGCTGTATTACAATTTCTTCATAATTTTACCCCTCATTCTTCTATAATATATCTATTTCCCCCTCTTGTCTCTTAACTGGGGGGCAAGAGGTATTCCTTCCAATTCTCTAGGATACATTATGATCTTAGTATATATTTTGTTTTGAGCTTAATTGGTTATTCTTTCTATCTTTCCTCTGTATGGTTTTGTATTATGTTAATAATCATCCATAGTTCTCCTTTCAAGATATATTTTCTAAAGACATTTGTTTTGAAAAGGTATCCCTTGCTTTCATTCCTGGGGGGCAAGTTTCTTCCTTTTTCCTCTTTGTCTAGGGATCTGCTTTCCCTACCTTAGTGGCATTTGTTTATTTTACAACATTATTTCATTATAATGACTCAGGTTTTGGTTATGGATATACTTTTATGTGAGAGGTTGTTTTCCTAGGTCATCACCTCTTCTTTATTTTGCAAATTATGTTATTTATGAACTCTTGTGCTTGCTTTGGTGATTAGAGTTGTTTCCCTCAATTTAAAGATTCCTCTTCCTATTGATGGTAGGGGCTTGATGATTGAATCTTTTTTCCGGCTTGGTTTATCTTTGAAAGATTATATTTTATCTAAAGCACTCCTCTATGGTGGGGGTCTTGTTGATAAGATATCTTTCTTTGAGGATAATTTTTTCCATGATTGACATATCCTTTTTAGGATTATCTATGCTCTTGGATGTAGGGGTCAATACTTTTTGCTAAGAATATAGTATACATTGTTGTTAAATGAGGTATCTCCTTACTTTGTGAGGTAGGTATCCTCCTTCTCTTCCTTATCATGTCTAGTAGATAGCCACGATAAGGATGGGGGAATATATAGGGTCTTCCTTGTACTATAATTTTTCATTTATATGCTAAATGCTTTGAAGGTAATGCATATAAATTGATAAATCCTGAAGAGACACACATTTTTCAATTTTCAATATGCTAAATCCTCTAAAGGTAACGCACATAAGTTGCTAAATCCTGAAGAGACACACATTTTTCAATTTTCAATATGCTAAACCCTCTAAAGGTAACACACACAAGTTGCTAAATCCTAAAGGGACACACATTTTATATTCCATGGTGATACAAGAATGTGGATCTATGGCTATTCCAAAAGTTGTCAGAAGACACATTACAATTGCAAAGCACAATTTTTGGGTGAACTATCAGGTTGGCCACCTGTCAAGCTTTCCCTCCTTGGTGATTCATGATCAGGTGGGAATCTTACTGGGTGAGGTAATCACTCTCTCTCTTCTCTCTCTTTTCACTTTCATGCTAGTAGGACTGGATCACAAAGCTATGTTATTTATAGTGTTTCTCTTATCTTTCTTATGTAATCATTTATGCTTTTATGATAGCTTTTCAAATATGATATTAGTATAGGAGGAATTTCTTAGCAAGGTTTCCTTTACTAGTTGACTTGGGTTTGTTTTAGTAATAACCCCTCTTTTGTGTCTTTTTAGCTTTTTCTTTGTTTTTCTTTGTTTTCACACACTCGTGCATGTATGTTAAGTTAGAATCCTTAGTTTGGGGGCTTCTGTCCTTAACTAAGTGTTATTCTATCTCGCTGCAAATCCACTGGAGTCTTTCTTCTAACTTAACTGTGAGTATGTTCGATTTCCATACTCCCGCTAAAGTGGGGGCTTAATGTATTGTCTTAAAATGGAAGCACTTCCATATTAAGAATTTTTAGCCCTCATTAGGGGGGTTTTTTTTTCCCATCATCATGTTTTCCTCTATTTTATGCTCCCTTCCCATCTTCTATGCCTATTTAGGGCTCTGTTTGGGCCTCCTTGGGCACTATTTTCCTCACCTAGAACATTTTCCAGGGGTCCTTAACCCCTAGGTCAAGGTCAACCTCAAACTTGACCTAGGTCAAAGTCAACCTCTTCCTTGACCTAGGTTTCCCTTTTCATCAGAAAGTTTTCTGAATGCGGGGGGAAACTCAAAAGTTTATTTTCCCGCTTCCAGGTCGGTTGTTTCGAGTTTCATAAAGGTAAAATATTAAATTATATTTAATTTAGGTCCATTTATAGGGGTCGAGGTTTAACTGGAATTTAATTCTCAAATGTTGGCCTCTCTAGAAATTTTTTCCTTAGACTAGTATAAAAGGAAGCCTTCCTCTCTAATTTCAACAGATCTTTTTCACATCTCTTGTCATGATCTTTAGTGATAATTTCTCAAGCTCTCCATCTTTCAAGTAAGCAATATCAAGCATTCACAATCAAGTGTTCAAGCCATCATCTACATTCAAGCATTCAATTTCTCCATTGAGGATCAAGGATTCAAGCATTCAAGCCTTTGAAGGGATTTGGTTCAAGCATTCAAGATTCATCATTGAAATCCTAGATCTATCCATCATGATGGTGTGATCTTCCTTCAAGATCCTTTGTTCATCTTCAAGATCTATTCATTATTTTTACAAGGTGTATTCTAACCATATAATCATGGAGGTTTTGATTTACATTTATGGTTTTTGATGTTGAGTCTAAGCTTTCATATCAATAAACTTGTTTACATTTCAAATACAATTGCATATCTATTAAATATCATAGCTTCGTTGTTAGATCTACTTCTACTACTTGCTAGCATTATCTATTTCAATTCTATTTTAAAGGATTATTCCAAACCAAGGTTTGACCAAGGCAAACCCCTCATCCAAACAACAAAACCCTCTTTTTCTTGTAGGTATAGGTGTAGGACAGTGAATTGTTGTTCAGATCTGAGTACCCTTTTTGGTGAACTTCTGGGATCCGTGAATAGAATTTCCATCAGAACAGTGCAGGTTAAGGACAACTTTTTGGGGTAAGATTGTACCCCAAGGTAAGATCTTACCCCTATTTTGGATCAAGGATGACTTTTCTCAGAAAGACAGAAGGTTTTTGGGTTTTCTCTATTTCTAGATTTCTAGGTCAGATTCGATTGCAAAATTTCCCAAAATTGAACACAGAGACCAAAAAATAGGTATTTCCAGATCAACTTTATTATGAGGTATGTATTTGATTTGATCTAATTTCATAAGTCTTTGTAAGCATTTCTAGATTTACATATTCATATATTTCATTACATCTTTATACATTACACATCACCCTTTCAATCCATTACATCCCCACACAATACATCCATTACATTCTCATATTATGATAGACATAATTTTATCTATTACATGTAGATTGAGGAAAGTGAGATGTAATTATACAATGTTATTGTAGTTTATTAATTCTTATAGATATTTAATATAAGTTGTTTCTAAGTGGTCCATTTGTTTTCTTTACAGTTGGTCCTAAGTGGGATGCATTACATTTGTATATTGAAAACAATCTTTATTGGATGACGGTATGGATTCAACAATCTCAAGAAAATGGTCACTCATTAACATGGGATGGTGTTGCATCATTGGTTAAATAAGCTCATTGTAATGGATATCCCAATGTTACGCCATTGGTACTTGATCTAGCATATGGTTTAAGAGGTAGAAAGGTACGTATAAGTTTACTAACCATGACCCATAAGTTTAATATCAACTCACAAATTGATGCAAATAATCTTGACATGTTTGAATAATTTCAGATCAAACATGACAAAGCTATGTACTACCATGGCCGTAAATTTTGCATTAAAAAGTTAGATGACATGAAGAAACATTGTGATTCTGGGATAAGTGCAGTATTCAAGGTCACTAATATTTCATCTAGAAATGACATACATACTCAACAATCTAAAAATCGATACTATGGCATTTTGGATGATATACTTGAGTGCGACTTTAATTCATTCAAATTAGTTCTATTTTTTGTCAAATGGTACAGGCTATGACTGAATCAAAATGATCCTAATAGGACTGTTATTGAACATGATAGTGGATTTACAATGATTAATAAAAGGTAATTTGAGCCAGTTAGAGATGAGCCCTATGTTCTTCCAAGCCAATGTGAGCTAGTGTTTTACTTTGGCATTCCACATAAACTAGGTTGATCATTTTTTGTTAGACATGATCCAAGAGGAAGGCTAGTAAAGTATAATGTGATGGAAGAAGAAGATATTGAAGAATAAGAAGACAAAGTAAATGATGATCATGGATGACTGTTACACAATGAAGAAGAAGAAGAAGAAGAAGAAGAAGAAGAAGAAGAAAATGATGATGATTTCGGTGATTTTGATGATGATGGTGACAATCATGATCATGGTGCTGATCAAGGTGATGATGGTCATGATGATGATGGTCATGATAATGGTGATAAAGATGATGATGATGGTGATGAAGATGGTGGTGGTGTTGGTCATGATGATGATGACAATGATGACAATGATCAAGGTGACAAGTAAGATGATAGTGATGATGATGATGATGATGATGATACTCATGATGATGACATGGATGAGGGGGATGATCAGTAACATGGTCAATGAAATGTATGTCAAGGTATGATCAATGTCATGTATGAGGTATTGATTTATTCATAGAAATTTGTTTGAATTGTATGTTTGTATAATTAAGTTATTATGTGTTGAACTCTAATGTCATGGATTATATTTTGCACCATGTAAATTTTTTCTTCTATGTAATTTGTATCTTACATATCATGTAATTTTTGGCTAACTTAAGATAAATGATTTACATATGTAGGAAATTTAACACCTTTGACATGGATCAACGGGTATAATTTATTATTTAGTTTCTTTGTCTTTAGTCAACAAAATATATAGATCCTAATATGTCTCTCATTTGATAGATTGTAGGTATCACCAAATAGGTATTTGTCTGATATGTCTTCCTCTAGTGAGGAAAATGCAAGAATAGAAGACAAAAGTAGGACATTTAGTGGGTCTAAAATAAGGAGATCAACTAGAGGTCAAAAGATTAGAAGAAAATTCAATAAATGAATGTAATTTTTCCTTGCTAAGGGGGTGTCACGTTCTTATGATAATGAGACCAAAGGCACCAGGAAGGTTCCCTTAAGGTACACACATCTTCAAAAAGAATGGGTACCCAAGGAAGTACCTCCAGTTAACACTAATTTTTTTGTTAATGAAAGGATACATCACATAACTCCATGTTCATTACATGGTTTGGGCTTATTTTCCATGGATGGCATAAAAGGTTAGTTATAATAAAGTTGTTGAATTGATGAAGTATGTAGGACCTTGTTACAATTACAATAATTAGATGTAGATTGTGCAATATAAAAAAAGTATGCATAGGTATGCATTGTCAGCAAATTATATACAATGCAAAGTAAATGATCAAGCTAAAAGGCTCACTATGTATATTGATGGAAGGCCAAAAAAAATAGGGAATATTGTAGTTTTTATAACTAGTTCTTGACTTGTGTCAAATAATAAGTGGTTGAATTATATATTCAAGACACGTGAGGGAAATCATGTATTTGCATGTGTGATAAAATCAATAAGTGCAAGGGAAGAGCTTCTGATAGATTACAATTTGAACCGTGTAGATACAAAAAAATTCCCTATCATGGGACTGGTAAGTATAAAATTTAAACCAATTTCCTCCAATTAATATTGACTCCAACATACAATCTACTATTTTATTAATAATTTTTTTTGGTAAGTTTATTTCTTTCAATTCATTGCTGATTGCTAAGAATTACTAATCTTTGTCATAGGGCGACATGGATCCACCTCAAGATACAAGCAGGGATGTTCCTCACAGTACAACTTCTTCATCAAAGGTAAACCTTAATTAGTGTAATTCTACAAATTATATAGAAACAAATGTCATATTATTATGTTCTCTTCTTTATGGCTTTGGAGTTATTTTGATAGAATTTTATTGATATTGATGTCACAATTTGATACTTATTGATAGGGAAAATAAAAAATGACAGCAGATGAATTGCGATATGAAATTAAGGTGGCATTTATAGATGAAATTACATGTAGTCCTAACCCTGTATTCATGGCTACTCAAATTATAAATAAATATAGTAAATAAATTCTTAACCTTGTCAAGAAACCAAACAAAACTGAGGAGATAGAGGCACTCAAAGATGAATTGATGCATAGAGTCAATTTTATGAATGGAAGCAGTAATTAATCTTAAGAAATAATTAAAGTTCAATAGATGTTTATATTTTATACTATCTTATGGAACATGATCTAAAATTTGATGTGTTCTTCTTACATAATTTTTTGACACTTGTGAAACGTGGTCAATATGGTGAGGGTTCTAGCACTGCACAACCTTCATGTAAATAATCCTTAAAAATTTAACCATTCATTTAACCTTTGTATGCATTATTGACTCAACTTATGTTTGGGATTCTTCTAGTACCCCATTTAATCTTTATCCATTGAAAATGTCTTTGCTAACAATGTATTATTCAGCTCATGATGAAGTGCAGATGCATCCTTCGATCAACAATCTTATATCAGTGACTGTTTTATCCGTAACAAGGAGCTTGTAGACATCTTTGTCTATACCAGCTACAACTGGTAAAACCTTATTTTTCTATATTTTTGTTATGTGCTAATCATGCATTGATTATTTTTCTTGGGTGAATGTTATACACTGCACGGACCTATTTTGTGCACTAATAGATACACCTACACCTGGTACAAGAATAGATCATACCAGTACTAGTGAAGATCAACCATTTCCTGGCTCAGACTGTGTTACTAGTACTGGTTCGTTTGTAGGGACATTGTTGTTGAACAAGAAAAATATGCTTCTGTTAAAAGTACCAAAGCTTCTAGGTGCTTTAAAATTGTTATTATTTACAGTGTAATTGTAGTTTCCTTTTACATAACTCATTTTGGACTGATAATCCCATGGTGTTTTTGTAGGAAATGATGTTTTTTATGATCATGTTTTTGAAATGACATTGAAGCTATTTGGGCCCACCATACATAAAAGGTACATAGTTTCATAATATTGGTACAATATTTTTCTTATCTTCCATTTATTGTACTATATTAAAGTTATGATATCTAACAATTTTATTTTTTCAAAAAAGGTGGAATGAACAAGATGCTGACTTAAAAAATCAGCTCATTAAATCTTTAGAGGACCTCTTTGGAAATAAAAATTTTGACAGTGTCATAATTCTTAAAAAAAATCCAAACATATAAAGACTATGAGGGACCAATATAGAAGGGCTCTAAAGGATAACCCAAAGTACAAGCATCCTCCTATGATTCCATTGATGGAGTGGAATGAAATAATGGAAGATGCCAAAGAGAAAAGGCTAAAGGGTATAGTGGAATTCAACCAAAAGAAGGAAAAAGAAGGCATGTCATGATAGTATTAAGTAGAATGTAATCATGCACTAATTAGTGATCTTTGTAAATATATAATCTAACATGTTTCAAACTTTTCATAGATTGCAAGACACATCAAAAGCTACACAAGCGAGACTGAAAAAGGTTCGCCAACACAAACTTGGCTCTAGTGGCTATATGAAACTTCACTCTCGACTTGTAAGTAGTAGCATTGGAATTTAACATCAAATTTTTATATATAAGGTTGCAAACAATTTTGTTTAATCAAATCATACATGTAAAAGTGATGATATTAAACAAAAAATATAGGGCACGAAATTAAATGTAGAACCCACAGATGAAGACAAAAGAATAGCCTTGAAGGAAGGCTATAAAGTCGTGGTTGTATGCCTATGCCAAGAATCTAAAAGCCATAACAAATAATTTTTTGCACCATATGAGACACAGGTAAATTGGTCAAATGAAAAGTAAATCAAATTGAATAGTTGATTTCGAACATAAATTGACTATTTCATGATAACAATGTGCATGGCATTTCACTACAACCTTCAAATCCTATCATAGAACTTGGGCATGACAAAGGTCATGATGTCCATCATAGTGGTGGACGTATTAATTTTCTATTGGAAATAAATTACGTAATTATTAATAGAATTTAACATCTTTAATTGCAATTGGCTATGTAACCTTTTTTGAATATTCTAGAACATGTTGAGTATTTTGAGGTGGTGAAAGATCAAAATGTTATTGTAAATTATGTGGCATTGTCATGTAAATAAAAGTGCATTTTATGGTCTACTGGTTAATGAAATACATGTAACAGTAAAAAAAAGTATGCAAATTTAACCCATTTACTTGGTATTACAGTAGAACCCCCTTTAGTGCAACAGCCTCGTGCTCCTCAAAACATGAGGAAGCATCATAATTTGAGATCACAACCACAAGAGGAGGAAGATATTGATGCTCCTCTTAGCCTTTACCTTAAGAAATCTAAGAAAAACCCAAAAATGAAATGATTTCTTAAAAATGCTCTTTGATAAAACTTGTTTGATTAACTTTGTTGGATAATGAAAGAATGTTGTTTTAAGTAATTATCTATGAATGTTGTGTATTAATATTGAATTATATGTCATGTTAATGAATATTGTTATGTGTTAATGAATCCTTGATTAGTCTTGCATATTAATGAATGTTATGTGATTGTATTGATTGAATGTTATAGTTCATAAATGGATGAATGAAGTGTGTAATTAGATGTTAATGGGGAATGTAGATTGATGTTAGGGGGAGGGGGGGTGAGGCCAGATGAGCTTCCACCTTCTTGTGGTTGGCCTTGTTAAGTAGAGAATATTAAAGTATTCTCAAAACCAAGTGAAGCTCAAACTAACATACCTTCATTATTTAATCAATTTCATTCATTCTAGGTCTTTGCTCATAAGTGCATTTTGAATGTGTCATTATCAGGAAACTATCAAATAAAAAACTGGAAGGGCCAATAGTCAACTTGTCTGGCATGATTCAGCTTCATTTTGTTTAAGTATTATCTTATTGAATGCTTCAACCTCTCTTGGCCTAATCTGGATTATTTCATTGGTTTGTGTTTTTGAGTAGGTGAAGTGTTAAATCGATTCCTATCTTCTATTCTTAGTTCATAACTATCATCTTTAGGCAAGCACATCATTATATCATTGATGTTGTATCATCTTAAAATGGAAGCACTTCCATGTTAAGATAGTTTAACCCTCCTTAGGGGGTGTTTTGGGTCATCATCATGTTGTCCTCTATTTTATGTCCCCTTCCCATCTTTTGTGCATGTTTAGGGCTCTGTTTGGGCCTCCTCGAGCACTTTTTTTCTTACCTAGCACATTTCTAGGGGTCCTAAACCCCTAGGTCAAGGTCGACCTTGACCTTGACCTAGGTCAACGTTGACCTCGACCTCGACCTAGGTCAAATTCAACCTCATCCTTGACCCATGCCCCCTTCTTCATCCGAAAGTTGGCTGGATGCAGGGGGAAACTCAAAAGTTTATTTTCCCGCTTTCGGATCAGTTGTTTTGGATTTCAGAATGGTAAACTCTTAAATTATATTTAATTTAGGTCCATTTCTATGGTTTAAGGTTTAATTTTAATTTAGTTATCCAATGTTAGCCTCTCTAGAAGTTTGTGCCCTAGACTAGTATAAAAGGAAGCCTTCCTCTCTCATTTCAAGACATCTTTTTCACATCTCTTGTCATGATCTTTGGTGATAATTTCTCAAGCTCTCCATCTTTCAAGAAAGAAACATCAATAATTCCATCAAGCATTCTCATCCAAGTTCTACATTGAAGATCAAGGATTCAAGCATTGAAGCCTCTGAAGGGATTTGGTTCAAGCATTCAAGATTCATCATTCAAACCCTAGATCTATCCATCATGGTCATGTGATCTTCCTTCAAGATCCTTTGTGAATCTTCAAGATCTATTCATTCTTCTTACAAGGTGGATTCCAAGCATACAATCATGGAGGTTTTGATTTACATTTATGGTTTTTGATGTTGAGTCTAAGCTTTCATATCAATATACTTGTTTACATTTCAAATACAATTGCATATATATTGAATATCATAGCTTCGTTGTTAGATATACTTCTACTACTTGCTAGCATTCTCTATTTCAATTATATTTTAAAGGTTGATTCCAAATTGGGGTTTGATAGAGGCAAACCCCTCATCAAAACAAAAAATCCCTCTTTTTCTTGCAAGTACAAGTGTGGGACAACAAATTGCAATTTAGATCTAAGTACCCTTTTTGGCAAACTTCCAGGATCTGTGAATAGAATTTCCATTGGAATAGTGCAGTTCAAGGATGACTTTTTGGGGTAAGATTGTACCCTGGGGTAAATATTACCCCTATTTTAGGTCAAGGATGACCTTTCTCAAAAAGACAAGGTTTCTTAGTTTTCTCTATTTTTGAATTTCCAGGTCAGATTCGGTTTTAGAATTTCTTGAAACTAAACACATACACCAGAAAATAGGTATTTCCAGATCAACTTTATTATGAGGTATGTATTTTCATAAGTATTTGTAAGAATTTCCATATTTACATATTTACATATTCATATATTTCATTACATCTTTATACATTACACATCACCCTTTCAATCCATTACATCCCCACACAATACATCCATTACATTCTCATATTATGATACATCATTTTATCTATTACTTTTTGGTGAAGCCATGATAGACAACTCTTTCTTTTTGGTGTTAGATGCTTTTCCTATTTTCCTTAAGATTAAATTAGATTAGTTTTCTTTTATATTTCAAAAATACAAAAAAAATTACAAAATTTCTTTAAAAATACAAAAACATTTATATTTTCATGCTTGTAGTTTTATTTTACTTTTCATGTATGATTTTTGTTTTGAATACTTTAATGAGGCTTTTATTTAAAAAGAGGATGGATCCCTTAATGAGGTACATGGAAGTGAGAATGGAATTTTTTTTAATAAGATCAATATTGATCCTATTCCTATTTCATCCTCCTCTACAACCTCTTCAATTGACCTTTATCATAAGGTGTGTACATGGTTACCTTCAAGTTCCACTATTTACAACATTGATGCACCTAGACTGTTATATCCTAAATATCCTATTCAAGCTATAGATGCCTTTAAGAAAGTCCTCTATGATAGTGATCAAGGTGTTAATCTCCTGCATGATATCACTCATCTTGTGCATTTAAATGATAAAACTTTAGCTCAAGATCTAGGCCTCACTTCTCCTGTCATTACTGTGTAACCTTCTTCTGTTCCTTTACACAACATTCCTACTTATACTCCCCCTTTGGTGACTACATCTCTTTCATATTTTCCTATGAGTGTTCCACCAGTGTCTTTACCTACCTCACAACCTTCTTACCATACTGTTCCTTATACCTATTCAAACCCTCATCCAACTATGGTTCCAAGTGTTCCTCTAGTTGTGTCTTCTATTCCCACCACTTCTTACACTTTTTCTAGTGTTCATAATGTCTCTATGCCTCCTAGTGATTCCATAATCATTAGTCTAGCTTAAACTATGTATTCTTTACAACAACAACTTGCATCCTTAACTCAATCAAAGTTTAGTATTCCTATATGTGACACGGGTAGTCCTTTATCCTTAGACATTATTCATGCTCCTATTCCTCAGAAGGTTGATATGTTGCATCTTGAGAATTACGATGGTAAGGGAGACCCTGTCACTCATGTTAAAACATTTCAAATCATTTGTAGTGACTATGCTATTATGAGATTGACTAATACTTGCCTTTCTACTTTCAAAAATTTCATTAATAATTTATGTGGTGGACCTATTACTCTTTTAGATTATGTGAAGAATTTGGTAGATGATACACCATTTCCTAATCTTCCTAATCCTAATCCTATCTTTCCTAATCCATTTCCTAATCTTACTAATCCTAATCCTATCCTTCCTAATCCATTTCCTAATCTGATTCCTAACATTCCTAATATTCCTAATTCTCCATCTTCTATTCCTAGTTCTTCCCACACTTATGATGAGGTTCAAACTATGGTTCATGATTTATATGTGCAAAGATTCTTTAAATTACCTTCCCCTTATTATCCGATCCATAGTGATATTAAAGGGAAGAGAGAAAAAACTTCCTTTTTGAGATTTCTTCATAATTTTACCCCTCATTTTGATATAATATAGACCTTTTTGCCTCTTGCCTCTAGACTAGGGGACAAGAGGTGTATTTCTCTTAGCCTTCTAGAATCCATTATGTTTTTTTCTTTGAGCTTAATTGGTTATTCTCTCCCTCATTTATCTTGATGGTTTTTTATTATGACAACTTTTTCTTCAAATCATCAATCGCTCTCTCCTAGTATTTATGATATCTTTAATAAGACAGTTGTTTTGCAAAAGGTATCCCTTTCTTTAATCATCCCTAGGGAGCAAGGTTATTCCTTCTTTCTCTTTGTCTAGGAATCTTCTTGTGAGGTCCTACCCAGACCCATCTTAGCTCAATAGTTGTTTTGACACTTGGTTCATCTTGATGATACATTATTTAGAGACATTAGACCTATTTTGGATTATGACTTTCTATCATTAGACCTAATGAGATGATTTTTATAGATTTATATGATGATGATGTTAGTCATACTCTTTATATTCTCGCATTGATTTCATGCTTACCTTATGATATATGAATTTGTAATTCTGCATTTGTGACATTATCTTATAGAATAGTAAAATGTTGATGGTGTAATGATTCAATGATTAACTTAGGGTTACTTGTTTATGTGATAATTGAAATTACATTTCGATGCTTGAAGAATTAGGGTATAATTTGGATTATGTTTATGATTCATGAAATGAAGTTTATTTATATATATATGTTGAGTTCAGATGTTATTATTTCACTTTTGATATGATTATATATGCATTGAGTTTATGAGGTACTAACATCTAAATTGAGTGTGCAATATTATGACCATGGTTGTAAATGTGGGGAAACAAGATGGATCTATGTGAAAATTAGTTTAAAACCAAGGTCTACTCTAAGAAGAGAATGACCTTATTGTTACATGATTTTATTCATAAATGTGATGCAAGTATGTATGTGGTCACAAATGTTTGTAAATGCATTATTAGATGTAATTTCATTTTGTGAAAATGTTAATGTTAAATATCCACTAGGCATGCCAAGTGTGTAATGTGATGTGTACTTTTGTGAGGTGTCACTTGACACCATTGTGATGAGATGGCATGCCTAAGTAGAATGTGGAATCTACCTTTTCCATAGGTTATCTTGTGTATCCCTAGGCTTGGTAGTGGTTTAGCGAACCAAGGTTATGTCATCATGATTTCATTTTCGGATGCAAACTTAACTAGGGTTTTTGAAAGGTTATTTGGAGTCCTAAGGTGTAGTTAGGGTTGGTTTTTAATGCCCCAAGCCATGGACATGGGTTGGAAGGAAAAATTTCACCATTTTCACTTCCCTAGGCTTTCATATTACCTCTCTAAGTGGGTCATCTTTGGTAATGACGAATTTGGGAATGTTTTCTAGGATGTCTCACCTTTCCATGTTTTGAATTGCTTTCCATTTCTATAGCAAGGTCAAGTTTCAAGTTAGCTAGGATCTAGAAACCTAACTTACTTGGGATGAGGGAATGAGAGAGGAATGCTTAGAGTCTTTTAGAAAAAGAGGTTGAGAAGTTAGACGCATCTGGTCTATGATAGTTTGGGGAGTTAGAGAGGAAAGGATTTGAGAGATTTTTCTAGTGGTTTTGAGAAGGAAAGCAAACTAAGAAGCAAGGGAAAGCTCTTCTACAAACCTCCATTTCCATTGCTTAGGAGAAAGGTTGGCAGTTCTATCATGTATATGTTTGAATAATTGCATTTAGAAGATGAAAGCTTGTGTGAATCTTGTAATGTGTTGCATCTTTTGTGCGAAATTCATAATGTGTTGTTTCATTGTTCTTATATGGCTCTACCCTTGTTTTACCTTCTTGTTTTGCAATATGTTTATGGGTGTGCAAGATACTCCTCATCCTTGGGAGGATTTGAGGATGTCTTGGGGTGAAGGGCTTAGTTGGGAATTCTATATGTTTGAGAGATTGGATGTATGGGCATCCTTGAAGGCCTACTTATGTTTTTGTTTGGGGGCCATAAGGAATGTGTTCATGCTCTTGGAGATGAGTTGTATGTTGGAAGGAGCCTTGTGAAGCCATGTAAGAAAGACTTGAAATTATTGTTTTTGTATGAGTAAGGTGTCTCCATATGAGAAGTTTCCACCTTCACCCATTTATTGATTCAGTTTTGAATCCTTTGTGCAAGCTTGGGAAAAGGGAGTAAAAATTTGTATGTACTTGTCTCAATGTGTTGATTGTATGTTTTAGTGAGTTGTATGTTTGTCACCTATTCATTCTCATTTCCCCTAGCTCAAGGGTGGCCATGAAATGTCCTAGGGTGGGAGGTGACCCTCCATGGTCATTTGGAAAAAGTTTTTGTGTTGCAGGTTTTGCTTGCATGGTGTGAAGATGAAGTTCAAGTTTGAAGTCTCAAGTTAGAGTTGATAAAAATTTAAGAAATGTTTTGGTTGTATCAAGCTTAAGTGATCTTATTCTACTTAAAGTGTTTCCTATAATATTGTAATTGTAAAAGAATAAAAGCTAGAACTAAGGCTTAATATTGTCCTCTTGGATGAAGTTTTAAATACTAGTTGAGTCTATAATTAGTTTAATTATATTTGCTTCAAAAAAAAAGTTAAATTTCATGCATCTTTAAATTGAATAATAAAATCATATTTCTGCCTTTATGTTGTATGAAATTGTTACAGACTATAAGTGTTTGGTTTAATTTTATTTGCTTCAATATAAAGTTAAATTCCCTGCATAATTAAAATGAGTATTTAATTCCGTTCCCTGCTCTTATGATACATGGAATTGTAAAGGACTAAAATTGTTTATGTTTAATAGTTGATTTAAATCCTACATAACCTTTGTAGTTGGAATGAGGAGGATAATTTTGTAAATAAACAATGTCTGTAAAATTGATAAATTTTTTCATTTCCTGCAATTTATATGATGCTAAATTAAGGAAATTATTGCATGATTTCTTTGTCCTATAAATCCTGTGTAAAATATGTGTTAATTCTCATGGTAATACAATGTAAAGAAAATTACTGTAGAAATATTTATCTTGCAAATTTTCTGTGTCTTGATTTTGTTCCCTGTTAAAAATTAATGTCTACCTTGAACTTCAAATAATCATGGAATTAAAATACGTTATATTTCTAATGTCGGTCATAAATTATTACATGCTCATTTCATATATAAAAACTAAAGTGTTCCTATATATATATATATAATTAGATATTATATAAATACATATATTTATACTATAGTAAATCAAATGCTTCAAATCATTTTTATATGGCTAATCTATAATAAAATATTCATGTTTAATATATAAAAATATATACTACTATATATATATCAAATAACACACACACACACACAGATATATATATATGTGTGTGTGTGTGTGTACACACACACACACACATAGATATATATATATATATATATATATATATATATATATATATATATATATATATATATATATATATATATATATAGATATATATATCTAGATATATATATATATATAGATATATATATATCTATATATATATATATATATATATATATATATATATATATATATATATATATATATATATATATATATATATATATATATATATATATATATATATATATATATATATATATATATATATATATATATATATATATATATATATATATATATATATATATATATATATATATATATATATATATATATATATATATATATATATATAGTAGTATGTATTACATATATAAAACTTATACTATATTAGAAAAAAATACATATATATGTAATATATATAAATATTACATAATACTTATATTATAAATATATTTTAAAATAAAAATTTTTCTTAAAAAAAATTAATTAAGAAATTTTGGGGGTGGGCCAAACCCTAGCCCCCTCCCATCCTTCCCTCACGGGCAACATTGCAAGCAGCACCACCCTGGAAGGTGCTATAATGCAGCACCCGCATGGTGCTGCATTGCAGTGCCACTCCTTTCCCCTTTCGCATGTAGGCCGAGAGACTGTAAGGCTAGGCCAAGCTCAGCTTCGGCCGTTACAACTAGTCCTTAAAAAAAATAAAATTGTTTACAATATGTTTAAAAAAAAAAAAAACTTCAATAGATTTCAAATGAAAACAAAACACAAAACTAGATTTCTTTGCTGAATCTCAGATGCTTGCATAATCCTAATTAGAAAGAAAGGACACTTGAGATGTAAAAAAATAATCATAATAAAATAAACAAAAATATTTAGAGAATCAGGGTATCCATTGAAGGGGATACCTGATTCTCTTGAAGCCATGGAATCTCATGGCATAGATTTATGGAAGAATTTGAGAGAAAGATCTAAGAGAGAACACTCCGATCTTCTAGACTTTCCTCCTCCAACTTTCTCATTAAGAAATCCCTACAAGAAAACGAAGAAATGAAGGCATTAGGGTTTTAGTGAGTTTTTAATAAGGTCCCAAACCCTAATTTTGAATTAGAGTTTGGAGAACCTTTTTGAATATGTATTCTTTTATTTTGTGATATTTATTTCCCTTTTGAATATTATTAATGTGCTAGTCCTTAGCCTATAATTATTTTTTTGCATAGGGTGTAATATTAGTTGGTAAATGTATGATTTTTATAAGTCGGTGATTATCTATAAAAGTTATATATTAGATTTAAATAATTGAAATTTTTTCCATTATGTTAGTATTAGGAAAACTATATAGATGTAATTTAATTTTTTTATTTGGAATGTTTTATTATTGTTGTCATTAAAATTATGTAAATGACTTTATTTTCTTTAGTAATTTTTTTTTAAATTGAAAGAATAATATGTTGTAAAATTTTATGAATGGAGATAAGGAAATTAAAATTCATTTAAATCTTAAAGGACTATATTAAATGGGTAATTTAATAAATTATGATTTAATATTTTGGGATTATTTTCTCTTTATAAATCTAATCTCGTTTTAACACAAAACTATTATGGGTAAACTATAGAAATCATTTATTTACTTATATCCATTTCTATCTATTAGAGATATTTGGGCTAAGTCATTATTTGGACTTTATTAATTAAATGATAATTTAAAAAAAAGGTAATGTGATGTTAGGCTTTAACACATTATGTGAATGTAAAATGATAAAAATATTGAAATTCAATATTTTTAAATTTAAAAGAAAATCAAGTAAAAATTAAAGTTATTAAATGTATTAACAAAGAATATTTTGAATGTTTTATAACTTCAACTTTTCCTTTTATTGATTAAGTTTATTCCTTTAAGATTCTTAGGGTTAAACCATATTAACCTAAAACTTCTCAATATTAAAGAAGATAATTCTTTCCCTTTACTATGGCTTATCCCTGTCGCCTAATGTCTTCCGCCATGTAGGGGATGAAGGCATGCTAGCACATGCCTTGTGTTCCCTTATGTGATGTTGGGTGACTAGCCTATGCAAGCTATCATTCACAAAGCTTTGCTTCGATGGGCTATAGAGTAACCTAGTTGTCATCAAGTGTTTGTTTAGTGTTTAAAAAATAAAATAAAAAATTGTTGTTGTGTTTTGTCTGTGATATTTTTGGGCATTACACTTCTCTCCTTAGCTTAGTGGCATTTGTTTATGTAGAAACATTATTTCATTATACTGAATGAGGTTTTGGCTATGGATATCCTTTTATGTGAGAGGTTGTTGTCCTAGGTCATCACCTCTTCTTTATTTTGCAAATTATGTTCTTTATAAACTCTTACCCTTGCTTTGGTGTTAGATTTGTTTCCCTCATTCCAAATATTCCTCTTCCTCTTGATTGTAGGGGGCTAGATGATTGAATCTTTGTTTCCTTTTGAAAGATGATATTTTATCTAAAATCACTCCTCTATGGTGGGGGTATTGTTGATAGGATCTCTTTCTTTGAGGATACTTTTTCCATGAGTGACATATCCTTTTCACAATTATATATTCTACTGGATTTAGGGATCAATATCCTTCACTAAGAATATAGCATACATTGTTGTTAAATAAGATATCTCCTTACATTGTGAAGTAGGCATCCTCCTTCTCTTCCTTATCATGTCTAGTAGACAACCACGATAAGGAGGGGGGCATATATAGGGTCTCCCTTGTACTATAGTTTTTCAATTATATGCTAAATCCTCTAAAGATAACTCACATAAGTTGCTAAATCTTGAAGAGACATGTATTTTTCAATTTTCAATATGCTAAATCTTCCGAATGTAATGCACATAAGTTGCTAAATCCTAAGGAGACACACATTTGATATTCTATCATGATACAAGAAGGTGGATCTATGGGTATTCTAGAAGCCGTTAGAAGACACATTACAATTGCAAAGCATAGTTTTTGGGTAAACTATCAGGTTTGGCCACCTGCTTGGCTCTCCCTCCTTGGTGATTCACGGTAAGTTGGGCATCTTACTGGGCAAGGTAATCACTCTTTTCCCTTTCTCTCTTTTTTCTTTCATGCTAGTAGGACTAGATCATGAAGCTATGTTATTTAGAGTGTTTCTCTTGTCTTTCTTATGTAATCATTTATGCTCTTATGATAGCTTTCCAAACATGATATTAGTATAGGAAACATTTCTTAGAAAGGTTTCCTTTTCTAATTGATTTGGGTTTTTTTTGTACTAACCCCTCTTTTTGTGTCTTTTAGCTTTGTCTTTATTGGTTTTCTTTCTTTTTGCACCCTCATGCATGTATGTTGAGTTAGAATCCTTGGCCGAGGGGCTTATGTCCTTGACTAGGTGATATTCTACCTCATTGTGAATCCACTAGAATCTTTCTTCTCCTTTACCGTGAGTATGTTCGATTTCCATACTCCTGCTAAACTAGGGGCTTAATGTATCATCTTAAAATGGAATCACTTCCATGTTCGGAATGTTTAGCCCTCCTTAGGGGGTGTTTTGGGCCATCATCATGTTGTCCTCTATTTTCTACCCCCTTCCCATATTTTGTGCATGTTTAGGGCTCTGTTTGGGCCTCCCCAGGCACTTTTTTCCTCACCTGGCACATTTTATAGGGGTCCTAAGCCCCTAGGTCAAGGTCAACCTAGACCTTGACCTAGGTCAAAGTTGACCTCATGCTTGACCTAGGTCCCCTTCTTCATCAGAAAGTTTTCTAGATGCAGGGAGAAACTCAAAAGTTTATTTTCCTGATTTTGAGTCAGCCATTTGGTATTTCAGAATGGTAAAATATTAAATTATATTTAATTTTGGTCCATTTCTAGGGGTTAAGGTTTAATTTTAATTTAATTCTCCAATTTTGGCCTCTCTAGAAGTTTGTTCCCTAGACTAGTATAAAAGTAAACCTTCCTCTCTCATTTCAATCCATCTTTTTCACATCTTGTGTCATGATCTTTGGTGATAATTTATTAAGCTCTCCATCTTTCAAGAAAGAAAAATTAAGAATTCTCATCCAAGTTCTCCATTGAAGATCAAGGATTCAAGCATTCAAGCCTTTGAAGCGATTTGGTTCAAGCATTCAAGATTCATCATTCAAACCCTAGATTTATCCATCATGGTGGTGTGATCTTCCTAATGAACTACAAATGATTGAATACCTAAATGACTTGAAGATCAATGATTAGAGATCATCGAGTACTAAAATGATATGTAAGATAATTAAATTTGTCATTTTGTTGTCAATGATGTCAACTAGTTTTGACAATACTTATCATGTTAGTTGCAAACATCTAAACATCTATAAAGAGGAGAGAAAAGATGAAGAACTGAGATATCTACATGGAGAAAGATGGATATGACATATGAGGATAAGGAATACTTTGGGTAACTTATTGATGAGTCTATGACTTCATATGGTTGACTTGATTATGTTGCATTAATCTATTATGAAGATAAAAGAAAAACTTTACAAAGCAATGTGGTTGGTAAATGAAGCACTTCAGTATACACTGAGCCAGTGTAGTGTATACCGAGCTATAGTATTAACCGAGATTGTGTTCACCAATGCATTTATTTGTTAACTGAGTATGGATGAAAGTATTAAATGCTTAAGTTTAGCTGACAAAAATTGATGAGTTGGAATTGTTATGATTTTGAGATTGAGGATAAAGTTTGTTATGAGATCCACAACTGACAAAATTTGGAGAAGATCTTATTAATATGATTTAGAACAACAGAGAGGGGGGGTCAATCAGTTGTTCTCAAGTCCTGATGTATAAGACAAACTTAAAAACTTTTCCTTAAATCAGATCCAATAACCAAAACAAACACGGTCATCACTGATTTAATAATAGAAACATATAACAATGCAGTCCACTACCCAAATGTAACTTAACTTGTAAAACACATAAATGTTCAAACCAAAACATTCACACAATTATTAACACCAAGATTTATAGTGGAAACCCAATGTGAGAAAAACTACTTTGTAACATGCTACTATTATTTTCACTCTTCTGAAGTGAGCTCGGTTAAAAGTCAACCTTGTCAAAGGTTACAATACACACTGTTAGGTGTGACCCAATTAAAGGATTTCAATCACCTTGTTAAAAGTGAGCCTTGTTATAGGACTTACATACACTCCATTAGAATGCAATCTTGTTCAAAGGATTTAACTTATGACTGTTCAGTCAACCTCTGTTAAAAGGATTTTGACTATTACAATGGTTAGAAAGTAGCAGCAATATTGATCTGAAAAACATACAACTCACTTTGCAAATATCAAATCCAATTCTATACACTAATGTTGGTTTACTGACTTTGAAACTTTTCCATCTCCATCTCTGATCTACTCAGAACTTTTCTTCAAGCAACCACCATAATTCTCCTTCAGCCTTTTCTGCTTATATAGTCAATAAAACTTTATTGATCTTCCAACATTCTTTTCTTTTCCCCCATACACATGCATATCTAATGCTTAGGTTCCCTTAATACTTTCCTCAATTAGGTTAACTCATCTTATGCTGCTCAATCTCATTCGTAGATCTTAGGGTTAGGTTAGATTCATTGAATCTACCTGCTTCATGTTCTTCGGCTTCATTTCTAGAATCATCTCAAATCTCTTAAAGATTTAAAATAAAATGTCTTACAGTGCATTTAATGCTTTCGAAAAATCAATAAATAAAGTCAACACATTTTACATAATCCAAGAATTCAACAATGTCAGCTCCAAAACTAAATTCTCTTCAAATATAAAAATGCTGATGGTCGGTCAATACTGTGATCAACTACTTGGTCTTCATGTAGAAAGCTCAGTCATTACTAAAAATGTTTCCTTGGCTTATACTGTCTTCCTCGACAACTAACCGTTGTTCAGTCGACACTAGAATTTTGCTCGACATACACTGACTCGGTTGACACTCACATTACTCGGCTTAAAAATGATTTCTCTATTTTTGCTCGGTCAAGCCTACCAGTTTAGTCTTCAGTCTTACTAGTATAAATAATACATTGTCTCATCATTGTACAACATAGTCAAGTACACTTTGTAATATCAAGATAACTCAACCTTTCCCTAGGTGCTATTGTTACCAACCTTGCCCCAATCCTTCACAACAATACAATAGATATAGTACTTTCCTAAGTAGCAACAGTCTTACCAATTAAGGTTTGACATCAATCACGATACAACAATTGTTTCAATTGTAGTTTCCAACAATCTCCCTCTTTGGCATTGATGGCAACACCATATGATATCACCTGAATAACACATGGATTACCAACCAATCCAAAAACTTATCTGTTCATCAGAGAATTATTTATAATATCCTTAGCTTCATTCTGATTCAGAATCCTATAAGCCTCACTTCTGTGACCGTTAGAAGTATTCAGATCTCCCTCTATCCTGATCCTTCATTTTAGTTCATCACCCTTACTTTTCAATGTCATGTGTTATCATATCAGTTCATCTCCCTCTTTGACAAAAATTCCAAAGCAAAAACTAAAACATACATCCATTAGATGTACATAATATCTATGTAGCTCAATGTTTCTCCCTCTGTCATCTTGCTTATGATTGATTCCTTGTCTTTGCTCCTTTTCACAACTCTAGGCCAGCCCTAAAGTGTGATAATCTTCTGCATCAATTTGTCAAATATTCTTTTGTAGCACATTTGATGCAGTGCTCCTAGCTTGACTAGGCAGCCTCAGTTAGGGGAGGACCCCTAATTGACTTCTCAAATACTCATGAGCTTCTCTAGGTAAATTTTTAGTGAATATGTCTACTAATTGTTCTTTTGTATTCACATATTCCATTCAGAATTCTTTACCTTGTACTAATTCTCTCAAGTAGTGATACTTGATTTCTATGTCCTTTTTCTTAGTGTACATCACAGGATTCTTAGAAATATTGATAGCACTTGTGTTTGCACAGGAAATAACAATAGGTGCAGTGATTTCTTCTTTCATGCCTATCAACAATTGTTTTATCCATACCAGATTTGAATAGTTTACTGCACCAGCAACATACTCGGCCTTGACAGTAGATTGGGAAATGCAATTTTGTTTCTTGCTTGTCCAAGAGACTAATCTCTATCCGAGAAAGAAATCTCCACAACTAGTACTCTTTCTGTCATCTACATTTCCTACCCAACCAGCATCTGTATAAACTCTGAGTTCAAATTTGTCATCCATCTTATAATATAGACCATAGTTAGCAATTCCTTTCAAGTATCTCATAATTATTTTCATAGCCATCATGTGTGTTTCCTTAGGATTGGCAGAGAATCTTGGCACAATCCCAACAACTAGTGCAATATTTGGTCTACTATGTACAACATACTGCAATTTTCCAATCATGGATTTGTAAAAAGTTTGATTCACTTCTATAGCATCATCATTCTTAGATAAATTTTGTCCAGTAACCATAGGAGTACTCACTGGTTTAGCATCTACCATCCCAAAAAATTTTAGTATTTCATTAACATACTTAGACTGTGTAATGAAAATTTCTTTCTTCATCTGATATACTTGTAAACCAACAAAGAATTTGATCTCACCAAACATGCTCATTTCAAATTTAGTTTACATTTCATTTGAAAATCTTTTACACAATGTATCTTGTCCACCAAAAATAATGTCATCCACAAAATTTTTTGCCAACAGGATACCTTTACCTCATTCATCTTTCATGTACAGATTGCTTGTGTCATTTGTTCTCGAAAATCCAATCTGTATCAAGTAGTTGTGCAACCTCTCATACCATGCTCTGGGAGCTTGCTTCAATCCATATAGTGCTTTGTTCAGTTTGCACACCATGTATCTTCTATTTGGATCAATAAAACCTTCTAACTGTTCTATGTAAACTTCTTCTAGTATACCATTAAAAAATGCAGACTTGACATCCATTTGATATACCTTGAAATCTTTATAAGCAACACATGCAAGAAGAGTTCTTATTCCTTCCAATCTAGCTACAGGGGAAAATGTCTCCCCATAATCTATTCCTTCTTCTTGTGCGTAGCCTTTGCATACCAGCCTAGCTTTGTTCCTAGTTATTTCACCATTTTCATTCATCTTATTCCAAAAAACCCACTTTGTTCCTATAACATTTTTGTTTTCAAGTCTCGGCACTAGAGTCCAAGTATCATTCTTCTGAATCTGGTCAATCTCTTCATTCATTGCTTGTATCTAGTCTTCATTCTCTAATGCCTCACTAGTTGACTTGGGTTCAAATTCACACAGTAGACATGTTGGATCCTTAGTCTTACTTTTGGTCTGAATTCCAATATTTTTGTCTCCAATTATCTGTTCAGGCTTGTGATGTCTTCTTTCATATTTTTCCAAAATAGGTTCAGCTCTTCTCTCCTCTATTTCATCAGGTTCCCCAACAAGATTGTCAGATTCAGCTTCTGAATGCTCAACAACCTCTTCCTAATACTCGACAACATTTTCTTGTAGCTTGGCATGTTCTTGTTCTCTTTCGGTATTGTTTTCCCGATGCTCAGCAACATTTGTCTTTCGCTCAACATTGCTTACTCGAGACTCAGCATCAGGTGCAAGTCTATTACTTGCCTCTTCTTCTTCCTCAATGTACACAAAAGATCTATAATCTTCTGGTTCTCTTTTTCTGTCAACTTCATTTCTTTTTGCATACTCCTCAATTTTGACATTCACGCTTTCCCCAATTTTGTTAGTGTTAGAGTTCAAACACTTATAAGCTTTACTTTTTATGGAATATCCTAGGAATTTTCCTTCATCACTCTCAGCATCAAAATTTCCATTCCTAGTGTCTTTTAATATATAGCACTTACTTCCAATGATTCTAAAGTATTCAACACTCGGTGCATGCCCGTACCATAATTCATAGGGTGTTAGATTTGTACCTTTCTTGATCTATACCCAGTTAAGAGTTTAGACAATAGTGCTTATAGCTTCTTTCTAGTATTTCTGTACCACATTCTTTTCAATCAATAGTTTCCTTGCACAATCCAAGATAGATTTGTTTCTTATTGCTACTATACCATTTTGTGGAGGTGTTCTAGGTCCAGACATCTATTTTTAATTCCTCTATCATTGCAAAATAGATTGAATTCATTTGATGTAAATTCTCCACCTCAATCAGATCTAAGACATTTCAAGTTCCTACTTGTCTCCTTCTCAACCTTAGCCAAATACCACTTAAAGAATTGAAAAGCTTTAGATTTTTCTTTTAGAAACATTACATGCATCATCCTAGTATGATCATCAACAAATAAGATAAAATTGTTGGATACAATTGTCTGAAGGACATTGTTTGATTAGCTATGTGTTGTCTTTGATGTCACACAAATGTCATATCAATTATCATTCTCTATGTCTACCGAGCTCAATCAGTCAGCTAGGTGGTTCTTAGTGTCTACCGAGCTCAGTCGGTTAGCTAGGCAGTTTTTAGTGTCTACCGAGATCTCTCAGGTGTCAAAAGGAAACATGATAGAAAATAGTGTTAACCGAGCTTCCTCAGTTATCAAAGGAAAATTAGTGGTTACCGAGCTCACTCGATCTTCGAAGGACATTGCAGAATTCACTATGGTTACCGAGTTCACTCGGTCACCGAAGGAAATCTTTTAAGGATTAATGTTTACCGAGCAAGGTTGGCCCTTCAAAGGATTTTGTTATTATAGTTTGTTTATCCCAACCAACTGTTGTAATAATTATTAGTGCCGACTTGACAATCTAAATGTTAATTAGAATGGTATCTATATATAGAAGGTCAAGTGGTGAATAATACATATAGCATGTAGAAATCATTTTGAAGAAAGGTATGTGCAAATTTTGAAGGATGGTTAGATATCCTTGAGGAGCAGCAAAGATTTATTTGATTAGTAAGGATCTAGTGAAGTAGAATAGAGATCTATAATCAGCAATTTAGTTGTAGGTCATTTCATTGTTACTCTCTTACAATTGTAGCAGTGATATCAAAATCTCTTAACTGAGTTGGTTTAACAACCATTTTATAAATCCTCTAACAAGGTGACAGTTCTCTTGAATTATTTCAAGACCTCTTACAAGGCCACTCCTAGCAGGGTGATTAAATCCACTAACAAGGTCACACCTAACAGTGTTTTTTGTAACCTTTTACCGGGTTGGCTTCTAACCAGGCATCACTTTAGAAGAGTGAAAAATAGTAACTAGTTACATTGGTGGTTTTTCCCATATTGGGTTTCCACGGTAAATCTGGTGTCTCTTGTGTTCATGTTATTTTCTTTATTCATGTATGTTAATTAGTGATGAATGCTTAAGAATAGTTTAATTATTACACACTTCAAAGATTAAGTTTCAGCATTTCTCTGTATGTTTACCGAGTGGCAACAGTAAATAATTTATTAAGATATATAAGGGATCAATGGTAATATTTTTTTGGTTAACTGATTCACCCCCCCCTCTTAGTTACTACATCTATATTTCCAACAATTGGTATCAGAGCTTTTGGTGCTTGCAGGAAGGGTTTCAAGGACCTAAGCTAAAGATCAGGATGTCTTACAAAAGAGAAATTCCAAGGCTTTACAGAAATAACTTTTCAGCATGGCAAGGTCTCATGAGACTTCATTTGGCTTCCATTGGTGATTCAGGATGCAAATATATTGATCAAGATTATACAATTCCTACTGGCACATTAACTATTGAAGACATTGCAAAGAAGAAGAACCATAACACTATGATGATAGACATTGCATCAGCTCTTAGCTATGAAAAATTTGATGAAATCAAAGACTACACAACTTCTCATGAAATGTGGAACAAGCTGAAGAAAATCTATGGTGGTGATGACAATGTGAAGAGAGCCAAAGCAGAAAGCCTAAGAGGATAGTTTGATCAGATGAAAATGAGAGAAGAAGAAAACATTGCAAAATATGTTGAAAGGATCAAGACAAGTGTTAGTGCAATCAGAGCTTCTGGAGGAAAAATTGATGATGAAACTGTTATAAGTAAGGTTCTTAGAACATTACTTCCTATTTATGCAATAAGAGTTTTTGCTATTCAAGAAAGAAGATGTGAAGAAAATCACAATATAACTTTGGATGCCTTAGTTGGTAGATTGATAGCCTTTGAACTGGATAACTATGACAACTATGTTCCAACTTCTAAAAATATTGAATCAGCTTTTGAGGCCAAACTTTCACTCAAGAAAGGGAAGAAAATCCAATCAGAAAGTGAAGAAGAATTAGAGGAAAGTTCTGATAGTGATCTTGAAGTTATTGAAGCATTACTTGCAAAGAAATATTCAAGAGGCAAAGGAAAATACAATGGTAAAACTCCTTTAATTTTTTTTTCATGTGAAGAAATTGGTCATATTGCAGCTAGGTGCCCAAACAAGCAAAGAAAAGATGAGAAGAAAGGTTACAAGTAAAATGGCAAGAAGAATTTCAAATCATTCAAGGATAAAGGTAAGAAAACATGTTTTTTAGCTAAAGATTCGGATGATAGTGAAGAAGAAATTGTTTTCATTGCTGTAAAAGATGAATCTGATAATGATGAAGATGAGATGGCACTTATCTCTCATATAGAAAGAATGATATATGGATTATAGATAGTGGATGTTCACATCATATGACTGGTGACAGGACTAAGTTTGAACACTTTGAAAACTTTGATGGTGGTAATTTAAGGTTTGGAAACAATGAACCTTGTTGTATAAAAGGAAAGGGATGAATTTCATTAACGAAAGAACTTATATGTGATAATGTATATTGGGTTGAAGGACTAAAGCATAATCTTCTAAGTGTAGCACAACTAATTAACATTGGATTCAAAGTTGAATTCATGAATGGCAAAGAAAGACTGTTGGATGACAAAGGAAAACTGATAGGATCAGGCAAACAAACCAAAGGTAACCTGTTTTATCTTGATCTTGGTGAATATTCATGTTTTATTGCTCAAATTGAAGAGAGTTGGTTATGGCACAAAAGGTTATGTCATGTAAATTTTGATAACATGATGAAAATAAGCAAATTCAAGAAAGTAAGAGGTATTCCTACTTTGAAGAAACCTGATGTTGGTCTATGCAAGAATTGTCCAATTGGTAAAATGGGAAAGTCTAGTTTTAAAAGTAAAAACTATCAGTTTGAAGATATTTTGGAAATTGTGCATACTAATTTATGTGGACCTATTGAAATTGAGAGCTATACTGGAGAAAAATTATTTATTCTCTTTGTTGATGATTACTCTAGAATGATGACTGTTATGTATTTAAGAGAAAAGTCAGAAGCATTTGAGAAGTTCAAATGGTATTTAGCAAGAGTAGAAAAGGAAATAGGAAAAAGAATAAAATGCTTGAGATCAGATAGAGGTGGTGAATTCATCTCCCATGAATTCAATAATTTTTTCATTGAAAGAGGAATCAAAAGACAGGTATCAGCCCCAAGAACTCCTGAGCAGAATGGAATAGCTGAAAGAAGGAACAGATCTATCATGGACTGTGCAAGGACTCTAATGATTGAAAAGAACATTGCTATGAAATACTAGAAGGAAGCTATCAGCACTATAGTTCATACCTTGAACCGAGTACAGCTGAGAAAAGACACATTCAAGACTCCTTATGAGCTATGGTATGGCTACAAACCAAATGTAAGTTACCTAAAAGTATTTGGTAGTAAATGTTACATCTTAAAAGAATCTAGAAAAGGAAAATTTGATGTAAAAAGTGATGAAGGAATATTTTTGGAATATTCTTGCAAAAGTAAGGCATATAGATGTCTAAATTTGTCTACTCACAAAATCATAGAAAGTGCACATGTGAGAATTGATGAGTTTGCAGAAAAGACTGAAGAAGAAAGCAAAAAGGAACCAAAGGATTACAAAAGATTTGTTTACATCAAACCTGATACATTGCCAGAGACATCTGTCAATAAGGAAACTACATCTACCGAGCCCAGTACAGTAACCGAGTCACAAGAAGAAGCTCAGACCGAGTCACAAAGTACCGAGTCTTAGTCTGAAGCTACCGAGCAAGTATCTACTGAGCCTGAGCAACCTAAACCTGAAGATGAAGAAGATGACAATGTAACTCATTCAGGAAGAAAGGAACCTGTATTGGCCAAGTACATCAGGAAGCATCATACACCAGATTAGATTATTGGAAACAAATCAGATGGTACTATGACAAGAAGTAAACTAAAAGGTACATGTTTATTTGCTGATTTTGAACCTAAAAATGTCAAAGATGCATTGGAAAATGAAAGTTGGATTGAGGCTATGAATGAAGAAATAGAGAAAATAGAGAAAAATAAGACATGGACTCTTGTACCTAGGCCTAAAGATAAAAATGTAATTGGGACAAAATGGGTATTCAGAAATAAGTTGAATGAAGATGGTCAAGTATCAAGAAACAAAGCAAGATTGATATGTAAAGGATATTCTCAAGAAGAAGGAATAGATTATGGAGAGACTTTTGCTCCTATTGCAAGATTAGAAGGTTTGAGGACTTTACTTGCATATGTAGCACATAAAGGATTTAAAGTATATCAGATGGATATAAAATTTGCATTTCTCAATGGTATTCTTGAGGAAGAAGTCTACATTGAGCAACCTGAAGGTTTTATTGATCCAAACAAAAGGGATATGGTCTGCAAATTACACAAAGCATTGTATGGTCTGAAACAAGCTCCTAGAGCATGGTATGAATGATTACATAACTATCTTACTTAGATTGATTTCAAAAGAGCTAATGACAATAGTAATTTATACATCAAAGAAGGATCAGATAACAAAATTGTTTTGGTAGAAATATTTGTGGATGATACTGTGTTTACAGGAAATGATGACCAGTGCAAAGAATTTTTAGAGCATATGAACAAAGAATTTGAAATGTCTATGTTTGGTCAGATAAAAATTTTTGTTGGACTTTAGATTTAGCAAAACAAAAATGGTATCTACATTACTTAGTCTAAATATATCAGGGAAATAATTAAGAAATTTGGTATGGAAGATTCAAAACTAGTTGGTACACCCATGTGTACTAGACTAAAGCTTACTAAAGATGATGATTCAAAAGAAGTAGATCAGACCTTATACAGATCAATGATTGGAAAATTATAGTATGTAGTGCACACAAGGCCTGATATTGCCTTAGCAGTTGGTATAGTGGCAAGCTTCTTAGCTAAACCCAGAGAAAATCACATGGTGGCAATCAAAAGAATCTTGAGGTATTTAAGGGGAACTGAAGATTATGGCTTGTGGTATAAATTTGGAGGCAATCTAGATTTAAAAGTGTTTACTGATGTTGATTGGGTAGGAAACATTGATGACAAAAAGAGTACAAGTGGTGGAGCATTCTTTCTTGGCAAGAGGTTAGTATCTTGGACTAGTAAAAAGAAAAATTGCACATCCCAATCCACAGTAGAAGTAGAATATGTTGTTGTAGCAGTAAATTGCTCTAATATTGTATGGTTTAAATAGTTTTTGGAAGGCATGAAGGTTGAGATCAAAGAACCATTTGTTATGTTTTGTGACAATACAAGTGCAATAAATATTTCAAAGAATCTAGTAATGCATTCCAAAACCAAGCACATTGCTATAAAATATCACTTTGTCAGAGAATTGGTGTAGGACAAGGAAATCAAATTGGAATATATTCATACAAAAGAACAAATTGCAGATATCTTCACCAAGCCACTACCTAAGGATGCATTCTTGTATCTAAGAGGCAAGTTAGGGGTCACTCCCCTGTCTGAGGTTCACTAAATAAAGTTTTAGTGATGCATCAACCAAAACATGTTGAAGATCAATCAGTTGATGCAGCATAGTCAGGGAATCATTGCATATGAATCAGTACATAAGGTACACTGATATTCACTGAAACTATGTAAGTTGTCTTTGGCATGTGTTGTCAAAGAGGGAGAGTTTGCTGTCATTTCAAGAAATTTCTAAGGAGAATAATTTGAGAAGTTAAGAGGGACAGTTCTTAGTCAGAAAGAAGTTTGAAGATGATGGGAATCAAAATGAAGCTAAGGATATGTTTCTTACTCTAGGTTTCTCTGTGAAATTTCATTGTGCTATGACATGTTGTGTTGCCATCAATGCCAAAGAGGGAGATTGTTGGATACAATTGTCTGAAGGACATTGTTGGATTAGCTATGTGTTGTCTTTAATGTCACACAAATTTCATATCAATTATCATTCTCAGTGTCTACCGAGCTCAGTCGGTCAGCTAGGCGGTTCTTAGTGTCTACCAAGCTCAGTCGGTTAGCTAGGTGGTTTTTAGTGTCTACCGAGATCTCTCAGGTGTCAAAAGGAAACATGACAAAAAATAGTGTTAACCGAGCCTCCTCGGTTATCAAAGGAAAATTAGTGGTTACCAAGCTCACTCGGTCTCTGAAGCACATTGTAGAATTCACTGTGGTTACCGAGTTCACTTGGTCACCGAAGTAAATCTTTTCAGGATTAATGTTTACCAAGCAAGGTCGGCTCTTCAAAGGATTTTTTTATTATAGTTTGTTTATCCCAGCTGACTATTGTAATAATTATTAGTGCCGACTTGACAATCTAAATGTTAATTAGAATGGTATATATATATATAGAAGGTCAAGTGGTGAATAATACATACAGCATGCGGAAATCATTTTGAAGAAAGGTATGTGCGAATTTTGAAGGATGGTTAGATATCCTTGAGGAGTAGCAAAGATTTATTTGATCAGTAAGGATCTAGTGAAGTAGAACAGAGATCTATAATCAACAATTCAGTTGCAGGTCATTTCATTGTTACTCTCTTACAATTGTAGCAGTGATATCAAAATCTCTTAATCGAGTTGGTTTAACAACCATTTTGTAAATCCTCTAACAAGGTGATAGTTCTATTGAATTGTTTCAAGACCTCTTACAAGGCCACTCCTAGCAGGGTGATTAAATCCTCTAACAAGGTCACACCTAACAGTGTGTTTTGTAACCTTTTACCGGCTTGGCTTCTAACTGGGTATCACTTCAGAAGAGTGAAAAATAGTAACTAGTTACATTGGTGGTTTTTCCCATATTGGGTTTCCACGATAAATCTAGTGTCTCTTGTGTTCATGTTATTTTCTTTATTCATGTATGTTAATCAGTGATGAATGCTTAAGAATAGTTTAATTATTACACACTTCAAAGATCGAGTTTCAACATTTCTCTGTATGTTTACCGAGTGGCAACCGTAAATAATTTATTAAGATATCTAAGGGATCAGTGGTAATATTTTTTTGGTTAACTGATTCACCCCCCCCTCTTAGTTACTACATCTATATTTCCAAGAAAAATATCTAGCACCACAGTAGCATTGTACACCCATAGCTCCACAAAGGCTAGTATGAACCAAATCTAAAATGTTTTCAGAAGTAAAGGATTTTCTCTTAAAACTTGACTTTTTCATATTTCCTAACTGGCATTCCTTGCACATCACATTCTCAGGTTTCTTCAATCTAGGTAGACCTCTTACCTTTTTCTTCTTACTTATCTCTACCATATTGTCAAAGTTAACATGTCATAGCATTTTATTGCATAACCAAATATCATCAAGTTGTGCAATTATACATGTTTCTTTAGATAGATCAAGATAGAACAAATCACCTCTAGTCTGATCTCCACTTCCAATTAGTTCTCCAGTAGCATCAAATATTTTAGCTTTCTTGTGATGAAATTCAACTCGGTAACCAGTTCTGTTGAGCTGAGAAACACTTAACAAATTATAATTAAGACCTTCAACCTAATATGAATTTTCACAAGATATCTTATTAATCAGTTTAATCAAACCTTTTCCTCTAATAGGACATGGTGCATCATTACCAAATTTTACACTTTTACCTCTGTAATGATGTAAGGTCTCAAACTTATTTTTGTCACCAGTCATGTGATGTGAACAACCACTATCAATAATCCATTTATCATTCTTGTTCACATAGGATACCAAAGTAGTTTTCTCATCCTCATCAGATTCATCTTTCATTGCAACATAGACTACCTCAATTTCAAAATCATCACTATCAGTGTCAGTTTCTTCTTCAGCAATGTAACAAGATTTCTTACCTTTTCCTTCGTAGACCTTGTTCCTTCGGTAGCTTCTGCCATCTCTTCTATCTTTGTGTTGCTTTTTCTTTCATCATCTTTATCCTTCTTGTCAGGACATCTAGCAGCTATATGACCAACTTTATTACATGCAAAACATATAATAGGGAGTTTACCTTTATATTTTCCTTTTCCTCTTCTCATTCTTCTAGCCATAAGAGCTTCTAGATCTTCCAGTTTTTCATCAGAAGTGTCACTTTCACTTTCACTAATGCATCTTTCTTTTTCTTTCTTTGGCTTGTTTAGAACTAGTTGTGACTTGAAAGAAGATTCAACATTACCAATGCTCCCAATAGTGAAATTATCATAGTTAGAGAGTTCAAAAGTAGTTAGCTTACCAACCAAACTTTCCAAAGTAAGTACACTAACAGAGTTGCATCTAGATTCTTGAATAGCATATATAGGATACAGGGTTCTTAGTACTTTCCCAATTATAGTTTCATCATCAATAACCCCTTTTTCTCCTCTAATAGCATTCACAACTTCTTTTATTCTACCACAATATTGTGCAATGTTTTCACCTTCTTGCATTCTTATTTCATCATACTTACCTCTAAGATTCTCGGACTTTACTTTCAATACATTTAAGTCACCACCATAGATCCTTGCAAGAGTGTCCCACATCTACTTAGTAGTTGTGCAATCCTTAATGCCCTCAAATTCTGGATAGCTTAGGACAAATGCAATTTCCAGCATTGCCTGATTATGTTCTTTCTTAGCTCTCATTTCTTCAGCAGTCAAAGGTGCAAAAGGTGAGACATAGTCATTCTCAATGTGGCACTTTGTAGAGTCACCAGTACCTTCCAGATGTAGCTTCATCAAGCTTTGCCATGCAAGGAAGTTTTCCTTATTCAGCTTTGGTACATCCTTCTTATACATCCTGATCATTTGCTTCAAGTCCCTTTAAACTTGATTTCTATAGACACTAATAATAAGCAACAAAGCTCTGATACCAATTGTTAATATGATTTAGAACAACAAAGAGGGGGGGTGAATCAGTTTTTCTTAGGTCCTAATGTATAAGACAAACTTAAAAACTTTTCCTTAAATCAGATCCAATAACCAAAAAAAACTTGGTCATCATTGATTCAATAATAGAAACATATAACAATGCAGTCCACTACCCAGCTATAACTTAACTTGTAAAACATAGAAATGCTCAAACCAAAATATTCACACAAGTATTAACACCAGGATTTATAGTGGAAACCCAATCTGGGAAAAACCACTTTGTAACATGCTACTATTATTTTCACTCTTCTGAAGTGAGCTTGGTTAAAAGCCAACCCTGTCAAAGGTTACAATACACACTATTAGGTGTGACCTGGTTAAAGGATTTCAATCACCTTGTTAAAAGTGAGCGTTATTATAGGACTTACATACACTCCATTAGAATGCAACCTTGTTCAAAGGATTTAACTTATGACTATTAGGTCAACCTCTGTTAAAAGGATTTTGACTATTACAATGGCTAGAAAGTAGCAGCAATATTGATTTGAAAAATATACAACTCACTTTGCAAATATCAGATCTAATTCCATACACTAATGTTGGTTTACTAACTTTGAAACTTTTCCATCTCCATCTCTGATCTGCTTGGAACTTTTCTTCAAGCAACCACAACAATTCTCCTTCATCCTTTTCTAGTTATACATTCAATAAAACTTTACCGATCTTCTAGCATTCTTTTCTTTCCCCCCATGCACATGCATATCTAATGCTCAAGTTCCCTTAATACTTTCCTCAATTAGGTTAACTCATCTTATGCTGCTCAATCTCATTCGTAGATCTTAGGGTTAGGTCAGATTCATTGAATCTACCTGCTTCATGTTCTTCGGCTTCATTTCTAGAATCATCTCAAATCTCTTAAAGATTTACAATAAAATGTTTTACAATGCATTTAATGCTTTCAAACAATCAATAAATAAAGTCAACATGTTTTACATAATCAAAGAATTCAACAATGTCAGCTCCAAAACTAAATTCTCTTCAAGTATAAAAATGTTGATGCTTGGTCAATATTGTGATCAACTACTCGGTCTTCATGTAGAAAGCTCGGTCATTACTAAAAATGTTTCCTCGGCTTATACTGTCTTCCTCCGCAATTAACTATTGTTTAGTCAACACTAGAATTTTTCTCGGTATACACTGACTCGGTCGACACTAACATTACTCGGCTTAAATATGATTTCTCCATTTTTTCTCGATCAAGCCTACCAGTTTAGTCTTTAGTCTTACTAGTATAAATAATACATTGTCTCATCATTGTACAACATAGTCAAGTACACTTTGTAATATCAAGATAACTCAACCTTTCCCTAGGTGCTATTGTTACCAACCTTGCCCCAATCCTTCACAACAATACAATAGATATAGTACTTTCCTAAGTAGCAATAGTCTTACCAATTAAGGTTTGACATCAATGACAATACAATAATTGTTTCAATTGCAATTTCCAACAGATCTAAAGGATGGAATTGAAATGTGTTACTAACACAACCGCTGAGGAAATTTTAAGAGGAAAAATATATGAAGGAGATTAAGCGGCAAAATTTGATGGTTGATATGAGAAAAAGAAAAGTTTAGATAAGTGGCAATTAAGATAGTTTGGAGCATATACCTTGCAGGCACTATTTAAACTTTACATCCTTGGTTGATACTATAAATGAGCTAAATGACTCAATTAGTTGATATTTAGGATGTCCAATCTTGAATGAATGAGTGTTATGCTCTAAGTTTCTAAGATATTTATTTGGTCGAGAAATCAGAATAATACAAGTGTACCAAAACATGAAATCCATGAGTAGAACCAAGTACACTTGACACCAAGTACCAAAACAATGTGTATTAAACATTTCCTATGAATAACCAAAACCTTTCATGCATTACTGACAACCAACAAGTACACAACCAAAACTTCCAACAACCAACTGATACTGGCAAGATGTTGTATAAAGGATAATAGACCATTTTCTCAACAGGTTTTGACATCAATGACAACGATGCCAACAACATCTCAATATGTCTAAAATGAGTTTTGTCAGACTTCTCTTCATGTTGTCAAGCTCTGATGATAAGCCTAGAGTAGGGGATCTCTCTTCACCAATTTCTTGGGATTGGACTTCAAGTGGGAGATTTTTGGTTTACGTAGACTTTAGTTGTAGTCCAATCCTTATTGTAACACTTCCACTACTTTCCTATTTTTATATTAACCTTTGCATGTTATACTCCCACAATGATGTAGCTATTAATTTATTTTGGAGGTTATGGTTTAAATAAACTATTCCTATTGTAGATAGATGATTGATTGATTTATCAGAGCCTTCTTGAAGAAATACCTTGCTCAATGTGGATGTAGCCATTTGGTGAACCACGTTAAAAAACTTGTCTCTATCTTCTGCATTTATTCAGAGTTTAATTTTGTGTGTTTGTTTCATTGTTGTTTGCTTTTGGCTTTATCCATTTTCACTCAACAATAATTTACTTAATAAAGATATCCATTACATTCCAAACACATTTAAAATTTATTCGTCCATATAGACATTTCCTCTATCATATAAATAAACATAAGAAGGAGATAACCTAATTCTAATATGTCCAAATTAATTCTTCATCTAAAGAAATAATGAGCAGATTGTAATTTTTCTACTTGTAAGTAATTCATATGTATTCCCTTTCCTAAATATCAAATCATTTACATTAATTAATAACAATTTAATTTATAAGGCTAACATGTCTCTATCAAATATCTAGAGTAATTTTGCTAAGAATCGATTTTGGCAACCCAAATCAACTTGAGGATTGAAATAAAAGACATGCACATAGGAGCATTATAGCATCAATCAGAGGCACTCAAGAATTAGAAACCAAATAAAATGTATGGAACAAATAAAATATATGGAATAAGGGAAGGTGTAATCTACATATACTTGAATACAATCCAGTGTTAGGAAACAAAATGATGGTCACGCCTTCAAACAAAAAATGATATTTGGTTGTAATGCAAGGCATTATAAATTTGTTTATATTACACTCATAATTATTTTGGTGGATAAACTAAAACAACAAGGTTTTAAGAGAAACTAAATTCATAGCCTAACAATTACACAAAGGAGATCAAGAGGTACCATCATAGTAAACATAATATCTTTAATGATTAACTAGATAGCACTTACTAATTGTGCACCTATTTGATCCATCCAAATAATATGATAGATATCCTCACAACTATCCTCAATACAAAACGTACATTTGAAAATGCAAAAAACACAATGGATTTTCCTAAAAATTTCAGCATATCATATTCATGATCTACATCCTCTATATTGTAAATTTGTGAAAAAAAAAATGCAAAAAAAACAATGTATTTTTGTCATTTGTAAATTTCCTTGAATTTGTTTTCTTTATCTTTGGTGCATTTTGTCTAGAGCTTAGTCAGTACCCTTTTTATTAGTGAAACCAAAAAAAATATTTCCAACTTATACATAAGATGTTTGAAAAACATCTAAATCACTGTAATGACAAGGCAAGATAACCACTATGGATGAATGATTTATAGATAAATGTATAATGAAAATATAATATTTGATTTAGAATTGATAGGAAGAGGTACCATATACAATAACATGCCTATCCACCCATCTCATGTTTATGCTCAATATAAATGTATTTAATTTGATCAACTCCTATTTTAAATTACTTATTGATTATCAAAGAATATAAATTAAACCTCCATGATATTGGTTGTTTGAAGAAAATCTGCTCTTTCCATCCTATTCGGTTTGAGATTTCCCAATTTTAAAACTATATTTACCCTTTTTTAATTGAGCTCTTGATTTCTTATTGCACTCTTAAGTCCACTCTCTTTTTTCCATGATCTTGGGGAGGGTGACCATTAGCTATGTGGTTTTTTTTTATGCCTCATTATACTTAGTTTCCATGATTTTATTACGTCGTAGGTGTTTCCCTATGAAAGGGTTCGAGCTGATTTTTCCATCCAATGATCAACAATCTTGCTAAGACAATGACAACCATCGAAAATATATGATGCATTCATTTTGAAGACAGACATTTGGAATGTGATTTTTGTTGATGTGACACCATTTAATGGTTGTCAGACACCTAACTTGACTGCATTATGAAGGAGTTGGTGTCTATTTTGTGTGGTCTTCCTTCTTTCCTTTCATATAAATTTGTAGTTATTGCAGTATGGACTGCTTTTACTAAAAATATGCAACCCACTGTAGTTATTTTATCACATCACCTACAAATAGCAATGCACGGATGCCTCATCACTCTATCTAATGACAACTTTCTTTGACAGATCACCTTAGATCATTATTGCCTCTATATCCTACAATTATTGTTGTAGATAGATTTTTTTTGATTGCACATTCTGGAACGCACTATCTATTAATATGATTTAGAACAATAGAGAGGGGGGGGGTGAATCAGTTGTTCTCAGGTCCAGATGTATAAAAAACACTTCAAATTTTTTTCCTTAAATCAGATCTAACAACCAAAACCAACTCAGTCATCACTGATTCAATAATAGAAACATATAACATTGTAGTCCACTACCCAGCTGTATCTAACTTGTAAAACAAATAAATGTCTAAACCAAAACATTCACACAAGCATTAACACTAGGATTTATAGTGGAAACCCAATCTGGGAAAAACCACTTTGTAACATGCTACTATTATTTTCACTCTTATGAAGTGAGCTTGGTTAAAAGCCAACCCTATCAAAGGTTACAATACACACTATTATGTGTGACCCAGTTAAAGGATTTTAATCACTATGTTAGAATTGAGCCTTGTTATAGGACTTACATACATTCCATTAGAATGCAACCTTGTTCAAAGGATTTAAACATATGACTATTAGATCAACCTTTGTTAAAAGGATTTTGATTGTTACAATGGTTAGAAAGTAGCAATAGTATTGATCTGAAAAACATACAACTCACTTGCAAATATCAAATCCAATTCCATACACAAATGTTGGTTTACTGACTTTGAAACTTTGCCATCTCCATCTCTGATCTGCTCAGAACTTTTCTTCAAGCAATCACCACACTTCTCCTTTAGCCTTTTCCTCTTATACAATCAATAACATCTACTGATCTTCCAGCATCCTCTATTCACCCATGCACACACATACCTAATGCTTAGGTTCCCTTAATACTTCCTCAATTAGGTTATCTCATCTTTTGCTACTCAATCTCCTTCGTAGATCTTAGGGTTAGGTAAAATTTATTGAATCTACCCACTTTTTGTTCTTCGGCTCCTTTTCTACAAACATCTCAAATCTCTTAAAGATTTACAATAAAACATTTTTCAGTGCATTGAATTCTTTCAAACATTCAATAAATAAAGTCAACACATTTTACATAATCCAAAAATTTAACAATGTCAGCTCCAAATCTGAATTCTCTTCAAATATAAAAATACTGATGCTCAGTCAATACTATGATCAACTACTCGGTCTTCAGGTAGAAAGCTCCGTCATTACTAAAAAAATTTCCTTGGCTTAAATTGTCTTACTTGGCAATTAACTGATGTTCGGTCAACACTAGAATTTTTCTCGGCATACACTGACTCGATCGACACTAACATCACTCAACTTGAACATGATTTCTCTATTTTTTCTTGGTCAAGCCTACTAGTTTAGTCTTCAATCTTACTAAGATAAATAATACATTATCTCATCATTGTACAACATAGTCAAGTACACTTTGTAGTATCAAGATAACTCAACCTTTCCTTAGATGCTATTGTTACCAACCTTTAATATCCCCTTAGCAACACTCAAATAGATATAGTAATTTCCTAAGTAGCAACAGTCTTATCAGTTAAGATTTGACATCAATGAAAACACAACAATTACTTCAATTGCAATTTCCAACAATCTCCCTCTTTCGCATTGATGGCAACACCATATAATATCACCTGAATAACACATGGATTACCAACCAATCTAAAAACTTATCTATCCATCAAAAACTTTTTTTTAATATCCTTAGCTTCATTCTGATTTAGAATCTATAAGCCTCACTTATGTGACTGTCAGAAATATCCATATCTCAGTGTCATGTGTTATTATATCATCTCAATTCATCTCCCTCTTTGACAAAAATGCCAAAGAAGCAACTAAAACATACATCCATCAGATGTAGATATTATCTATGTAGCTCAGTGTTTCTCCCTCTATCATCTTACTTATGACTGATTCCTTGTCTTTTCTCTTCTTCACAACTCTAGGCCAGTCCTAAAGTGTGACAATCTTCTGCATCGATATGTCAGATATTCTACTGTAGCATATTTGATGTAGTGCTCCTAGCTTAACTAGGAAACCTCAGTTAGGGGAAGGACCCCTAATTGACTTCTCAAATACTCATGTGCTTCTTTAGTTAAAGCTTTAGTGAATATGTCCGCTAATTGTTCCTTTGTATTCACATATTCCATTCAGACTTCTTTGTCTTGTACCAATTCTCTCAAGTAGTGATACTTGATTGCTATGTGCTTGGTCTTAGTATGCATCACTAGATTCTTAGAAATGTTGATAGTACTTGTGTTGTCATAGAAAATAACAATAGGTTCAATGATTTCTTTTTTCATGCCTACCAACAATTGTTTTATCCATACCAAATTTGAACAGTTTACTGCAACAACAACATACTCGGCTTCGATAGTAGATTGGGGAATGCAATTTTGTTTCTTGCTTGTCCAGGAGACTAATCTCTATCCAAGAAAAAAAGCTCCACCACTAGTACTCTTTCTTTCATCTACATTTCCTACCCAATCAGCATCTGTATATACTCTTAGTTCAAATCTTTCATCCTTCTTGTAATATAGCCCATAGATAGCAGTCCCTTTCAAGTATCTCATAATTCTTTTTACTGCCATCATGTGTGTTTCCTTAGGATTGGTAGAGAATCTTGTCACATTCCCAACAACTAGTGCAATATCCGGTCTACTATGTACAACATACTGTATTTTTCCAATCATGGATCTATACAAAGTCTGGTTCACTTCTACAACATCATCATTCTTAGATAACTTTTGTCCAATAGCCATAGGAGTACTCACTAGTCTAGAATCTTCCATCCCAAAAGTTTTCAGTATTTCATTAACATACTTAGACTGTGTAATGAAAATTCCTTTCTTCATCTGGCATACTTGTAAACCAACAAAGAATTTGATCTCACCAAACATGCTCATTTCAAATTTAGTTTGCATTTCATTTGAAAATATTTTACACAAAGCATCTTGTCCACCAAAAATAATATCATCCACAATTTTTTTTTCCAACAGGATACCTTTACCTTCTTCATCTTTCATGTATAGATTGCTTGTGTCATTTGTTCTTGAAAATCCAATCTGTATCAAGTAGTTATGCAATCTCTCATACCATTCTCTAGGAGCTTCTTTTAATCCATATAGTGCTTTGTTTAGTTTTCATACCATGTGTCTTCTGTTTGGATCAATAAAACCTTCTGGTTGTTCTATGTAAACTTCTTCTTCTAGTATACCATTTAAGAATGCAGACTTGACATCCATTTGATAAACCTTGAAATCTTTATAAGTAGCATATGCAAGCAGAGTTCGTACTCCTTCCAATCTAGCTATAGGGGAAAATGTCTTCCTATAATCTATTCCTTGCATACCAGCCTAGCTTTGTTCCTAGTTATTTCACCCTTTTCATTCAACTTATTCTAGAACACCCACTTTGTTCCTATAACATTTTTATTTTCACGTCTCGACACCAAAGTCCAAGTATCATTCTCTTTTATCTGGTCTATTTCTTAATTCATTGCTTGTATCCAGTCTTCATTTTCTAATACCTCTCTAGTTGACTTAGGTTCAAATTCACATAGTAAACATGTTGGATACATTGTTTTACTTCTGGTCAGAATTCCAATATGTTTTTCTCCAATTATCTATTCAGGCTTGTGATGTCTTCTTACATATTTTGCCAAAATAGGTTCATCTCTTCTCTCCTCTATTTCATCATGTTCCTGAACAAGATTTTTAGATTAAGCTTCTGAATGCTCAGCAACCTTTTCCTAATACTTGACAGCATTATCTTGTCGCTTGGCATGTTCTTGTTCTCTTTCAGCACTATTTTCCTGATGCTCAACAACCTCTTCCTATCACTCGACATTGCTTACCCGAGGCTCGGTATCAAGTGCAAGTCTATTACTTTCCTCATCTTCTTCTTCAATATACACAAAAGATCTATAATCTCCTGGTTCTCTTTTTCTATCAGCTTCATTTCTTTTTGCATACTCATCAACTTTTACATTCACACTTTCCACAATTTTGTTAGTGTTAGAGTTCAAACACTTATAAGCTTTACTTTTTGTGGAATACCCTAGGAATATGCCTTCATCACTTTTAGCATCAAAATTTCCATTCCTATTGTCTTTTAATATGTAGCACTTGCTTCCAAAGATTCTAAAGTATTTAACACTTGATGCATGCCCATACCATAATTCATAGGGTGTCATATTTATACCTTTCTTGATCTATACCTGGTTAAGAGTGTAGACAACTGTACTTATAGCTTCTTTCTAGTATTTTTGTGCCACATTATTTTCAATCAACAATGTCCTTACACAATCCAAGATAGATCTGTTTCTTCTTTCTGCTATACCATTCTATGGAGGTGTTCTAGGTGCAGACATTTGTCTTTTGATTCCTTTTTCATTGCAAAATAGATTGAATTCATTTGATGTAAATTCTGCACCTCGGTTAGATCTAAGACATTTTAGGTTCCTACCTGTCTCCTTCTCAACCTTAGCCAAATACCACTTAAAGAATTGAAAAGTGTCAGATTTTTCTTTTAGAAACATTCCTTGCATCATCCTAGTATGATCATCAACAAACAAGATAAAATATCTAGCACCACAGTAACTTTGTACACCCATAAGTCCATAAGGTCAGTATGAACCAAACTAAAATATTATCAAAATTAAAGGATTTTATCTTAAAACTTGACTTTGTCATTTTTCCTAACTGACATTCCTTGCACATCACATTCTCAAGTTTCTTCAATCTAGGTAGACCTCTTACTTTCTTCTTCTTACTTATTTCTACCAGATTATCAAAGTTAACATGACATAGCATCTTATGCCATAACCTAATGTCATCAAGTTGTGCAACCATACATGCTTCTTCAGATAGGTCAAGATAGAAAAAATTACCTCTAGTCTATTCTCCACTTCCAATCAGTTCACCAGTAGCATCAAATATTTTAGCTTTCTTGTGATGAAATTCCACTTAGTAACCAATGCTTTTGAGCTATGCAACACTTAGCAGATTATAATTTAGACCTTTACCCCAATATGCATCTTCACAAGAGATCTTATCAATCAATTTAATCAAACATTTTCCTCTAACAGGACATGGTGCCTCATTACCAAATTTTACACTTTTACCTCTATAATGATGTAAGGTCTCAAACTTAGTCTTGTCACCAGTCATGTGATGTGAACAACCATTGTCAATAATCCATTTTTCATTCTTGTTCACATAGGAGATCAATGCAGTTTTCTCATCCTCATCAGATTCATCTTTCATTGCAACATAGACTACCGCAATTTCAAAATCATCACTATCAGTGTCAGTTTCTTCTTCAACAATGTAACAAGATTTCTTACCTTTTCCTTTGTAGTCTTTGTGCCTTTGGTAGCTTCTATCATCTCTTCTATCTTTGTGTTTTCTTTTTCTTTCTTCATCTTTATCATTCTTGTCAGGACATCTAGTAGCTATATGACCAACTTTGTTACATGCAAAACATATAATAGGGAGTTTACCTTTATATTTTTCTTTTCCCCTCCTCAGTCTTCTAGCCATAAGAGCTTCTAGATCTTCAAGTTCTTCATTAGAAGTGTCACTGTCACTTTCACTTTCACTTTCACTTTCACTGCTGCATCTTTCTTTTTCTTTCTTTGTCTTGTTCAAAACAAATTGTGACTTAAAAGCATATTCAACAATACCAATACTACCAATAGTGAAGTTATCATAGTTAGAGAGTTCAAAAGCAGTCAGCTTGCCAACCAAACTTTCCAAAGTAAGCACATTTGTAGAGTTACATCTAGATTCATGAATAGCTACGATCTTAATAGCATATATAGGATGTAGAGTTCTTATTACTTTACCAATTATAGTTTCATCCCCAATAGTCCCACTTGCTCCTCTAATAGCATTCACAACTTCTTTTATTCTACCACAATATTGTGCAATGTTCTCACCTTCTTGCATTCTCATTTCATCAAACTTAGCTCTGAGACTCTTAGCCTTAGCTTTCAGCACATTATGTCACCACCATAGATCTTTGCAAGAGTGTCCAACATATCCTTAGCACTTGTGCAATCCTTAATGTACTCAAGTTTAGGATATATAGCTAAGGGCAAATGCAATTTCTAGCATTGCCTGATTATGTTCTTGCTTAGCTCTCATTTCTTCGGTAGTCAAAGGTGCGATAGGTGAGACATAGTCATTCTCAATGTAGTACTTTGAAAAATCACCAATATCAGCCAGATGCAACTTCATCAAACTTTGCCATGCAAGGAAATTTTTCTTATTAAGCTTCGGTACCTCCTTCTTATACATCCTAATCATTTGCTTCAAGCCCCTTTAAACTTGATTTCTGTAAACACCAATAATAAGCAACGCAGCTCTGATACCAATTGTTAATATGATTTAGAATAGTAGAGAGGAGGGTGAATCAGTTGTTCTCAGGTCCAGATGTATAAAACAAACTTAAAAAACTTTTCCTTAAATCAGATCTAACAACCAAAACCAACTCGGTCATCACTAATTCAATAATAGAAACATATAACATTGCAGTCCACTACCCAGCTGTATCTAACTTGTAAAACACATAAATGTCTAAACCAAAACATTCACTCTAGCATTGACACTAGGATTTATAATGGAAACCCAATCTGGGAAAAACCACTTTGTAACATGCTACTATTATATTCACTCTTCTGAAGTGAGCTCGGTTAAAAGCCAACCCTGTCAAAGGTTACAATACACACTATTAGGTGTGACCTGGTTAAAGGATTTCAATCACTCTGTTAGAAGTGAGCCTTGTTATAGGACTTACATACATTCCATTAGAATGCAACTTTGTTCAAAGGATTTAAACATATGACTGTTAGATCAACCTGTTTTAAAAGGATTTTGACTATTACAATGGTTAGAAAGTAGCAGCAGTATTGATTTGAAAAACATACAACTCACTTGAAAATATCAAATCCAATTCTGTACACAAATGCTGGTTTGCTGACTTTGAAACTTTGCCATCTCCATCTCTAATTTGCTCAAAAATTTTCTTCAAGAAATCACCACACTTCTCCTTCAACCTTTTCTGCTTATATAGTTAATAACATCTACTGATCTTCCAGCATCCTCTATTCACCCATGCACACACATACCTAATGCTTAGGTTCCCTTAATACTTCCTTAATTAGGTTAACTCATCTTTTTCCGCTCAATCTCCTTCGTAGATCTTAGGGTTAGGTTAGATTCATTGAATTTACCCACTTTATGTTCTTTGGCTCCTTTTCTAGAAGCATCTCAAATCTCTTAAAGATTTACAATAAAATGTTTTTCAGTGCATTAAATAAATTCAACACATTTTACATAATCCAAGAATTCAACAATGTCAGCTCCAAATCTGAATTGTCTTCAAATATAAAAATACTGATGCTCGGTCAATACTGTGATCAACTACTCGGTCTTCATGTAGAAAGCTTGATCATTACTAAAAATGTTTCCTTAGCTTAAACTGTCTTACTTGCCAATTAACTGATGTTCGATCGACACTAGAATTTTTCTCGACATACACTGACTCGATCAACACTAACATCACTCAGCTTGAACATGATTTCTCTATTTTTGCTCAGTGAAGCCTACGAGTTTTGTCCTCAATCTTACTAAGATAAACAATACATTGTCTCATCATTGTACAACATAGTCAAGTACACTTTGTAGTATCAAGATAACTCAACCTTTCCTTAGGTGCTAGGGTTACCAACCTTGCCTATCCCCTTAACAACACTCAAATAGATATAGTACTTTCCTAAGTAGCAACAGTCTTATCAATTAAGATTTGACATCAATGACAACATAACAATTGCTTCAATTGCAGTTTCCAACACTGTCAACCACAACCCTCTTTTTCTATAAATAGAAAAAAAAACTATTAGAATTAAACTATAGAACTCATAACACATACACTTACATACTAGAAACATACTTGAAGGGAACTCATAGCGCATACAAAAATTGGAGTTTGGAAAATCTATGGTATTTTTGTCCATTCTCTGCCTCTCTTTTCTCTTTCATTTTAGTTATTTTCAATTACAAGGTATTTATAATTTTGGCTCTCTATATATGTACTGCAAACTATTGTTGTAATTTTTTCCTAGGTATTACATACGTGCTCCAAACCAGAAAATTAGATTATTCATGTTCATAGAGAAAGGATTCAATTTACATTTCTATCTCAAAATATTTTAAGATTATTGTTTATAAAAAACCATAAGGAAAATTGATGTTTTTGTTTACCTCGATGTTTTTATTTAAGAATAGACCACTAGGAGGATATGTCCCTGAAATATACTGAAGGACATGTAGACATTTTTTTGAGTTTTCTGTGTTACTAAAATGTAGTATGCACTTTCAATTTTCGATGTAATTTTACTTTTTACAATAGCCTTTTTCATAGCCCGTTGCAGATCCTTAATCATCTTTTCAAATGCAACTCTAGGATCGCCATTCATCCTAATCAATTTATGTCACATTCACCAACGTGATCTGTAAGAAGTACAAGCATAAAACTCATATGACATATTATCCTCAAAACTATACAGAGATACATGAAACCTCCTATTTTTTGTAGAGGTGACCCAATACTGTATTCTTCTTTATGTCCATAATGCCATATTTCTTTGAATATCTTCAAAAATTTGTCACCATTGATATTTTCTACCGCTTACTAGCTGTACATTACTCTATACAAATGATATTTTCCACTGCGTCTTGTTCACCTGCCACTTTATACAAAGCAATTAATTTTTGTCTGGAAGTGCAGAATATGAAATAAATGTAAATCAAATGTGCAAGAATCCTCTTTCAACATAGTTGTAAATGATCAAAATTATCTCATTATGTGGCCTAAAATGGTATAAATAAATAAATAAATTTGGCATAAAAATGATTGAAAATTAGCACCCTTGAGAATGAGATAAGCTATATTTCTCTAGATACGACCAAGTAGGCACCCACCACTAATAGCCATGTCTTCCATATCATTATCATTATGAGGGCCAATAAGGTTGGTGTCACTATCATCACTGCAACTACAGTTATGCCTGCACCAATACACAAAATTAGATTTTGCTAACTACTTTCTATGATGTATGAAATTGATCTTATCTTTAAATTAAAAGGTATCTGATACATTTTTTGGAAACCTTAGAAGATATGTAGCTTAACCCACATAGGCACAAATCAAACAATGATAAACTACTTGAGTAAATGCAATCTAAAATGATACAATATTCTCATAGGATTTACATGGCCATTTTTATCCTCTAGTTCCACTAATTAACTCGTGTTTCCCTCGGCACATTGGTTATTAGAGAGAATGAATGTCTATGGCTTATAACCCCCACTTTGAGAAAATGAATCTCTGAATGCTTCTCTTTCCCTTTTCATTTGTGTAGTCAAATTGATTTTCTTTGAAGGCTATGGAGGATGGTCTTATCCCACCTACACCGATAGCTACTATCCTATGGAAGATTAATGATAGAGCTAAACTTATTAACATTAGCCTACATGAAGTCATCAACCATTAATGTAGAAATACTATTCCTCTATGCAAACTTAGTAGCAAAGGCTTTATCAAAACAAAATGGTCTATCCATAATATATGCGTAATGTAGAAACACAGACAAGGAATGTGGACTATCCCCTCAAATCTATGCCATACAGTTTGGCAACTATGATCCACCTCTCTAATAACATGCAAAAAAATTCATTTTGTAGATGGAAAGTATTCCTCTTGACTTGAAATGAACTGCTACAGTCCTCAGGAGACGTGCATTCTCTGGTTTTGGAATTTATAATTTACCTATCATGTCCAATACTATTAGTGAAAATTTCTTTTGATAAAATTTTAAACTTGAAACCTATAGCAACCTACCAGATTTTGCGTCATAGAACATGGTAATCTAATGGTCGGATCTTAATATCTTGGATGGTCTTCATTCCAGAAAAAAAAAATCTCCCAAAAACCACTTTTATTTTAGATTTCCACTTACTCATCATTTTAATCTGCATAAGAATACAAAGGTGCCCATATTTGATATTAAAGATGTTGATATTTGTGTAAAACCATTATTTCCATAACAAATAGAAAAATAGAAATAAAGATTTATACTTTAACTGACCTAATTTTTAAAGTAAATTATACTACTAGGTTTGGGTAGACCATAATTGTAGCCTAATTAGTGTCAAATAATGTTTTTTAAAAATATTTTATTTATAAAGGTTTGCAAAATAAGTTAACTCCCTCATCCACTATTTCCCTTTCCTTTTTAGAAACGTTGTCTAACAGTTTGGCCAATAATTCATAGAAAAGGAAGTGTGAATAAGATTTTTGTGTTATTGGCATAAATTCATCCAGTCATTGGATGATGTGATAGATTATTTCCAGAATTTTATTATCACAAAATTACTATTTTAGATTGTTTAGTTATAAATTATAATGTATAGTATAGTTGAAATGTTTTTTGAACTTTTTTTAATAGATTTTGTTTTTTCTTTGTACTATATTGAGACATGACTTGATTGCAGTAAATGTGAATATTATAGTTATTAAGAAAGGCTGCTTTCAACTCTTAAAACTAGAAAAGCAACAGGAAAAGTAGAAGGTGGATGGCACACCATCCAACCTAGATATATGTACTGTATAATCTTTAACAATTGCTATGTAATCAATTGTGCCCAGGAGGTGGGAACATATGTGTGAAGTGTTATTTTGTGTTGTGAAATGTTGTTGTTTCTAGATTCGATTATATGGGAATTTTTAGCATCTGTGAGCAGAAAATGAAGGAGATTATTTTGGAATTCCAAAAACATTTCCCTAGAAAGGCCTTTCCTTATATATCAATTTCAACACATATTCTATCACTTGTTGATAAGTATCTTTGTTGAGTTATAGAAGCCACAGATTTAATTTTTCTAAGACAACTCCCAAAACTAGGAAAATTTTAGGATTCAAATATAGATTTTTTTAAAGGTTTTGTAAAGATCTTGATTTTTTTAGTCTTCCATTAATGTGAGAGTTTGATTGATAGTGAACCCGAGTTGTCATGATTTTAGCTTAGAATTTCAAAAATTGCGTATTTAGGGTCCAATCCAATTTGTTTTCGGTGGGCTCAAATTCTTCTAAGTGCTCACAAAAAAATGGGAAGTACATTTAATATTCTGTCAACAGTTTTCATAACCACTTATACTAATAAATGTAATTTATCATTGGGTAGCTTTATTTAAAGAATATCTAAGGAGAGTGTTGGTAACATTTTCAAGTTTTCAAAAGCTACATTTTAATTTTTGGTCCTTTGAAAATTTTCCACACTTTTTGTGCTAATTTTCCTGTAATTCTCATATCCCAGATGTTGAAAATATCTTCCGAATGGTAAAAGCCCTAAGTGTTAGATAAAACAATGCTTATGAAGAACCAAAAACCCTAGAAAAACCTAACCGAGTTCTATTTTGTCGTTACTTTTTCAAATCACTTAAGTAAGCCTTTAAGCATGTGCGCTTTAAATTACTTCTTAGTCACCCAGTCTCTAAAAGTATTCAACATATTCCTTTTAGTCTGGTGATTCATAAAATACCTTTGTCTTGCAATCTCTTTAAGTATGGAGAATATTCCTTTTCCTAATGAGACTCAATGGATGTTCTTGGTCACCAAATCTCCAAATGATCTTCTTGAGATCTAGCGACTACTACTGATAAATATTTTGAAGGTAACTATAGTCGCTCAATATCTAGATGCAAAAATCCTTCAGTTGGGCAATCTCTTAATGAAATAATAAAGTGATCAAGTATTCAATGATTATGAGACTTCTCCTATAGTTGTTGAGTCTCCAAATGAAAGATGGTGGTTATATTTTTTTTCAATCACTAGGTCTCTCGATTCTCAGGCGGTTAGTGTTTTTATCTAGTGACTCAACAATTGTAGTAGTCACATATCCTCAGAATCCTAATGGGTACGAGGCAAATATTCAATGATCTAGTGACAAGGTTATCTCTTAATCTCATGAGATAGCGGTTAAGTTTTAAAATGTTCAGCGACTCGGTGATAACTGTAAGATGAAGAAAATATCAATGGTCAACATTTAATCTCATAGTCTAACTAAGGTTAAGCAAGATATCTAGCGACTTAGAGAATAAAGGCTTTCGCGGAGTCTCTTGGTTTAACCAGGGTAAAGGATAGTATTAAGAGACTATGAGGTTCCTTCAAATTTTCAATCACATGTTTGCTAGAAGGTGATGAGTTAAGGTAAGGGTTTTCACAAGGTGAATATGAACCATTGATGCAACTTTGATCGGGCGGTGGTCGTGTTATCTCTAAGTCAAACCATGGGTTAACAGAAGTTCCAGAAACCATTAGAAACACTTTGTCACCCAGTCTCTGGACTAAACCTAGGTTAAGAAAATATTTTGATGACTGGGAGGTAAACCTAGTTGTGCAATCACCAGATGACTAAGGGTTAAGTGTTTGCCGAGGTCAAAAAAATGAAAAAAGATATGAATCTGTCTAATAGATTTGATGACGTGTTCATTCCTGATTGGTCACAGAGTAAAATAAAGAATTAATAATCTCTCAGTGATTACGAGATAGACTATATTTTCTCAATCTCCAGAAGAAATAAATCAAAGATATTCCAACTATAGTCGCTAGGTATCCAGAAAGGTTCAGTCTCAAGATCTCTTGAGAAAGTCAAAGTCAAAATGAAACTATAGAGATTAACTACCATTGATTTTGTTCTTTATAGATTAAGATCTAATGGTTGTCTCTTGATCGCTAGATAAAAATGATGTCATCCTAAAACTACCGAGACTAAGCGACTGTCATCAAATCAAGATCCTATGGCTATCATGAAGTCACAAGAAGAAATAAGGAAAATCTTAAAGTTTCAGCGATTAAGAGACTACTGTGTAGTTGCTAAGTCTCCCAATAGGAAAAGTCGGGTGGTCTCTAGAAAAGGTTTGAAAATTCAACAAGTTCTGGTGATTAAGAGACTTACTGTGTAGTCGCTAAGTCTCTAAATAAGGAAATAAGGAAATGAGACTTAGGAAAGACTATAGTCGGTAGGTCTCAGGATAACATTGGTAAGTAGTGAATGTTGCAGCGACTGGAAGATAAACTATAGTCACCGAGTCTTTCAATCCAGAAAATTAAAAGTAAAAGGACTTAAGATGGACTGTTAGATTAAGATCTAATGGTAGTCACTAAATATCAAGGAAAATTAAAGAAAATCTCAAAGCATTCAGTGATGGAGAGATAGACTATAGTTGCCAGGTCTTAGAATGAAAGATTAAAGTTTCAAAGAGTCTTCAAGTCATGAGATAAAATCATGAAAGGTAAAATCATCTGGTGAATATGATTATATAAATATAGTCTCTAAGTTTCATGATAATTTTTAAAGGTGCTAAATCTTTCAGCGACTGTGATTGGCTGTGTAGTCGCTAGGTCACCAGAAAACAAATTTGATTACCTGTCACTTTCTCATCTCGTGGCTAGTGAATTGAAGTTCAGGGCATGCTAAGTAATGGTGGAAGTGACATGAATTATAGAGTTTGAAGTTTCGAAAGGGTAATTGCATTCAATTCTTTGAAATAAATACAACTAACTATCACTCATTCTAAAAAATACCAAGTATTTTAGAGAGTCAGAGCTAAAAAAGTATGAGAGTTCTTGAGTTTTCTAGCAATTAGAGAGTTCATAGTTTCAGAAGCTTTAGATAATTCTCACCAACTAATCAAAATGAGTTTTCCATCAACCAATGAAACTTCTACCAGTGAGGGTTCCAAGGAGAAAGAAAAGGAAAGTTTCTCAGATGAGTTTCTCGCTTTGCTGCCGAGATCGTCACAAAATAAAAAGTTTAGTGATGAATGCTTTGTTGATAATTTGAGCTACTATAGAGAAGCTAGAACATTTGATGTTTTTGGAATGAACCTATTTAAATATTTTCATAAGAATGTTGATAGTCCAATGCCTATATCAAACCCTTGGACCTCAGGGTTAGCCAAATTGATTGTTCCAGATGTCTTTCTTGATGTTGACTTGCTAATTGCATTGGCAAATAGTTATGACCCCCTCTCTACAACAATAAGAAAATAGGATGGCTCAGATTTAGTTACATTAGATAGGAATTATTTTATGAGAGCTTTCGTTATCCACATCCCCATGGCCAAAGAGATAAACTTGCAGGCCCAGGCTAATAGGTACACTAGCGAATCTATCATTGTGTCCAAATAAATTCAAAACCATGTCCCATGAGGCAACATGAATTACATTGAAGCAATGGATGGGGAAACCCCTTACTTCTTCAAGGACTTATGTTTCTACGTGAAGTATATTGCCTATAGATTATGTAGAGTGCTAGGGGTAGATGGTCGGATGGACATGATTTCATCTGAAATCTTGATGATGGTGCTAGATTCACAAAACCTCCATACAACCAATGAATATGACTGCATAGGGTATGTCATTGATAAAATGCATGAGGGACTGTAGGCAATAAGAAAGAAGGATAATTCACCTAGGTTCATGCATTTCTCACTTTTGATGCACCTCATCTTGTTCTATAAGTACAACATCATGAACTTACAGGACCTTAGGCCCCAAAAGATATGGAAAGGACAACCAAATTTGATATAGTTTTAGATTAGGGCATGGAGTAATACTTCACCAGAATGTGACTTTTTTACTTTTCAGAATTGGATGGTTCAACCAATTCTAATCGCCTTAGGAGTGAATCTTTGTAGGCTGCCAGTAAAATTTTTGCAATTAATAAGACCTTGTCAATTTATTGACAAATGGGCTAAAGGCCACAACTGGGGAGAATTTTACTATGAAAAAACATTTACTATGATAAGAATCTATGGGTGCCCCCAACCACCCCATATTCTACCATTCTTTGTTCCACTAAGAATTGCTTTTCTAGAAATTATTTGGCAGCTAATGCTAACTGACAAAGAGAATTTAGCCTCCCATAGAAAGGGTACATTTACCCCTAGACACTTCTGTGTATGCAACTTCACAATTGGGAAGAATGAATTTGCTAGGTTAAATGATTGGTTGGGCCAATTCAAGATGAATGATGCAGTACCTAGGTATGTTGATATAGAGGGTTTCATTGTAATGGCTAGGAAATATTAAATTCCTTCCATTCCTATAAATAAAAGACACAAGGAGTGTCCTGAGGAGGATGTCATCAAGAACATTATAGAGGATGAAGAAGTGGAAAAGAGAGCCCATAAACTCGGTGAGTTATTCTCATTGGAGAAAAAAATAAAAAGGAAGGGTTTTCCTTTTGAGGGTTTCTTCCCTACATTGCCTTACCTCCAAAGGCTAGACAAAATGATGGAAAATTTCCATACATTGGTCAACTCAATTGAGAACCAAATTGATGACAAGGAAAGAGAAAAAGAAAAACACTTAGAATCAGATTATGAGGATAGTGATGGAGGCTACCCAATATACAACCCTCCTGCTATGGAACAAGAATCTCATGTTAGGCAAGAAGGAGAAGAAAATATAGTTATGTATTTAATAGAACTTCCTATCTCTTAGGATACCAGTGAACCTCCTCCTAAGAGACAGAGGCTACAAGTTGGTGAACCTTCACAGGTGAGAACAATTGAGAAGAAAGGAGATAGAGTAAAAGCTCTCTTTCTAAGAGATAGAGCCCATGATCACCAGCTTAGGAAGCAAATTAGGGAGGAGAAAAGAAAACAAAAGATGGCTACAGAAGAAGTTGAGTTGCCTTTGACCTTAGGTAGATATGAGAGAATGTTAGAACAAGAGGTTTTCTTGAAGGATGATAATTTTATCAAATCAAATGAATTCAAGAATTTCTTAGTATGGTAGAAGCAATAACAGGTTGCATCAATTGTGTGAATCACAAAAGAAGGCCAGGTACCTGATGAGGCCATCCAAAATTTGAAAGAATATGACCCTGAGTTAGAAGCCATCACCCCTAAGGAAGCTAGGAAATTAGTAAAAGCTAGCAACATGTTTCTTGTACCTGGGTGGGATCTAGCTTCAGCTTTTGTGATAGATCAGATCAGAAAGAAAGAAAATGTAAACTTGATTTCAGAGACCCAAGTGGGGGATTTGATAAAAGGGTTTGGATATAACCCTAAGAATCAAGCACTAGCCATGTGCAGTTTATATCCTAAGGATCAGAAGCCCTCTCTTTTGAATATACAAGAGAAAATAGATGGGGATAATATCATATGGTCTATCCACAACACCGGGGATCTTGAGATCTCACAAGTGCTAACTCATTTTGCAAGGTTAAATGAGGACAAGACAAAGCAACTTTCAGAAAGGCACCAGAAATTTTTTGATGATTATAGTGCATTAGTAAAAGATAGAGAGGTGTATATTATGAAGGGAAAATAATTAGAAAAATATGTGGAGGATTTATAATTACAAATCCTCAATATGCCTACGGTTACCCCTCAACCACCTGAGCAGGCCCCACAATTAGAAAAAAAAGGTAAAAAGGAGAAAGAGGTGATAGAGGAATAGGTCAGTATGGGTTAGAATAAGGTGGCATTAGATGCTTTCTTGAAGATTTTGCAACATCGAATTGAGATGTTGAAAGAGTAAGCAGATGCAATTCATACTTCTTACAATAAATTGTCTGGCTTGCAGAGTGAAGTGAACAATTTTTTTTCCATTTTGAATACCTATCACACATCTTGGTCAGTGAGAGGACCACTGTTTGAGAGATTGGTAGTTTTGCAACCTCTTAGGAATGATATCCCTAAATTTTTTTTGCAAGTAGGGGATGAGATTTAAAAGATAGGTATTATTTCATCTTTCTTCAAAGGAAAAACTAACCAAATAAAGAGTAGAATAATAATGTTTGGCTCTGATTTCAATAGATTTGTTCCTCCAATTAAGAATGAGGATGGAGGTTCTTCAAAATATTTTACACTCCATGAGATACCAATATGCTTATGACTAATGTTAAGGAGTGGTTAATTCCAAATGTGGGAAATCTATAAGCAACTAGACCAACTATAGGGACAAGACTGCCCTCTTCACTTTTGGCTCTACAAAACCAAGGCAGGTACACCTGATCCAATAGATTTAACTCTGTTCCTTATTCAATATTGGATCTTACAATAGATGATAGTGAGAAAGTACCAAATAAAAACCTATTATTCATTGACTCTCCATCACTAGGTATAATGACATATAAAGTAAATAAAAATGTAAAAGACTGGTATTGATTTAATGTTTTAGGATCACAAGATTTCAATCATTCTACACAAAGCAAAATAGGGAAATATAGGCCAGTGCCCTATCCATTGGGTGAAAGATCAGAAGATAGAATGAATACAAAGATATTTGGAGAATAACTCATCTTTAAACATAAATACAAAACATTCCAACTCTTTCCTGCTTTTTAGAAAATCCTCAAATGAATTTACTAAACATGTATCCCACCCTGAGCAGTATTTAATCCAATCCTAGATCAGAACTCAAAGCTAAATACATACATATAAATATTAGAAAGACTTAAAGATTTACAAAATAAACCCAAAGGAGAGAAAAATATTTGAAATTTGTATTAAGTATAACCTTTGAACGTTGTATACATCATATTCTGAACCATAAGCTTGCAAAATAGCAGTAGCAACCTGTACTTCTTTTCTAGTGCTTGATGAAAAAATGATACAATATATTACAATCCCTGACTAAGGGCTAGGGTTTCAAATTTTTTTATCTTTTTAACTCCTAAACTCTCAATGCCTAGAATGATCATGGAAAATCCTTTATATACAAGGAAATGCAACAAGATACCGATCATTCTAGGGTTTACAAAATTTCTAACCTAAAACCCTTACAACAACCTTATTAGGTTTATAATAAATACATTTATCAAATAGGTGAGATATTTATAGATGAGTTGTCCTACTTTATATCTTCAATGCTATCCATGGCTTCTTTCAACAAATCTGATCACAATATCTCATAGTCAATCCTATAATGAATGTCTTCTTGCATCTCAACAACCTTTATGACTCAAAAAGTAATTGCCTTTACTTTCTCTAAGAGGCTGGTGGAGTATTAACTTTTTCAACATGAGGTATGTATTGATATCTCCACTTATTGTACACCTCTTCGCTTGGGAACTCAAAATTAGCAAACTTAGCCTTCTTACTTAATAACTGTTCCCACTCATTCTCAATTTGAGTGACCTTCTGCTGAATAATATCAAACATTGATCTTGCATTTATTAACAATCTGATGGTGCTAAATAATGAATAGGTGTCATTTAAGACACCAGTCACTCTCTCTGATAAAAGTGCATCCATCTCTTCTCTCCACTGATATGATTCTTTAGAATTTCCTTGTTCTGTGAGAATGGTTGGTACAAGTTCATAATTTGAAAGCATGAGCTCCCCCTTTAGCATACTTGATTTTCTTATGAAACTATCCAAAATAATTTTGTACTGTACTATTTTCTTCATAGCCTGATGCACTAGCTTAATCAGTGGATCAAGGTCTTCTTGGCCTTTTGATAACATATGAAACAATTTCACATTTGGAGACCTTTCAATCCATTTTTTGAAAATCAGTGACATCTTAGTCTTCTCCTTATTCAAAGATGCAAATAAAACATGTAACTTACTGACATGATTGAAGAATATGGAGGGCTTCAAATCATATGCAAACTACATAATTGCATCTATCACTCTCTTCATATTTTTGGTTTGTCAAAGCTATGGCCTTCACATGTTCATCTTTTTCCTTCTCTAGTTGCACTCTTATTTCCCTCAATTTATTAGTCTCCTCTATTAATCTTTGTTTCTCCCAACTAACCATCACATCCATACTTGTCTCTGGGAGTAGTGAAGGTGGAAACTCAACAATTGGGCTTGAGGATGAAGCCACTATAGGCTTATCAGAGATTGCCAATTGGAGAGACCTATGATCCCGGGGTCCAGATAACTGAGCAATCAATTTATCCTTCTAGATCAACTCCATCTTGAGATCATTATAGGACTTAAGGACAATTTCAAATTTAGCCCTTAGTTCTTCTTTTTCTTGGGCATCCTTTTCTGCCACTTTTATGTTGAACTTGGCAGTCTCCAAAATTAAGTTTGATGCTTCTACACCAAAAGTCTATCCTACTCTTTGTACCAATAAGTTTCTTGCATATTCTATAGAGAGGGCCTCTCTTTTTCCTTTGTTCTCCTCCCTTTTAAGGGACCACATCACCAAGCCTACATGATCCTCTGAGAAAGCAATTTCTCTAGCAGCTTGTTGTGCCTGCTCTGTAGTAGCAAGAGTTTTTACCTTTCTTTTCCTAACTTGATCAAAGACAATTGCATCAACAATGTCCCACTTTGGTAGAATGAGCACCCCTGTAGTATGGACCATATCCCTTTCCTCCTCAGTAGTAATCTTTTAAAACTACTTGACCATCTCTACCTTGGTCTCATTTTCTATTTCTATCATGTCCCTATCAAGGAACTCTTCCCTTTTCTTCTCATAGATCTCTTTATATTGGTTTATTTTCATTCTCCATAAAAAATGGAAGAATGCCCTAGTCTTGACAAATTTATTAGTAGCAAGAAATGAATCACTAGCTTGTTTCAAGATAGGGTCCATTTTTTTATCCTCAAATTCATCAATAGTAAGGTCCATGGTCACCTCCTTAGGTGCCTCAGGCATCCCTTCTTGCAATTCATCATTGGAAACAAAAATGTTTCCCTCATTTCTCAACTGTACTAATTGTTTTGCTACCCCATGTTCATCTAATTGGATAGGGGACTGAGAAGGAGAATAAGCTTCCTCTCCTGGTCTAGATTCTTCTTATCTCTTCCTCTTAGGAGAGGGTCCCTACATTTTTGGATCATCCATGGGTCTTTTTCCTTTTGAGGTAGAAGGAAGATCCTCACCTCTCTGCTGTGTTGGAAAAAGGACACTGTAACCACTCCTCTTTTGAACAATATATGTTCCCTTAGGAGTTAACTTCATATATCTTGGCTGGCTCAGAATTTTCTTAAGCATTTCAAGGTTTGTTTTACTCATAGCAGCCCTCTTCTCATTCACTACATGCATGATGCCTTCAAAATGTTCCATAAGGGCATCCACTTTCCTTGCCCATGGGTCAAAGCCTTTTAATGGGTCATAAGCTTTGTCAAATTTTTTAATGAAATCTATAGATTTCTTGTAGATCACCCATTTTTCCTTTTTTATTTCTTGAGTTTGGAGGTCAAACTCATTTCTTATTATATCCTTAGGGAAATTGAACTGACGCTCCATAAGAGCACACCTAATCTTATGTCTAAACATCCCTGATAAGAAACCCTCATTATCTGCACATCTGATGGTGGTCGTTAACATTCTGTAGGGATGTAGAAATTTATTCAAATGCACCCAACCTCCCTCAGTAATAACATACTAATGTGCTATAGTAATATTTGGGAAGAAAGTTCCCCTTCCTTTACTAGTAAGGGCATTCTCTTGTAAGTCACCAATCTACCTCAGAATTTCAGCATATCCCACCTTTAATGGAACCTGGTAGGGCAAGATGTAAGGTGCCTTTTTGCAACCATAAACCCTAAAAACTATAGAAACAGGATACAAGATGATATCCCCAAAATTATAGACAATAGTAATGTCCTAACAATATTCCTTTGGTCTAATCAACCTCAATAACTCCCTTGGGACTCTAGGATTATCAAAAAATAATAAAGTTCTGAGCCTTGAAGAAAAATCCCTATCAAAATAAATGTAACTAGCATCAAATCTATCCCATGACAAAGTTGTAGTCCACAATTGGACTAGAAGGGTTTCTTCATATCTCTCCTTCACAATGTTGACTATCGAGCTGAAGAATTTCTCACCCTTGTATAAGAACATATGCATAAGCATTTAATACCTTCCAAAAGGCCTACTAACCTTCATGTTCTTGATTCCCATTAATCCCTCATGGATTAAATTAGCCAAATGAGATGCAAAATCAAAAATTGATCCCAATTGGGGGTGTAGTGATTGTACCATCATGAACATATATGGAATTGGCATATGAGTGGCCTCATCATGGCCTAGAAAAAATGTTAGAGACTTATAGAAATCTTGTGCTCTCTTACTGAACAAGTCCAGCCTACAAGGCTCTAGTATTCTTGTACTAACGATACACATTGATCCAATTTCTTACAAAAATTCCCTTAGAGGCCCTGCTCTCAAATAATCCCTCTGTGCCTCATATATCTCTGTAAATTCTGTGAAATCTATTTTCTCCAACCCAATAGAAGGGTTATTTAGTGAAAATATCTCCCTAATCTCATCATCTATGATGATGATCAGGTCCTTCCCATTTACATCCTTGACACATTTTGTCATAGGATCATAACACTTGGCAATTTGGATCAACAATTCTGCATCCATGAATACTCTAGGAACCACCAACTTCCCTATATCAAATTGCCAAATATTACTAAGGGGGGCACATGAATTTCTTTATGAGTATGCTGATCTAAATAAAATTAGGCCATGATGATCTTTACCCACCCTAGCATCTCTCATCCAATTTCCTCTATCATGGAGTCTGTCTGCTATAGAATCCCTAGGGTTTCTTGGAACTAGCTCCTTTAATCTAGCTGCCCCATTATTTGAATGAGGTAGAAATTACATTAAATCCTCAAAGACACCTCTATCTTTGTACTCTATCTTCCTAGATAGTGCTCTTTTTGGCGGCATTTTTAAACTAGGGCTTCCTAGAACAATATATAAAAACTCAAGAAAAA